>CM032155.1:13785631-14385631 GCA_018901935.1 Pugionium cornutum
TCTAAATCAAATGTTAAAAACAATTTAGTGCGGAGATGTCAAGTTGATAAGCTAGTTAAAATGATCATCCTAAACTGATTATTGGTGCTCATTGAGCAAAGGTTTACAAATGAAGCATAATGTATGACATCACGCAGTTTGGGTTAGTTTGGATTACTTGGTGGCTTTGTCGTAGCTACTTCAGCTTTAAATTTAATCACAATATAGAAAATTGAGCAAGTTTAATGTGGGTGTGGGATTCGTGTTATTCTTCTAAATCTAAAGTTTTGGACGATTTAATTGCGGACATGTCAAGTTGATCGGCGAGTTAAAATGATAATTCTAAACTGATCATTGGTGCTCCTTGTGTAAAGGCTTATAAATCAAGCACAATGCATCACATAACGTAGTTTGGGAAACATTGGATTACTTGGTGGCTTTATCGTAGCTCTTTAATTCTTAAATATTGTCAAAATACTAAAATTTGAGCTAGATTAACTTGGGTGTTGGATTCTTGTCATTTTGATCTCTATATCAAATAATAAAGAAAATTTAGTCCGGACATGTCAAATTGATAGCTAGTCAAAATGATTATTCTATATTGATTATTGGTGCTCATTGTGAAAAGGTTTAGAAATGAAGTATAATGCATGGTGTCACGCAGTTTGGGATAGATTGGAGTACTTGGAGGCATTATTGTAGCTCTTTCAGTCTCAAATATTCTCACCATATTGAAAATTGAGCTAGATTAACGTGGGCATTGAATTCATATCATATGAGCTCTAAATAAAATGTAAAGATTATTTATTGTGGACATGTTAAGTTGATTAGCAAGTTAAAATGATCATTATAAACTGATCATTGCTGCTCATTGCGCAAAGGTTTACAAATGAAGCATAATGCTTGATATCACGCATTTTGGGATATTGGACTACTTGGAGATTTTTTCATAGCTATTTTGATCGTAAACTTAATCAAAGTATAGTAAATTGAGGTAGCTTAATATGGGAGTCAAATTCGTGTTACTCTAAACTCTAAATCAAAAGTTACGGATAATTTAGTGCGTACATGTCAAGTCGATGAACCAGTTAAAATGATCATTCTAAACTGATCATTGTTGGTCCTTGAGTAAAGTCTTATATCTAGAGGACAATACATGGCATTATGCAGTTTGGGATACATTGGATTAGTTGGAGGATTTGTTGAGCTCTTTCAGTTCAAATGTTCCACAATATTGAAAATTGAGCTAGATTAATGTGGATGTTGGATCCATGTCCTTTTTAGCTCTATATAAAATGTTAAAAATGGTTTAGTACGGACATGTCAACTTGATAAGCTAGTTTAAATGATCATTCTAAACTGATCATTGCTGCTCATTTCACAAAGGTTTACAAATGAAGCATAATGCATGGTATCATGCAGTTTGGCATAGATTGGAATACTTGGAGATTTTCTCGTAGCTATTTCAATCCCAAAATTAATCACAATATAGTAAATTTCGGTAGCTTAACATGGGAGTCAAATTCGTGTCATTCGGAACTCTAAATCAAAAGTTACAGACGATATAGTGCGGAAATGTCAAGTTGATTTGCCAGTTAAAATGATCTTTCTAAATATCATTGCTGGTCCATTATAAATAAAGGACAATGCATGGCATCATGCAGTTTGGGATACATTAGATTTGTTAGAGGCTTTATCGTAGCTCGTTTAGTTCAAATGTTGCACAATATTGAAAATTGAGCTAGATTATTGTGGGTGTTGGATCCATGTCATTTTAAGCATCTAAATCAAATATTAAAGACAATTTAGTCCGGACAAGTCAAGTTGATCAGCTAGTTAAAATGATCATTCTAAACTGATCATTAGTTCTCGCCAAGAAAAAGTTTATAAATGAAGCATAATGCATGGCATCACGCCGTTTGAGATAATTGGATTACTTAGAGGCTTTTTCGTAGCTCTTCCAGTCTCAAATGTTGTCACAATAATTAAAATTGAGCTAGGTTAACGTGGATATTGGGATCATGTCATTTTGAGCTCTCAATCAAATGTTAAAAACGATTTATTGTGGAGATGTCAAGTTGATAAGCTAGTTAAAATGATCATCCTAAACTGATAATTGGTGCTCATTGAGCAAATGTTTACAAATGAATCATAATGCATGGCATCACACAGTTTGGGTTAGATTGGATTACTTGGAGGATTTGTTGTAGCAACTTTATTCTTAAATTTCATCACAATATAGAAAATTGAGCGAGTTTAACGTGGGCATTGGATTCGTGTCATCCAGCTAAATAAAAAGTTTTGGACGATTCAATTGCGTACATATCAAGTTGATCACCTGTTAAAATGATAATTCTAAACTGATCATTGGATCTCCTTGTGTAAAGGTTTATAAATCAAGCATAATACATCACATCACGTAGTTTGGGAAACATTGGATTACTTGCTGGCTTTATCGTTGCTCCTTAAGTCTTAAATATTGTCGCAATACTAAATTGAGTTAGATTAACGTCGGTGTTAGATTCTTGTCATTTTGATCTCTATATCAAATGCTAAACAAAAAAATTTGTCCGGACATATCAAATTGATTAGCTAGTTAAAATGATTATTCTATATTGATCATCGGTGCTCATTGAGAAAAGGTTTACAAATGAAGTATAATGCATGACATGACACATTTTGGGATAGATTGGAGTATTTGGAGGAATTGTTGTAGCTCTTTGAGTCTCAAATGTTGTCACCATATTGAAAATTGAGCTAGATTAGCATGTGCGTTGGACTCATGTCATTTGAGCTCTAACTAAAATGATAAAGATGATTTAGTGTGGACATGTCAACTTGATAAGCTAGTTTAAATGATCATTCTAAACTGATCATTGGTGCTCATTGCGCAAAGGTTTACAAATGAACCATAATGCATGGTATCATGCAGTTGGGATATATTGGAATACTTGAGATTTTTTCGCTGCTATTTCGATACTAAACTTAATCACAATATAGTTAATTGAGGTAGCTTGACGTGGGAGTCAAATTTGTGTCATTCGGAACTCTAAATCAAAAGTTACAGACGATTTAGTGTGGACATCTCAAGTTGATCTTCCCGTTAAAATGATCTTTCTGAATTGATCATTGCTAGTCCTTGAGTAAATTATTAATAAAGGACAATGCATGGCATCATGCAATTTGGGATACATTGGACTAGTCGGAGGCTTTGTCGTAGCTCTCTCAGTTCAAATGTTGCACAATATTGAAACTTGATCTAGATTAATGTGGGTGTTGGATCCATCTCATTTTGAGCTCTAAATCAAATACTAAAGATGATTTAGTCCGGAAAAGTCAAGTTGATCAGCTAGTTAAAATGATCATTCTAAACTGATCATTAGTGCTCACCGAGAAAGGGTTTACAAATGAAGCATAATGCATGGCATCACGTAGTTGGAGATAGATTGGATTACTTAGAGGCTTTGTCATAGCTCTTTTAGTCTCAAATGTTGTCAAAATAATTAAAATTGAGCTAGATTAACGTGGGTGTTGGATTCACGTCATTTTGAGCTCTAAATCAAATGATAAAAAACATTAAGTGCAGAGATGTCAAGTTGATAAGCTAGTTAAAATGATCATCCTAAACTGATTATTGGTGCTCTTTGAGCAAAGGTTTACAAATGAAGCATAATGCATGGCATCACGCTGTTTGGGTTAGATTGGATTACTTGGAGGCTTTGTCGTAGCTACTTCGGTCTTAAATTTAATCACAATATAGAAAATTGAGAGAGTTTAACGTGGGCGTTGGATTCGTGTCATTATGCTAAATCAAAAGTTTTGGACGATTCAATTGCGGACATGTCAAGTTGATCCGTGAGTTAAAGTGATAATTCTAAACTGATCATTGGTGCTCCTTGTGTAAAGGCTTATAAATCAAGCATAATGCATGACATCACGCAGTTTCGGAAACATTGGATTACTTGCTGGCTTTATCGTAGCTCTTTAATTCTTAAATATTGTCACAATACTAAAAATTGAGCTAGATTAACGTGGGTGTTGGATTCTTTTCATTTTGATCTCTATATCAAATACTAAAGAAAATTTAGTCTGGACATGTCAAGTTGATTAGCTAGTTAAAATGATTATTCTATATTGATCATTGGTGCTCATTGAGAAAATGTTTGCAAATGAAGTATAATGCATGGCATCACGCAGTTTGGGATAGGTTGGAGTCTTTGGAAGAATTGTTGTAGCTCTTTCAGTCTCAAATGTTGTCAGCATATTGAAAATTGAGCTAGATTACCGTGGGCGTTGAACTCTTTTCATTTAAGATCTAAATAAAACGATAAATATGATTTTTGCGGACATGTCAACTTGATAAGCTCGTTTAAATGATCATTCTAAACTAATCATTGGTGCTCGTTGCGCAAACGTTTACAAATGAAGCATAATGCATGGTATCACGCAATTTGGTATAGATTGGAATACTTGGAGATTTTTTCGTACCTATTTCAATCCTAAACTTAATCACAATATAGTAAATTGAGGTAGCTTAACGTGGGAGTCAAATTTGTGTCATTCGGAACTCTAAATGAAAAGTTATGGACGATTTAGTGCGGACATGTCTAGTTGATCTGCCAGTTAAAATGATCTTTCTAAATTGATCATTGTTGGTCCTTGAGTAAAGGCTTATAAATAAAGGACAATGGATGGCATCATGCAGTTTGGGATATATTGGATTAGTTGGAGGCTTTGTCGTAGCTCTTTCAGTTCAAATGTTGCACAATATTGAAAATTGAGATAGACTAATGTGGATGTTGGATCCATGTGTTTTTGAGCTCTAAATCAAATACTAAAGACGATTTAGTCCAAACAAGTGATCAGCTAGTTAAAATGATTATTCTAAACTGATCATTAGTGCTCACCGAGAAAAGGCTTACAAATGAAGCATAATGCATGGCATCATGCAATTTGGGATAGATTGGATTACTTAGAGGCTTTGTCGTAGCTCTTTCAGTCTGAAATATTGTCACAATAATTAAAATTGAGCTAGATTAACGTGGGTGTTGGAATCATGTCATTTTGATCTCTAAATCAAATGATAAAAACGATTTAGTGCAGAGATGTCAAGTTGATAATCTAGTTAAGAATGATCATCATAAACTGATTATTGGTGCTCATTGAGTAAATGTTTACAAATGAAGTATTATGCATGGCATCACGCAGTTTGGGTTAGATTGGATTACTTGGAGGCTTTGTCGTAGCTACTTCGGTCTTAAATTTAATCACAATATAGAAAATTGAGTGAGCTTAACGTTGGCGTTGGATTCGTGTCATTCTCCTAAATCAAAAGTTTTGGTGTTTGAAGTGTAGCGTTGGATAAGTCTAGCAAAGATTAATCCTAAACCTAAGGTAGAAGATTCGAAACTTAAGGGAATGGATATGGGTTCTAGCACCTAAACTAGGGAAATTCAGTGTTTTAAGTGTAAGGGCTTTGGTCACTACTATAGGGAATGTACCAATAAGAGAACCATAGTTATTAGGGCTTTGATCACTACTCTTAGGAATGAACCAATAAGAAAACAATAGTTATTAGGGCTAATGGTGAGGTAGAATTAGAGGATGACCATTCGGATGCTGAGTCCTTGGAAGAAAATGTAGACATGCCCCATGTTGTACAACTGTTAATCACTAGGAGAACTCTAAATTTACAAACTAGGACAGAAAAGAATGAGCAAAGAGAGAACCTATTCTACACTCTCTGTCTAGTTAAGAGTCAGGTTTATAGCTTAGTGATAGATGGAGGTATATATACCAATGTAGCTAGTTAGATTATGGTAGAGAAGTTATGACTTGAGACTATTAAGAGGTCTAAACCCTATAACTTGCAATGGCTTAATCATGAAGGTGAGCTAGAAGTAGAGAACCAGGTCCTAGTTCCTTTGTCCACAGGCAAATATGAATATGAGGTTTTGTGTGATGTTTTACTCATGGATTCTGGTCACATTTTGTTAGGTAGACCTTGGCAAATGGATAGAAGGGTTATTCATGATGGGTTTACTAATAGGTACACATTTGAGTTTAAGGGAGAAACATATTTTAGTACCTTTATCCCACAAGAGGTTCATTTAGATCATATACCTTTAAAGAAAAACAAAACCCAATCAGAACCCAAAAGCAAACCCCATGCCGACGGCACTGCCAAACCACAAACCAAGCTACCAGCCAAACAACCGACTAATCTTATGATTAAGTCCAACCCAAGGAGTAACTTACCACACCTACTCCTTATGCTTAAAGAATGCTTTCATACTAACCAATCTATGCAGGACATTCATAGCAAAATTCAACTTCTTTTGCAAGAATTTAAAGATGTGTTTCCGTAGGAGCAACCACAAGGCTTACCACCAATTTGAGGAATTGAGCACCAAATTAACTTTCTACCAGGATCATCTCTTCCCAACAAGCCAGCCTACCGAACCAATCCCCTGTAGACCAAGGAGCTTCAACAGCAAGTCACTGAATTCATGGAAAAAAGACATAACCGCGAAAATATGAGCCCGTCTGCACCTATTTTGCTTTTCCTAAAAAAAGGATGGAAGCTGGAGAATGTGTGTTGATTGCAGAGCCATCAACAATATCACTGTAAAGTATCGCCATCCTATACCTAGATTAGATGATATGTTAGCTGAATTGCATGGTTCTAGCATCTTTTCTAAGGTAGATCTTAAAAGTGGTTATCACCAAATTAGGATGAGAGAAGGTGATGAGTGGAAAACTGCATTTAAGACTAAACAAGGTTTATATGAGTGGTTAGTAATGCCTTTAGGCTTGAAAAATGCACCTAGTACCTTCATGAGATTATTGAACCATGTCCTTAGGGAATTCATAGGTCATTTTGTGGTATTATACTTTGATGACATTCTAGTATTTAGCCAAACCTTAGATGATCATGTAAAACACCTAAGAAAGGTTTTTCAAGTGTTTAGAAAGGAAACCTTGTATGCCAATCTTAAGAAAGGAAGCCTTGTGTGCCAATCCTAAGAAATGTACTTTTGGAACAGATAACCTTGTCTTCTTAGGTTTTATTGTGAGTACAGATGGTATTAAGGTTGATGAGGAAAAGATAAAAGCGATTAAAGAGTGGCCGAGTCCAAATAATGTTGGGGAAGTAAGGAGCTTCCATGGCCTAGCTGGGGTTTACCAGAGATTTTTCATGGACTTTACCACTATAGCAGCTCCACTCAATGAGGTTATCAAAAAGAATGTGGGATTTAAGTGTGAGCAGGCGCAAGAGGAGGCATTCCAAACCTTCAAATACAAGCTCACACACTCCCCGGTGCAATATTTTCCTAACTTTGATAAAACTTTTGAAATTGAATGTGATGCCTCATGAGTTGGTATTGGTGTTGTTCTTATGCAGGGAAGGAAGCCCATAGCCTACTTTAGTGAAAAACTTTGAGGGGCCACACTCAATTACCAAACCTATGACAAAGAACTATATGCACTTGTGAGGGCCTTGCAAACATGGCAACATTATCTTTGGCCCAAGGAGTTTGTCATCCATATCGACCATGAGTCACTCAAACATCTCAAAGGGCAACAAAAGCTGAACAAAAGACATGCTAGGTGGGTCGAATTCACTGAGACCTTCCCTTATGTAATCAAATACAAGAAAGGAACAGAGAATGTAGTAGCCAATGCTCTTTCTCAGAGGTATGTGCTCTTGAACTCTTTAGAAGTTAAACTGCCAGGGTTTGAGCAAATCAAAGAGTTATATGCTACTGATAATGATTTTAAGGATATTTATGCTTCTTTTGAGAAGTTTGGTACTGGAAAATAGTTTAAGAGTGAAGGCTTCTTGTTTTATGATAATCGGTTATGTGTACCTAACTTCTCTTTGCGAGACTTGTTTGTCAAGGAAGCACATTCAGGTGGTTTTATGGGTCACTTTGGTGTGGCAAAGACATTAAATATATTGCAGGAACACTTCTTTTGGCCACACAGGAGGAGTGATGTTGAGAAAGCTTTCCAAAGATGTGTAACTTGCAAGCAAGCCAAATCCACAATCCAAAAGCATGGTTTCTATACCCATGTTCCTATACCTTTGCACCCTAGTCATGATATTTCTATGGATTGTTTTGTTGGATTGCCTAGAACTAAGACTGGTAAGGATTCTGTGTTTTTTGTAGTTGATATGTTTTCCAAAATGGCTCACTTTATTCCTTGTCATAAGACGGATGATACTGTTAACATTGCCGGATTATTCTTTAAGGATATAGTTAGACTTCATGGCATCCCTAGGACCATAGTATCTGATAGAGACACTAAGTTACTTAGTTACTTTTGGAAAACACTTTTGTCTAAGCTAGGAACTAAGGTTTGTTTCTCCACAACTTTTCACCCGCAATCGGATGGTCAAACTGAAGTAGTTAATAGAACCTGTCTACTTTGTTAAGAGCTTTGATTAAAAAGAATCTTAGGACTTGGGAAAAATGCTTGCCTCATGTTGAATTCGCATATGATCATGCTAGGCATACTGCTTCTAAGTACTCACCATTCGAAATTGTTTATGGGTTCAATCCCATCTCATCTTTGGATCTAATGTTTCTACCTTTGAGTGAAAGGACAAGCCTTGATGGAAAAAAAAGGCTGAGTTTGTTAAAAAAATTCATGAGAAGGCTTGGCTCAATATTGAAAATAAGACTAAGATGTATGCTCAACAAGCCAATAAAGGCCGAAAAGAGTTACCATTTGAGGAAGGAGACTTGGTGCGGATGAATTTGTGCAAAGATAGATTTCCTAGTGAAAGGAAATCCAAGCTAATGCCTAGGATTGATGGCCCATTCAAAGTCATCAAGAAGATCAATGACAATGCATACCAGCTGCATCTTCAAGGTAAGTACCAAGTGAGTTCAAGCTTCCATATTACTGATTTGATTCCATATTTTGCAGATCAAATATAGTTGAGGTCAAATCCTTCTCAACTAGGGGAGGATGATGTGAGCATGGCAAGCAAGGAACCACAACCTAAGGAGCAGCTTGAACCAGAGGAGGAAGAACCCGTGGATATTGGAGATGAAAGCCTACAAATCTTCAATGGCCCCATTACCCAATCCAAGCAAGCAAAACTTATGACAACACTAAAACACCTTCTCAACACCATTCAGGCCAGTTTAGTGTGTGCTAATCCAACCACATTGGTTGGGATTCAAGCCACCTAAACCTCACCAAGAGAGGTGCCTTGGATTGTACTCTTTTTCCCTATTCTTAGTTTTGTCCCAATGGGTTTTCTAAGATATGTTTTTAATGAGGCAAGCCCAAGGCACTTTACCACAACCTCTTGGTGAATCAAGCCCCATTCTATCTCATCATCCACTAAACAAAAGAGGAAGAATCAAGTCAAAACGTTATTTACTTCTTATTCTTTGTCTTAGTTGTCTTTGTAATTCACTAAGTATTTCCTTTAATGTTTTGGTAGAATTTTAGAAGTCATTTTCAATTTCCTAGGCTACTAAAAGTACTATGTTTATCATTCTTTCTAGATCATCAAACATTTTAATAGCAAATCTCCTACTTAAACTCGTTTGACCATCCTCTTCAATAAGGAATTTTAGAACACTTTCTCATTCCTCTCAAGTGCAGAAAGTCTAAGGGATATTCATCACCCTTGGAAGTTCCAAGTCGATGCACCCCTTGCCCAATGTGCATGGCCATTGTCATTCACAGAGAGCAAGCATATAGTCCAATGATCTTCCACCATCCTTGAGAAGTATCATCCATTTCCCCTTGTTCTCAGATTCATCAACTTAAGAGCTCACACATTCGAAACTTACAACCATTTGGAGTTGATCAGGGGCTTGATCCCCATCAGGACCACATCAGGTGTTGGATTTGTGTCATACTGAACTCTAAATCAAAAGTGTTGGACGATTTAGTGTGGACCAGTTAAAAGAATCATTCTAAACTGATCATTTGTGCTCCTTGAGTAAACGCTTATAACTCAAGCATAATGCATGGCATCACACAGGTTGGGATACATTGGATTAATTGCAAGGTTTGTCGTAGCTCTTTCAGTTTCAAATGTTGACACAATATTGAAAATGGAGCTAGATTAACGTGTGCGTTCGATTCATGTAATTATGAGCTCTAAATCAAATGTTACTGATGATTTAGTGCGGACATATCATGTTGATCAGCTAGTTAAAATGATCATTCTAAACTGATCATCGGTGCTCATTGAGCAAAGGTTTATAAATGAAGCATAATGCATGGCCTCACACAGTTTGGGATAAAATTGGATTACTTGGAGGCTTTGTCCTTGCTATTTCCGTCTTAACATTGATCACAATATAGACAAATGAACTAGCTTAACGTGGGCGATGGATTCGTGTAATTCTGAACTCTAAATCCAAAGTTATGGACGATTTTGTGCGGACATGTCAAGTTGATAGCTAATTAAAATGATCATTCTAAACTGATCATTGGTGCTCCTTGAGTAAACGCTTATAAATGAAGCGTAATGCATGGCATCACAAAGTTTTGATACATTGGATTATTTGGAGGCTTTTTCGTAGCTCTTTAAAATGTTGTCACAATATTGAAAATTGAGGTAGATTAACGTGGGCGTTTGATTCATGTCATTTTGAGCTCTAAATCAAATGTTACGAACGATTTAGTGTGGACATGTCAAGTTGATCAGCTAGTTAAAATGATTATTCTAAACTTATCATTGGTGCTCATTAAGCAAATGTTTACAAATGAAGCAAAATGCATTGCATCACGGAGTTTAGGATATATTAGATTACTTGGAGGTTTTTCCTTGCTATTTCTGACTTAACTTTAATCATAATATAGAAAACTAAGCTAGCTTAATGTGGGCGTTGGATTCGTGTCATTCTGAACTCTAAATCAAAAGTTATGGACGATTTAGTGTGGAAATGTCAAGTGTATCGGCCAGTTAAAATGATCATTCTAAACTGATCATTGGTGCTCGTTGAGTTAGCGCTTATAAATGAATCATAATGAATGGCATCATGCACTTGGGGATTCATTGGATTACTTGGAGGTTTTTTTCGTAGATCCTGAAAATGAGCTAGATTGACGTCGGCGTTTGATTCATGTCATTTTGAACTCTAAATAAACTGTTACAGACGATTTAGTGCATACATGTCAAGTTCATCAGGTAGTGAAAATGATCATTCTAAATTGATCATTGGTGTTCATTGAGCAAAGGTTTACAAATGAAGCATAATGCATATCCAGCAGTTTGGGATAGACTGGATTACTTGGAGGCTTTGTCGTAGCTATTTCAATCTCAAATTTAATCATAATATAGAAAATTGAGCTAGCTTAATGTGCGTGTTGGATTCGTGTCATTCTAAACTCTAAATCGAAAGTTTCGGATGATTAAGTGCGGACATGTCAAGTTTATCAACCAATTAAAATGATTAATCGTTACTGATCATTGGTGCTCCTTGAGTGAATGCTGAGAAATGAAGCATAATGCGTGGAATCACGTAGTTTGGCATACATTGGATCACATGGAGCCTTTGTCCTAGCTCTTTTAGTCTCAAATGTTGTCACAACATTGAAAATTGAGTTAGATTAACATGGCCGTTGGATTCATCTCAATTGGAGATCTAAATCAAATGTTAAAGATGATATAGTGCGGACATATCAAGTTGATCAGCTTAGTTAAAAAAATCATTTTAAACTGATCATTGGTTCTCATTGAACAAAGGTTACAAATGAGGCATAATGCATGGCATCACACAGTTTGGGATATATTGGATTATTTTGGATTCTTTTTCGTAGGTATTTCGGTCGTAAATTTAATAGTAATATAGAAAATTGAGATAGCATAACGTGGACGTTGGATTCGTGTCATTCTAAACTCTAAATCAAAAGTACCGGATGATTTGGTGTGGAAATGTCAAGTTGACCGGCCAGTTAAAATGATTATTCTAAACTGATCAATGTTGCTCCTTGAGTAAAGTATTTTAAATGAAACATAATGCATTGCATCACACAGTTTGGGATACATTGGATTATTTCAGTCTCAAATGTTGTCACAATATTGAAAATTGAGCTAGATTAACGTGGGCGTTCGATTCATTTCATTTTGAGCTCTAAATCAAATGTTACGGATGATTTAGTGCAGACATGTCAAGTTCATCACCTAGTTAAAATAATCATTATAAGCTGATAATTGGTGCTCATTGAGCAAATGTTTACAAATGAATCTTAATGCATGGCATCACTCAGTTTGGGATAGATTTGATTACGTGGGCGATGGAATCGTGTCATTTTGAACTCTAAATCAAATGTTACAGACGATTCAGTGCAGACATGTCAAGTTGATCAGCAAGTTAAAATGATCATTCTAAACTGATCATTGGTGCTGCTTCAGTAAACGCTTAGAAATGAAGCATAGTGCATGGCATCACACAGTTTGGGATACATTGGATTACTTGGAGGGTTTGTTGTAACTCTTTCAGTCTCAAGTGTTGTCACAATATCAAAAATTGAGCTAGATTAATTTGAGCATTGGATTCATGTCATTTTGAGCTCTAAATCAAATGATATAGACGATTTAGTGCGGACATGTCAAGTTGATCGAACAGTTAAAATGATCGTTCTAAACTGATCGTTGTTGCTCTTTGAGTAAAGATTTATAAATGGAGCATAGTGCATGGCATCACGTGGTTTGGGATAGATTTGGATCACTTGGAGGCTTTTTCTTTGTTATTTCAGTGTTAAATTTTGTCACAATGTAGAAAATTTACCTAGCTTAGCATGGGTGTTGGATTGGTGTCATTCAGAATTCTAAGTCAAAAGTAATGGACAATTTAGTGCGGACATGTCAAGTTGATATGCCAGTTAAATTAATCATTCTAAACTGATCATTGGTGCTTCTTGAGTAAAGCCTAATAAATGAAGCATAATGCATGGCTTCCTCTAGTTTTGGGATACATTGGATTACATGGATGCTTTTTAAAAGCTCTTTCAGAGTCAAAGATTGTAAAAATATGGAAAATTGAGGTAGGTTAACATGGGCGTTGGACTCATATTATTTTGAGCTCTAAATAAAAAATTAAAGACGATTTCGTGCGGACATATAAGTTGATCAATTAGTTAGAATTATCATTCTAAACTGATCATTGGCACTCTTTGAGTAAGGGGTAATAAATGAAGCATAATGCATGACATCATGCTGTTTGGGATATATTGAATTACTTGGAGGTTTTTTCGTAACTCTTTTAGTCTCTAATGTTGTCACAATTTGGAAAATTGAGCTAGATTAACGTGGGCGTTGGATTCGTGTCATTTTAAACTCTAAATAAAAAGTTACAGACAATTGAAGGCAAAAATGTCAAATTGATTGGTTATTTAAAATGATCATTCTAAACTGATCATTGGTGCTCTTTGAGAAAACACTAATGCATGACATCATGCAGTTTGGGATACTTTGGATTACTTGGAGGTTTTGTCGTTCCTCTTTCGGTCTCAAATGTTGTCACAGTATAGAAATTTCAGCTAGCTTGACGTGGGCGTTAGATTCGTGTCATTCAAAAGTTACGGACATTTTGTGCAGACATGTCAACTTGATCGGCCTGTTAAAATGATCATCTAAACTAATCATTGTTGCTCCTTGATTAAAGGCATCAAAATAAAGCATAATGCATGACATCACGCCGTTTGGGATATATTGGATTACTTGGAGGCTTTTTCGTAACTATTTTGGGATTAAATTTTATCTCAATCTTTAAACTTGATCTAGCTTAACGTGGACATTGGAGTTGTGTCATTTTGAACTCTAACTAAAAAGTTACGGAAGATTTAGTGCGGACATGTCAAGTTGATCGGCCAATTAAAATGATCGTTCTAAACTTATCATTGGTGCTTTTTCAGTAAAGGCTTATAAATAAAGCATAATGCATGGCATCACGCAATTTGGGATACATTGGATTACTTGCAGGTTTTTTAATAGCTCTTTCAATCTCAATTGTTGTTACAATGTGGAAAATTGAGCTAGCAGAACGTGGAAATTGGATTCATGTTATTTTGAGCTATAAATCAAAATTTAAAGACGATTTAGTGCAGACAAATAAGTTGATCAGTTAGTTAACATTATAATTTTAGGCTGATCATTTGTGCTTTTTGAGTAAGGGCTAAAAAATGAAGCATAATGCATGACATCACGCAGTTTAGGATAGAATGGATTTCTTGGAGGAGTTTTCATCGCTATTTTGGTCTTAAGTTTTGGTATAGTATAGAAAATTGAGCTAGTTTAATGTGGACATTGGATTCGTGACACTTTGAACTCTAAATGAAAAGTTACGGATGATTTAGTGCATACATATCAAGTGGATTGGGCAGTTCAAATGATCATTCTAAACTGATCATTGGTGCTCCTTAAGTAAAGGTTTATAAATGAAGCGTAATGCATGGCATCACGCGGTTTGGGGTACATTGGATTACTTGGGCGCTTTTTCGAAGCTATTTAAGACTCAAATGTTGTCACAATATAGAAAATTGAGCTACCTTAACGTGGGTGTTGGATTCGTGTCATTCTGAACTCTAAATCAAAAGTGACGGACGATTTAGTGCAGACATGTCAAATTGATCGGCCTGTTAAAATGTTCATTCTAACCTGAACGTTGGTGCTCCTTGTATAAAGGCTTATAAAAGAAGCTTAGTGCATGGCATCACGCCGGTTGGGATGCATTTGATTACATCAAAGGTTTTTGGTAACTATTTCAATCTCAAATGTTGTCACACTATGGAAAATTTAGCTAGGTTAACGTGGGCGTTTGACTCATGTCATTTTGAACTCTAAATAAATAGTGAAAGACGATTTAGTGTGGAGATGTCAAGTTGATTGGCCAGTTAAAATTATAATTCTAAATTGATCATTGGTGCTCCTTGAGTAAAGGCTTATAAAAGAGGCATAATGCATGGCACCATTCAGTTTGGGATATTTTGGATTACTTGAAGGTTTTGTCGTAGCTGTTTAAATCTCAAATGTTGTCACCATATAGAACATTGAACTACCTTAATGTGGGCATTGTATTCATGACATTTTGAACTCTAAATCAATAGTTACTGACAATTAAGTGCGGACATGTCAAGTTGATCAGCCAGTTTAAATGATCATTCTAAACTGATCATTGTTGCTCCTTGAGTAATGGCTTATAAATGAAGCATAATGAATTGCATCACGCAGTTTGGGATACATTGGATTACTGGGAGGCTTTATCGTAGCGCTTTAAGCCTCAGATGTTGTCATAATATAGGAAATTGACCTAGATTAACGTAGGCGTTGGATTCGTGTCATTTTGAACTCTAAATCAAAAATTATGGATTATTTAGTGCATAAATGTCAAGTTGATTGGCGAGTTAAAATGATCATTCTAAACTTATCATTGGTGCTCCTTAAGCAAAGGCTTATAAATGAAACATAGTGCATGGCATCACGCCGGTTGGGATACAATGGATTACGTCGAGGGTTTTTCGTAACTCTTTCAATCTCAAATGTTGTCACACTATAGAAAATTTAGCTAGGTTAATGTGGGCGTTGGACTCATGTCATTTTAAGCTCTTTTAGTCTTAATTGTGTCACAATATGGAAAATTAAGCTAGCTTATTATTGGGCGTTGGACTCATGTCATTTTGAGCTCTAAATCAAAAGTTAAAGATGATTTAGTGTAGACATGTAAGTGGGTCAGCTAGGTAAAATGATCATTGTGAACTGATCATATGTGCTCCTTGAGTAAAGGCAATAAATGAAGCATAATGCAATGCATCACTCAGTTTGGGATAGATTGGATTACTTGGAGTCTTTGTTTTAGCTATTTCGGTCTTAATGTTTTGTCACAATATAGAAAATTCAGTAGCTTAACGTGGGTGTTGGATTCGTGTCTCTTTGAACTCTAAATCAAAAGTTACGGACGATTTAGTGCACACATGTCAAGTTAATCGGTCAGTTAAAATGATCATTCTACCAACGTAAATGATTTTAAACGATGCTTCTCTCTCTTGCGATCATAAATGCGATTTTCAGACGAAGACTTCTCCATCGGTTTCTAATTCTTAATCAACGTCGTTGATTTTCGTAAGGTTTCTCACATTAGTGTGGCGATTTTCTCTTTCCCCTTCATTCCCCTTTTCTATTTAAGCCCTATCCTCTGTTTCTTGAGATTTTTTTTCCATTCTTCATCTGGAAATTCACTCCATCACCATGTCCGATTTTCTCTAAAAGAAAATGCAAGACATAACCCTCGGTCTCACAGAATCGCCAATTCAACTCCTGAATGAACTTTGTCTTCAAGCCGTGAATGAAACCTGGTCTCCCCACAACTGAAAAACCGGTAAATCCTAGGAATCAAAACCTTGCCGCTTTTATGGAGTCTGGGAGGGGCTGTTATTTTGCGGATCATTGAACAAAACCGAGTTCAATTTCTCTTTCAATGGGAAGAAGAACTTTTATCGGTTTTGTGGCGAGGACCGTGGTCGTTCCATGACTGGATGTGTGTCCTCCTGAAATGGTCGTCGGAATACGTGATATCCATTCCGGTTCTTGATGCCCGACCCAACTAGGCGAAAGAGCTAAAGAAATGTTCTAGTCAAGTCGAGAGCTAGAGAGAATAGATGATACGTTCCAAGGGGTAAGCTAACCTAAGGCGTTCCTCGATTGAGGATCTACTGTCTAGTACCCTATAAACTGGCTGCCTTGGGGATAGCCCGTTAGGACTGCCTACGTTTGCTTCCCTTGCTTGCCCGCTACCTCTATGCCCATATCGCAACAAAGAAAGAAGAAAACTAGGGTGAGCTTTCTCTCAGTATGTCCACAGAGATTAAGCTAATGCATATCCGGTTTTGGGTTCAAATCTGAGGTGTTCCCATTCAATATTTGACTGACCTGATGGTTAAGTTCATCGAAGGAACTATCGGAGATCTCTTGGAATCCGAATTCACCGCTGAAAGTTCTCATCATGTGGAATTCCTTCGAGTAAGGGTGTTGTTGATATTGAAACCCCACTTTGATTCTAAAGTATATTTCTTTTTGGAGAAGCCGATGTTGTCTTCAAGTTACGGTATGCAAAATTACGTCGTTTTGCACTCAATGTGGCCTGATTTCACATGATGCGCTGGATTGCTCTTTATCATTCACCTCTCCTCCTCCGGAAGATGACCCTCGGAATGATGAAGAAAATTCCAGAAATGATGGGAACAATTCCGGCAACCAATCTCCTCCGGGTCCCTCTAATTCCAGCAACCAATCTTTTCCTCCAAATGCGATTAATACTCCCAAAAATGATGAAGTCCACGATGCAAAACGTAGGAAAGCAAATCCTCCAAATCTCACTTCACCTGCTGCAGGTTCGATTCTTGCTTACAAAAATCCAATATTTGAAAATTTTCAAATAGTATTTTTATATATTGGAATTGGTTGACATCGTAGTGATATGGAAAATAGTATTCAATGGAATCGGTTCTTGTGTGGTATTTTTAGAGCACATTTACGGATTTATGAGTATGCAGTTTATGTGCTTCAGCAATCATGTTCTCTCTGTATGATGCTGATGATTTTAGGCTGTCTAGGTGAAGGTGTGGTGGGCCTCAAACCACCAGGAATTAAATGAACATTGCGTTTTGAAACTGCCGGGGTCTAGGAGAGTCTTTGGCAGTTCGACGCCTAAAGGGAATAAAGAAGGATTATTCCCCGGACATACTCTTCCTGGTGGAAGCGAAAAATTATAATAACATAGTTCACGATGTTTCCGCTATTTTAAATTATGATTGTGTAATGTGTATTCCTTCGAAAGGACTATGTGGAGGTTTAGCTTTGTTGTGGAAAAAATCTGTTAATGTTGCTGATGAACAACTTATGGATTGTAAAATCAACACTAAAGGATTTGACTTTTATTTGTCATGTGTTTATGGGCATACAATACGTAAATTTAGAAATAATTTTTGGCAAAGATTACAACGTATTGCTCAGCTAAGAAAAGGACCTTGGTTAATGTGTGGAGATTTAAACAAAATTCTACATGTAAATGACAAAAGGTGGTGTCGTCAGAGAACCAAGGAGTTTGTTTGATTTTCAAAACATGGTCTCAACATGTATGATTTCATATATACATTTTATGGGGAATAATATGACTTGGGTCGACAGAAGAAATAATTTCTTGATTCAGAGCTGGATAGATAGAGTAATGGGGAATGCAGAATGGAAGACTCTTTATCCTGCATCCTATGTTGAGTATTTAGCCTTAATTGATTCTGATCCTAAAACAGGGATTATTAAAATTAGGAAAACTTCAGAATATGGGAAAAGACTGTTCCGATATGATCCTCGTTGGATTCAGCATGAAGAGTTTTCAAGTCTGATTCGAAACAGTTGGAATAATTTTTCAGACATCTCTGATCCAGTTTTACTGACTAGAATGAGTACTTGCCGGAATCAGATATCAATATGGAAGAGGAATAATATGGTCAATTCTAATACTCGAATAAAAGAGTTAACCTCTCAGATAGATTTGGCTAAAACAAGCTCCAACTCCTCGGTAAATGATATCTCCACTTTGAAAAAAGAGTTGTGCAAAGCTTATTCTGCTGAGTAAATTTATTGGAGAATTAAAAATTGAAATCATTGGTTAAAAGAGGGAGATCGGAATACCCATTTCTTTCATGCAGTTACTAAGAATCAAAGATCACGGAGTAATATCATTTCCATCAAAAATAGTGTTGGTGGTGATGCTGTTGGTAATGAAGTGATTGCCCAAAAAGCTCAAACATACTTCTCGAATCTGTTAAAATCAACTAATATTGGAAATATGGATTCAGATCTTCAACATGTTAGGCAAGTTGTCTCTGATGATATGAATCTGGATTTGATAAAACCAGTTTCAAGAGAAGAAGTTTCTGAAGCCACATCAATAGGAGCCAATAAAGCCCCTGGTCTGGTTGGATTTACTGCCTCTTTTTCCAATAACATTGGAACATTGTTGGAAACTCTGTTTTAGAGGAAGTTCAATGATTTTTCAATTCAATTTGTATGATTTTGGAGTTTAATCATACAAACATATGCTTAATTCCGAAGGTGGATTTTCCAATAACTATTACCGACTCTAGGCCGATATCTCTTTCTAATGTTTCTTACAAAATTATCTCTAAAGTCTTAGTTATTAGATTACAAAAGATCCTTGATGCCTTAGTTTTGGAAAATCAAGCAGCATTTATTCCTGGTGTGTCAATTTGTGATAACGTCCTCATTACACATGAAGCCGTACACTTTTTAAGGATTCACGACATTTGTGCAAAATCTTTATGGAGGTAAAACGGATATCAGTAAAGCCTATGATCGTATTGAATGAAAATTTTTAGAAGCTATTCTTCAAAAAAAAAAAAATTATTCAATGGGTCTAGTGAATTATGCAGTGTATATCTACGGTTTCTTATTCATTTCTTGTTAATGCGAGTCCATATCATTTTTCAAACCACAATGCGGTTTAAGAAGACTGGGTAACCTTCTCTCACCATATGCTTTCATACTCTGTGCGCATGTTCTAATTTCTATGCTTCACAATATAGAGAGGAATGGCCACATTCAACCTTTAAGAATAAGTAGAAATGACCCCGCTATTTCTCATCTATTATTTGGTAATGATTCTCTATTTTTTGTCAGAGCTGATAGAACTGATGTTATAACTCTGCAAAATATATTCGAAGAGTATGGCAGAGTATCTTGACAAATAATTAGTTATGAAAAATATTCAATTATTTTTGGTAATAAAGTATTCTCGCATACAGGATCAGCTATTCATCATGTTGGGGGCGGGTGAAAGTATTTGGGGTTACCTGAATAATTTGGACGTAATAAAAGATATATGTTACGTTACATTTACGACAGAGTATCATCACGAATATCGGGATGGCAATCCAAATTTCTATCTCTGGCTAGGAAAGAAACTCTGATGAAAGTTGTTGCTTTTGCTTTGCCAGTAGATTCGATGAATGTGTTCCAGCTTCATAAAGATATCTGGAATATTATCAACAAATCATTATCTCAGTTCTAGTGGAGCTCCACAGAAAATAATAGGAAAATATCATGGGTGTCTTGGAAAAAGATGGCTACACTAAAATTAAACAATGGTTTGGGATTTCACGATTTACAAAAATTTTAATCTAGCCCTCCTAAGTAATCTGTGCTGGAAAATAATGGAGAGACCAGACTACCTTCTCTCCACAATTTTAAAGAGTCGATATTACAGTAAAGGGGATCTCTTATCAGCTACAAAAGGCAACCATCGATCTTTTGGTTGACAATCAATTATACATCGACGGGATTTATTAAATTCGGGTACTCATTGTCTGATTGGTAATGGTACATCTACATGTATTGGAGATAAAAATTGGCTTCCTATCTACCCGGCCCGTGCACCTAAATTATTACCCTATAAAAATCATCTTCTTACATTGGATGTATTTTTAAATAAATCTACTGGACAATGGAATGCAGAGATGATTTCTGATCTAATTGAAAAAGAGGTTCATCATCTTATTTTGAAGATCTATCTCCCACCAAGTGCTACATTGGATGGTTGGTTTTGGAAGCATACTTCTAATAGTGTATATTCATTCAAGTCTGACTATCGTAGTGCAATTGATGATGTTAATAATTCCTCTCCTGATGCCAAGCCAATTCTTTCTAACTTTCCGGATCAAGCTAAAGATATTTGGTCCATTGAGGTGGCTCCAAAGATCAAACATCTCTTATGGCGTCTATTATCACAACCTCTCCCATTTAAAACGCATTTATTTTCAAGGAAAATAATAATTGACAATAAATGTACTCGATGTTGTGATTCCGAAGAAACAGAGATTCATCTTTTTTTCCAATGTCCTTATGCTAAGATGATATGGAGAAAGTTGGGTATTTTAACTACTACCATTTGTGATCCAGTTTCGACTCTTCAAGACAATGTCAGATTTTTGATATCAAGCTACAATAATTTTGATTCTACATCAGCAGAAAGATACTTGCCGTTTCATATCCTTTGGCGTATTTGGAAAAGCAGAAATGTGCCTATTTTTCAAGATAAGGATAACTCTGTTCATTCCCTACTCCAAAAATTTCAAGATGATGTTCAAGAGTGGCTATGTTCACTGGAGAAATTCAATGAATAGCTTACTTCCCGAAATGTCGTTTTTAACAGGCGGTGGAAAAGTCCGCAGCAGGGATGGGTCAAAAGTAACTATGATGCTGGCCATAAGGCTGGAAATGCAACTACAAGTCTTGGATGGATTATACGAAAAGGTTTAGGGTTTCTCCTTCAGCCTGGTATGCTTTCTCATAACTATTTCAGTGTCAAATGTTGTCACAATACGGAAAATTCAGCTAGTTTAACGTGGGCATTGGACTCATGTCATTTTGAGCTCTAAATCAAAAGTTAAAGACAATTTAGTGTGGACATGTATGTTGTTCAGCTAGTTAAAATGATCATTCTAAAGTGATCATTGGTGCTCCTTTAATAAAGGCTTACAAATCAAGCATAATGCATGGGATCGTGCAGTTGGGAAAAATTGGAGTACTTGGAGGTTTTTTTCGTAGCTTTTTCAGTCTCAAATGTTGTCACAATATAGAAAACTGAGCTAGCTTATGTGGGCATTGGAATTATGTCATTCTGAACTCTAAATCAAAAGTTAAATACAATTTAGTACGGACATGTCAAGTTGATAGGCCAGTTAAAATGATCATTCTAAACTGATCGTTGGTACTACTTGAGTAAAGGCTTATAAATGAAGCATAATGCATGGCATCACACAGATTGGGATACATTGGATTACTTGGAGGCTTTACCCTTGCTCTTTCAGCTTCAATTGTTGTCAAAATATAGAAAATTGAGCTAGATTAACGTAGGCATTGGATTCGTGTCATTTTGAACTCTAAATCAAAAGTAACAAACGGTTTAGTGCGGACATGTCAAGTTGATCGGCCAGTTAAAACTATCATTTTAAACTAATCATTAGTGCTCCTTGAGTAAAGGCTTATAAATGAAGTATAATGCTTGACATCATGCAGTTTGGGATACATTGGATTACATGGACGCTTTCTCATAACTATTTCAATGTCAAATGTTGTCACAATATGGAAAATTCAGTTAGCGTAACGTTGGCGTTGGACTCATGTCATTTTGAGCTCTAAATCAAAAGTTAAATACAATTTAGTGCGGACATGTAAGTTATTCAGCTAGTTAAGAAGATCATTCTAAACTGATCACTGTTGCTCCTTGAGTAAAGGCTAATAAATGAAACATAATGGATGGCATAACGCAGTTTGGCATAGATTAGATAAATTAAAGGCTTCGTCATAGCTATTTCAGTATTAAATTTTGTCAAAGTATAGAAAATTGAGCTACCTTAACGTGGGTGTTGGATTTGTGTCATTCGGAGCTCTAAATCAAAAGTTACAAACGATTTATTGGGGACATGTCAAATTAATCGCCTAGTTAAAATGATCATTCTAAACTAATCATTGGTGCTCCTTGAGTAAAGGCTTATAAATGATTTATAATGCTTGGGATCACGCACTTTGGGACACATTGGATTACTTGGAGTCTTTCTCATAGCTCTTTCAATCTCAAATGTTGTCAAAATATAGAAAATTGAGATAGCTTAACGTTGGCGTTGGATTCGTGTAATTTTCAAATTTAAATCAAAAGTTATGGAAGATTTAGTTGGGACATGTCAAGTTGATGGGCCAGTTAATATGATCATTCTAAACTGATCATTGGTGCTCCGTGAGTAGTGGCTTATAAATGAAGCATAAGGCATGGCATTACGCAATTTGGGATAGATTGGATTACTTAGAGATTTTTCCTTGCTCTTTCAGTTTCAAATGTTGTCAGAATATGGAAAATTGAGGTGTCTTAATGTGGGCGTTGAAGTCATGTCATTTTAATCTCTAAATCAAATGTCAAATTGATAAGGTAGTTAAAGTGATCATTCTAACTTATCATTGGTGCTCCTTGAGTAAAGGCTTATAAATGAAGTATAATGCATTTCATCATGCAATTGGGAAAAGTTTGATTACTCGGAGATTTTTTCGTAGCTCTTTCAGTCTCAAATGTTGTCACAATATGGAAAAATAAGCTAGCTTAACGTGGATGTTGGATTTGTGTCATCTGAACTATAAGTCAAAAGTTATGGACGATTCAGTGCGGAAATGTCAAGTTGATCGGCCAGTTAAAATGATCATTCTAAAGTGATCATTGGTACTCCTTGAGTAAATGATAATAAATGAAGCATATTACATGGCATCACGCAGTTTGGGATACATGTGATTATTTGGAGGGTTTTTCGTAGCTCTTTTGGACTCAAATGTTGTCACAATATAGAAAGTTGAGCTATGTCAAGTTGAAGACAATGAAGTGCGGACATATCAAGTTGATCACCTAGTTAAAATAATCATTCTAAATTGATCATTGGTGCTCCTTGAGTAAAGGCATATAAATGAAGTATAATGCATGACATCACACAGTTTGGACAATATTGGATTACTTTGAGACTTTGTCCTAGCTATATCGGTCTTAAATTTAGTCATGATATAGAAAATTGAGCTAGGTTAACATGGGCATTTGATTTGTGTCATTCTGAACTCTAAATCAATAGTTATGGACGATTTAGTGCCCACATGGTAAGTTGATCAGCAAGTTAAAATAATTATTCGAAACTGATCATTGGTGCTCCTTGAGTAAAGGCTTATAAATGAATCATAATGTATGACATCACATAATTTGGGATAGATTGGATTAGTGTGAGGCTTTGTCATAGCTACCTCGGTCTTAAATTTTGTCACAATATAGAAAATTAAGCTACCGTAACATGGGCGTTAGATTCGTGTCATTCTGAAATCTAAATCAAAAGTAACAGACGATTTTGTGCCAACATGTTAAGTCGATTGAAAAATTAAAATGATCATTCTAATGTCATCATTGGTTCTCCGTGAATAAAGCCTTTAAATGAAGCATAATGCATGGCATCACGCAACTCTAGATACATTGGATTACTTTGAGGCGTTTTCGTAGCTCTTTCAGTATCCAATTTTGTCAGAATATGTAAAACTTAGCTAGCTTAACAAGGGCATAGGATTCATGTTATTTTGATCTCTGAATCAAAAGTTAAAGACGGTTTAGGGCAGACATATCAAGTTGATCAACTAGCTAAAATGATCACTCTATACTGATCAATAATGTTCATTAAGCAAAGGCTTATAAATGAAGCATACTGCATTTAAGCAAAGGCTTATAAATGAAGCATTATACAGTTTAGGATATATTGGATTATTTGGAGGCTTTGTCGTAGCTATTTCGGTTATAAATTTTGTCACAATATAGAAAATTGAGCTAGCTTAACGTGGGCGTTCGATTTGTGTCATGTTGAACTCTAAATCAAAAGTTACTGACAATTTAGTGCAGACATGTAAAGTTGATCTACTAGTTAAAATGATCATTCTAAACTGATCATTGGTGCTTATAAATGAAGCACATGGCATGGCATTACGCAGTTTGGGATAGATTGGATTACTTGGAGGCTTTTTCCTTGCTCTGTCAGTTTCAAATGATGTCACAATATGGAAAATTGAGGTATCTTAACATAGGCGTTGGAGTCATTTCATTTTAAGCTCTAAATAGAAAGTTAAAGACGATTTAGTGCAGACATGTCATATTGATAAGATAGTTAAAATGATCATTCTAAACTGATTATTGGTGCTACTTGAGCAAAGGCTAATAAAAGAAGTATAATGCATGGCATCGTGCAATTGGGAAAACTTGGATTACTTGGAGGCTTTTTCGTAGCTCTTTCTGTCTAAAATGTTATCACTATATGGAAAACTCAACTAGCTTAACGTTGGTGTTCGATTCGTGTCATTTTGAACTCTAAATCAAAAGTTACTAATGATTTAATGCGGCTATGTAGAGTTGATCGGCCAGTTAAAATTATCATTCTAAACTAATCATTGGTACTCCTTGAGTAAACGCTTATAAATGAAGCATAATGCATGGCATCACGCAGTTTGGGATACATTGGATTACTTGGAAGCTTAGTCGCAGCTCTTTCAGCCTCAAATGTGATCACAATATAGAAAACAGAGCTAGTGTAATGTCGGTGTTGAATTCATGTAATTCTGAACTCTAAATCACAACTTACAGACGATTTAGTGCGAACACGTCAAGTTGATCAGCTAGATAAAATGATCATTCTAAATAGATCATTGTTGCTCCTTGAGTAAAAGCGTATAAATGAAGCATAATGCATGGCACCACGCAGTTTGGGATAGTTTGGATTACTTTGAGGCTTTATCATAGCTATTTCAGTCTTAAATTTTGTGACAATATAGAAAATTGAGCTAGCTTAACGTGGGCGTTGCATTCGTGTCATTCTGAACTCTAAGTCAAAAGTAATGGATAATTTAGTGCAGACATGTCAAGTTGATCAGCTAGTTAAAATGATCATTCTAAAGTGATCATTGGTGCTCCTTGATTAAAGGCTTATAAATGAAGCATAATGCATGGCATCACGCAGTTTGGGATAGATTAGATTATTTGGAGGATTTGTCATATCTATTTCGGTGTTAAATTTTATCACAATATAAAAAATTGGGCTAGCTTCACGTGGGTGTTGGATTCAGGTCATTCTAAACTCTAAATCAAAAGTTCCGGAAGATTTAGTGCGGACATGTCAAGTTGATCGGCCAGTTAAATTGATCATTTTAAAGTGATCATTGGTGTTCCTTAAGTAAACACTTATAAATGAAGCATAATGCCTGGCATCATGCAATTTGCGATTACTTGGAAGCTTTTTCGTGGCTCTTTCATTATCAAATGTTGTCACAATATGGAAAGTTCAGCTAATTTAAATTGGGCGTTGGACACATGTCATTTTGAGATCTAATCAAAAGTTAAAGACAATTTAGTGCGGACATGTCAAGATGATTAGCTAGTTAAAATTGTCATTCCAAATTTATCATTGGTGCTCCTTGAGTAAAGGCCTATAAATGAAGTATATTGCATAGCATCACACAGTTTGGGATAGAATGAATTACTTAGAAACTTTGTCATAGCTATCTCAGTGTTAAATTTTGTCACAATATAGAAATTGAGCTAGCTTACCGTGGGCGTTGGATTCATGTGATTTTGTTTTCTAAATCAAAACTTAAAGATGATTTATGTGCGGACATGTCATGTTGATCGGCCAGTTAAAATAATCATTCTAAACTGATCACTGGTGCTCCTTAATTAAAAGCTTATAAATGAACCATAATGCATGGCATCACGCAATTTAGGATTACTTGGAGGCTTTTTCAAAACTCTTTCATTCTCAAATGTTGTCACAATGTGGAAAGTTGCGCTAACTTAAAGTGGGTGTTGGACTCTTGTCATTTTGAGCTCTAAATCAAAAATTAAAGACAATTTAGTGCGATATGTCAAGATGATCAGCTAGTTAAAGATGTCATTCTAAATTGATCATTGGTGCTCTTTAAGTAAAGGCTTATAAATGAGCATAATGCATGTCATCACGCTGTTTCGGATAGATTGCATTACTTGGAGGCCTTCTCGTAACTATTTCAGTCTTAATTTTTGTCTGAATATAGACAATAGAGCTAGGTTAAAGTGGGTGTTGGATTCATATCGTTTTGAATTCTAAATCAAATATTACGGATGATTTACTGCAGACATGTCAAGTTGATCGTCAAATTAAAATGATCATGCTAAAGCCATAATCGGTTCTCCTTGAGTAAAGGCTTATAAATGAAGCATAATGCATGGCATCACCCAGGTTGGGATAGATTGGATTATTTGGAGGCTTTGTTGTACCTAATTCGGTTTAAAATATTGTCACAGTATAGAAAATTGAGCTAGGTTAACTTGAACGTTGGATTCGTGTTATTCTAAACTCTAATTCAAAAGTTACTGACGATTTAATGCAGACATATCAAGTTGATCAGACAGTTAAAATGATCATTCTAAGCTGATCACTGGTGCTCCTTGAGTTAAGGCTTATAAATGAAGAATAATGTGTGGCATCGCGCACTTTGGGATACATTAGATAACTTGGAGAACTTTTCGTAGCTCTTTCAGCCTCAAAAGTTATCACAATAAGGAAAATTGAGCTAGATTAACATGGGCGTTGGATTCATGTCATTTTGATCTCTAATTCAATTGTTAAAAACAATTTAGTGCGGAAATGTCAAGTTGATCAGCATTAAAATGTTCATTCTAAACTTATCATTGGTTCTCCTTGAGTAAAGGCTTATCAACGAAACATAATGCATGGCATCACGCAGTTTGGGATATATTGGATTACTTAAATGCTTTGTCATAGCTATTTCGGTGTAAAAGTTTATTAAAATATAGAAAATTGAGGTAGATTAACGTAGGCCTTGGATTCATGTCATTCTGAAGTCCAAAATCAAAATTTATAGAGGATTTAATACGGACATGTCAAGTTGATCAGCTAGTTCATATGATCATTCTAAACTAATCATTGGTGCTCCTTGAGTAAAGTCTTATAAATGAAGCATAATGCGTGGCATCACACAGTTTTGGATAGATTGGATTATTTGGAGCCTTTTTCATATTTTTTAAGTCTTAAATTTTGAAAGAATATAGAAAATAGAGCTAGCTTAAAGTGGGCATTGGATTCGTATCGTTTTGTACTCTAAATCAAAAGTTATGGACGATTTAGTGCCGACACGTCAAGTTATTGGCCAGGTAAAATGAGCATTCGAAACTTATCATTGTTACTACTTGAGTAATAGCTTATAAATGAAAAAGAATGCATAGCATCACGCAATTTGGGATACATTGGATTACTTGGAGGCTTTCTAGTAGCCCTTTCATTCTCAAATGTTGTCACAATATTGAAAATTGAGCTAGCTTAACGTTTGTGTTGGACTCATGTCATTTTGAGCTCTAAATCAAAAGTTAAAGACGATTTATTGCGGACATGTCAAGTTGGTCAGCTAGTTAAAATGATCATTGGTGCTCATTGAGAAAAGGCTTATAAATGAAGCATAATGCATGACATCACGCAATTTGGGATAGATTGCTTTGAGGCTTTGTCTTATAACTTTCAGTATCAAATGTTGTCACAACATGGAAAATTGAGCTAACTTAACGTGGGTGTTGGATTCATGTCATTTTGATCTCTAGATCAAAAGTTAATGGTGACTTAGTGAAGACGTTTCAAGTTGATTGGCCAGTTAAAATGATCATTCTAAAGTGATCATTGGTGCTCCTTGAATAAAATCTTATAAATGAAGCATAATGCATGGCATCACGCTATTTGGAATTACTTGGAGGCTTTTTCGTAGCTCTTTCATTCTCAAAAGTAATCACAATATGGAAAGTTGTGCTAAATTAAAGTGGGCATTGGACTCATATTATTTTGAGTTTTAAATCAAAAGTTAAAGACAATTTAGTGCAGACATGTCAAGATGATCAGCTAGTTAAAATTGTCATTATAATTGATCATTGGTGCTCCTTGAGTAAAGGCTTATAAATGAAGCATAATGCATAGCATCACGCATTTTGGGATAGAGTGGATTACTTGAAGGAATTGTCATAGCTATTTCAGTCTTAAATTTTTCAAAATATAGAAAATAAAGCTAGCTTAAAGTGGGCGTTAGATTCGTTTTGTTTTGAATTTTAAATCAAAAGTTGCACATGATTTACTGCAGATATGTCAACTTGATCGGCCAGTTAAAATGATCATTCTAAACGGATCATTGGTGCTCCAGATAAATGAAACATAATGCATGGCATCGCCCTTGTTGGGATAGATTGGATTATTTGGAGGTTTTGTTGTAGCTATTTCGGTCTAAAATATTTTCACAGTATAGAAAATTGATCTATTTTAACTTGAGCATTGGATTTGTGTCATTCTAAGCTCTAATTCAAAAGTTACTGACAATTTAGTGTGGACATGTCAAGCTGATCAGCCAGTTAAAATGATCATTCTAAATTGATCACTGGTGCTCCTTGAGTTAAGGCATATAAATGAAGAATAATGCATGGCATCACGCACTTTGGGATTTATTGGATTTCTTAGAGAAATTTTTGTAGCTCTTTCAGTCTGAAAAGTTGTCATAATAAGGAAAATTGAGCTAGCTTAACATGGCTATTGGATTCAAGTCATTTTGATCTCTAATTCAAAGGTTAAAAACAATTTAGTGCGAACATGTCAAGTTGATCAGCGTTAAAATGATCATTCTAAACTTATCATTGGTGCTACTTGAGTAAAGGGTGATAAATGAAACATAATGCATGGCATCACGCAGCTTGGGATAGATTGGATTACTTAAAGGCTTTGTCATAGCTATTTCGGTGTTAAATTTTATCAAAAAATAGAAACTTGAGGTAGCTTATCGTGGGTGTATGATTCATGTCATTCTGAAGTACAAAATCAAAAGTTATAGACGACTTAGTGCAGATATGTCAAGTTGATCAGCTAATTAAAATGATCATTCTAAACTGATCATTGGTGCTCTTTCAGTAAAGTCTAATTAAATAAAGCATAATGCATGGCATCACACAGTTTGGGATAGATTGGATTATTTAGAAGCTTTGTTGTAGCTATTTCAGTCTTAAATTTTTTCAGAATATAGAAAATAGAGCTAGCTTAAAGTGAGCATTGGATTCGTATCGTTATGAACTCTAAATCAAAAGTTACGTACAATTTAGTGCTGACACGTCAACTTGATCGGCCAGTTAAAATGAGCATTCGAAACTGATCATTGGTACTCCTGGATTAAAAGCTTATAAATGAAAAATAATGCATGGCATGATGCAGTTTGGCATGCATTGGATTAATTAGAGGCGTTCTAGTAGCTCTTTCAGTCTCAAATATCGGTACAATATTGAAAATTGAGTTAACTTACCTTTTGTGTTGGACGCATGTCATTTTGAGCTTTAAATCAAAAGTTAAAAATGATTTTAGTGCGTACATGTCAAGTTGGTCATCTAGTTAAAATGATCATTCTAAGCTGATCATTGGTGCGCCTTGAGTAAAGGCTTATAAATGAAACATAATGCATGGCATCACGCAGTTTGGGATACATTGGATTACTTGAAGGCTTTTTCGTAGCTATTTTGGTCTTGAATTTTATCACAATACACAAAATTGAGATAGCTTAATGTGGGTATAATGCATGACATTACGCCGTTTGGGATAGATTGGATTACTCGGAGGCTTTGTCATAGCTCTTTCATTCTCAAATATTGTCACAATATGGAAAGTTGTGCTAACTTAAAGTGGGCGTTGGACTCATGTCATTTTGAGCTCTAAATCAAAAGTTAAAGACAATTTAGTGTGGACATGTCAAGATGATCAGCTTGTTAAAATTGTCATTCGAAATTGATCATTGGTGCTCCTTGAGTACAAGCTTATAAATGAAGCATAGTGCATGGCATTTCGCAGTTTGTGATAGATTTGATCACTTGGAGGCCTTGTCGTATCTATTTAAGTCTTAAATTTTGCCAAAATATAGAAAAATAAAGCTAGTTTAAAGTGGACGTGGGATTCGTATTGCGTTGAATTCTAAATCAAAAGTTACAGATGATTTACAGCGGACATGTCAAGTTGATCGGCCAGTTAAAATGATCATTCTAAAATGATCATTGGTGCTCCTTGAGTAAAGGCTTAGAAATGAAGCATAATGCATGGCATCGCCCTGGTTGGGATAAATTGGATTATTTGGAGGCTTTGCTCTAGCTATTTCGGTCAAAAATATTATCAAAGTATAGAAAATTGAGCTAGATTAACTTGAGCATTCGATTCGTGTCATTCTGAACTCTAATTCAAAAGTTACTGACGATGTAGTCCGTACATCTCAAGTTGATCAGCCAGTTAAAATGATCATTATAAACTTATCACTTGTGCTCCTTGAGTTAAGACTTATAAATGAAGAGTAATGCCTCGCATCACGCACTTTGGGATACATTGGATTACTTGGGGAAATTTTTGTAGCTCTTTCAGTCTCAAAAGCTATCACAATACGGAAAATTCAGCTAGCTTAACATGGGCGGTGGATTCATGTCATTTTGATCTCTAATTCAAAGATTAAAAACAATTTATTGCGGACATGCCAAGTTGATCAGCGTTAAAATGATCATTCTAAACGTATCATTGGTGATCCTTGAGTAAAGGCTTATAAATGAAACATAATGCATGGCATCTTGTAGTTTGGGGTAGATTGGATTAATTAAATGCTTTGTCGTAGCTATTTTGGTGTTAAATTTTATCGAAATACAGAAAATTGAGTTAGATTAACGTGGGCGTTGGATTCAGTTGCCATTCTGAAGTCCAAAATCAAAAGTTATAGATGACTTAGTGCGGACATGTCAAGTTGATCAGCTAGTTCAAATGATCATTCTAAACTTATAATTGGTGCTCCTTGAGTAAATGCTTATAACTGAAGCATAATGTGTCATCACGTAGTTTGGGATAGATTGGATTACTTGGAGGCGTTGTCGTAGCTATTTCAGTCTTAAATTTTGTCAGAATATAGAAACCTGATCTACCTTAACATGCGTGTTGGATTCGTATCATTTTGAACTCTAAATCAAACGTTACGGATGATTTAATGCCGACATGTCAAGTTGATAGGCCAGTTAAAATGAGCATTCGAATCCGATCATTGGTACTCCTTCAGTAAAAGGTTATAAATGGAGCATAATGCATGGCATCACACAGTTTGGGATACATTGGATCACTTGGAGGCTTTCTAGTAGCTCTTTGAATCACAAATGTTGTCACAATATTGAAAGTTGAGCTAGCTTAACGGTTGCATTGGACTTATGTCATTTTGAGCTCTAAATCAAAAGTTAAAGACGACTTATTGGGGATATGTCAAGTTGTTCAGGTAGTTAAAATGATCATTCTAAACTAATCATTGGTGCTCATTGAGTAAAGGCTTATAAATGAAGCATAATGAATGCCATCATGCAGTTTGGGATACTTGCGTGGAGGCTTTTTCATAGCTCTTTCAATCTACAATGTTGTCACTGTATGGAAAATTGAGCTAGCTTAACGTCGGCGTTGGACTCATGTCATTTTTAGGTCTAATTGAAAGGTTAAAGACGATTTATGGTAGACATATCAAGTTGATCAACTAGTTAAAATTATCATTCTAAACTAAGCATTGGTGCTCCTTGAGTAAAGGCTTATAAATGAAACATAATGCACGACATCACGCAGTTTGGGATAGGTTGGATTACTTGGAGGCTTTTTCGTAACAAATTTTGGTCTTAAGTTTTGTCACAGTATACAAAATTGAGTTAGCCGAACATGGGCGTTGTATTTGTTTAATCTTGAACTCTAAAGCAAAAGTTAAAGACGATTTAAAGCAGACATGTCAATTCCATCGGCTAGTTAAAATGACCATGTTAAACCGATCATTAGTGCTCCTTGAGTAAAGGCTTATGAATGAAGCATAATGCAAGGCATCACACAGTTTGGGATAGATTTGATTACTTGGAGGTTTTGTCGTAGCTATTATGGTGTTAAATTTTATCACAACATAGCAAATTGATATACCTTAACATGGGTGTTGGATCCATGTCTTTCTGAATTCTAAATCAAAAGTTACAAACGATTTATTGCGGACATGTCAAGTTGATCGGCCAGTTAAAATAATCATTCTAAACTGATCACTTGTGCTCCTTAAGTAAAGGATTATAAATGAAGCATAATTCATGGCATCAAGCAGTTTGGGATACATTGGATTACTTAGAGGCTTTCTCATAGCTATTTTGTTCTTAAAGCTTATCAAAATATAGAAAATTGAGCTAGCTTAATGTGGGCGTTGGATTCGTGTCATTCTCTAAATCAAAAGTTACAGGAGATTTTGTGTGGACATGCTAGGTTGATCTCCCAGTTAAAATGATCATTCTAAACTGATCATTTGTGCTCTTTGAGTAAATACCTATAAATGAAGCATAATGATTGGCATTACGCCGTTTAGAATACATTGGATTATGTGGAGGCATTCTAGTAAGTCTTTCAGTTTACAATGTTGTCACAATATGGAAAATTGAGCTAGCTTAACGTGGACGTTGGATTTTGATCATTTTGATCTCTAATTCAAAGGTTAAAGACGATTTTGTGTGAACATGTCAAGTTCATCGGCGAGTAAAAATGATCATTCTAAGCTGATCATTGGTGCTCCTTGATTAAAGGCTTATAAATGAGGTATAATGCAAGGCATCACACAGTTTGGGATAGATTGGATTACCTGGAGGCTTTGTTGTAGCTATATCAGTGTTAAATTTTATCACAATATAGAAAATTAATATAGCTTAACGTGACCGTTGGATTTGTGTCATTCTGAATTCTAAAAAAAATTTACGGACGAGTGAGTGCGGACATGTAAATTTGATCGGCCAGTTAAAATGATCATTCTAAACTGATCACTGTGCTTTTTGAGTAAAAGCTTATAAATGAAGCATAATGCATGGCATTACACAATTTGGGATACATTGGTGTGATGGAGGCTTTTTCGTAGCTCTTTTTGTCTTAAATGTTGTCACAATATGGAAAATCGAGGTAGATTAACGTGGGCGTTGGACTCATGTCATCTTGAGCTCTAATTCAAAGGTTAAACACGATTTAGTGTGGACATTTCAAGTTGATCAGCTAGTTAAAATGTTCATTCTAAACTGATCATTGTTGCTCCTTGAGTAAAAGCTTATAAATGAAACATAATGTATGCCATCACGAAGTTTGGGATAGATTGGACTACTTGGAGGGTTTGTCAATGCTATTTCGTTCTTAAATTTTATCTCAATATAGAAAATTTAGCTACCTTAACATGGGCGTTGGATTCGTGTAATTTTTAACTCTAAATCAAAAGTTACGGACGATTTAATGCGGACATGTCAAGTTGATCAGGCTTTTTCGTAGCTCTTTTTGTCTTAAATGTTGTCACAATATGGAAAATCGAGGTAGATTAACGTGGGCGTTGGACTCATGTCATCTTGAGCTCTAATTCAAAGGTTAAACACGATTTAGTGTGGACATTTCAAGTTGATCAGCTAGTTGAAATGTTCATTCTAAACTGATCATTGTTGCTCCTTGAGTAAAAGCTTATAAATGAAACATAATGTATGCCATCACGAAGTTTGGGATAGATTGGACTACTTGGAGGGTTTGTCAATGCTATTTCGTTCTTAAATTTTATCTCAATATAGAAAATTTAGCTACCTTAACATGGGCGTTGGATTCGTGTAATTTTTAACTCTAAATCAAAAGTTACGGACGATTTAATGCGGACATGTCAAGTTGATCAGGCAGTTAAAATGATAATTCTAAATCGATCATTACCGCTACTTGAGTAAAGGCTTATGAATGAAGCATAATTCATGGCATCACGTAGTTTGGGATACATTGGATTACTTGGAGTCTTTCTAGTAGCTCTTTCAATCTCAAATATTGTTACAATATTGAAAATTGAGCTAACTTATTGTTTGCATTGGACTTTTGTCATTTTGAGCTCTAACTCAAAAGTAAAAGACAATTTATTGCGGACATATCAAGTTGGTCAGCTAGTTAAAATGATCATTCTAAACTGATTATTGGTGCTCCTTGACTAGAGGCTTAGAAATGAAGCATAATGCATTACATCACGCAGTTTGGGATAGATTGGATTACTTTGACACTTTGTCTTAGCTCTTTCAGTATCAAATATTGTCACAATATGGAAAATTGAGATAGATTAACGTGGATGTTGAATTCATGTCATTTTGATCTCTAAATCAAAAGCTAAAGATGATTTAGCGCAGACATGTCAAGTCGATCAGCTAGTTAAAATTATCATTCTACACTGATCATTTGTGCACCTTGAGTAAAGGCTTATAAATGAAACATAATGCATGGCATCACGTAGTTCAGGATAGATTGGACTATATGGTGGCCTTTTCATAGCTATTCGGTCTTAAATTTTGTCACAATATAGAAAATTGAGGTAGCTTAACGTGATCGCTGGATTCGTGTCATTTTGAACTCTAAATCAAAAAGTTACACACAACTTCGTGTGACATGTCAAGTTAATTGGCTAGTTAAAATGACAATTCTAAACTGATCATTGATGCTCTTTGAGTAAAGGCTTATAAATGAAGCATAATGAATTCCATCACGCACTTTGGGATACTTGCGTGGAGGCTTTTTCAAAGCTCTTTCAATCAACAATGTTGTCACATTATGGAAAATTGAGCAAGATTAACGTCGGCGTTGGACTCATGTCATTTTGAACTCTAACTCAATGGTTAAAGACAATTTTGGGCGGATATGTCAAGTTGATCAGCTAGTTAAACTTACCATTCTAAACTGATCATTGGTGCTCTGGAGGCTTTTTCATAGCTCTTTCAATCTACAATGTTGTCACAATATGGAAAATTGAGCAAGCTTAACGTCGGCGTTGGACTCATGTCATTTTGAACTCTAATTCAAAGGTTCAAGACAATTTTGGGCGGATATGTCAAGTTGATCAGGTAGTTAAAATTACCATTTTAATCTGATCATTGGTGCTTCTTGAGTAATGGCTTATAAATGTAACATAATACAGGACATCACGCAGTTTGGGATAGGTTGGATTTCTTGGAGGCTTTTTGTAACAATTTCGGTCTTAAATTTTCTCACAATATACAAAATTGAGTTAGCTGAACATGGGCGTTGGATTCGTGTAATGTTGAATTCTAAATAAAAAGTTACATACAATTTCATGTGGACATGTCAATTTGTTCGGCCAATTAAAATGATCATTCTAAACCGAACATTAGTGCTCCTTAAGTAAAGGCTTATGAATGAAGCATAATGCATGGCATCGCCGAGTTTGGGATAGATTGGATTACTTAGAGGCTTTGTCGTACCATTTTTGGTCTTAGCGTGGACGTTGGATCCGTGCCATTCTGAATTTTAAATCAAAAGTTACAGACGATTTACAGCGGACAGGTCAAGTTGACCGGCCCGCTAAAATGATCATTCTAAACTGATCACTGATGCTCTTTGAGTAAAGGCTTGTAAATGAAGCATAATACATGGCGTCAAGCCGTTTGGGATACATTGGATTACTTGGAGGCTTTGTCATAGCTATTTCGCTTTTAAACTTTATCAAAATATAGAAAATTGAGCTACTTAATGTGGGTGTTGGATTTGTGTCGTTCTCTAAATCAAAAGTTACAGGAGATTTTGTGCGGACATTTCAAGTTGATTAGCTAGTTAAAATGATCATTCAAAACTGATCAATGGTGCTGCTTGAGTAAAGACATTGGATTATGTGGAGGCTTTCTAGTAGCTCTTTCAGTCTCAAATGTTGTAACAATATGGAAAATTGAGCTTGCTTAACGTGGACATTGGATTCGTGTCATTTTTATCTCTAATTCAAAGGTTAAAGACGATTTTGTGCGAACATGTCAAGTTGATCGGCTAGTTAAAATGATCATTCTAAACTGATCATTGGTGCTGCTTGAGTAAAGGGTTATAAATGAGGCATAATGCATGGCATCACGCAGTTTGGGATAGATTGGATTACTTGGAGGCTTTGTTATAGCTATATCAATGTTAAATTTTATCACAATATAGAAAATTGATATAAATTAACATGGGTGTTGGGTTCGTGTCATTTTGAATTATGAATCAAAAGTTAGACAAATTAGTGCGGACATGTCAAGTTCATCAACCAGATAAAATGATCATTCTAAACTGATCACTTGTGCTACTCGAGTAAAGGCTGATAAATAAAGCATAATGCATGGCATTACGCAGTTTGGGATACATTGGAGTAGTTGGAGCACTTTTCATAGATCTTTCAACCGCAAATATTGTCACAATATGGAAACTTGAGCGAGCTTAGCGTGGGCGTTGGAGTCATGTCATTTTGAGCTCTAATTCAAAGGATAAATTTGATCTAGTGCGGTCATTTCAAGTTGATAAGCTAGTTAAACTTATCATTCTAAACTTACATTGGTGCTCCTTGAGTAAAAGCTTAATTATAAATGAAACATAATACATGGCATCACGCAGTTTGGGATAGATTGGATTACTTGGAGGCTTTTTTTAGCTATTTTGGTCTTAAATTTTGTCACAATATAGAAAATTGCGATAGCTTAACGTGGGCGTTGGATTCGTGCCTTTTTGATCTCTAAATCAAAAGTTAAGGACGATTTATTGCAGACATGTCAAACTTATCGGCCAGTTAAAATGATCATTAAAACTTATCATTGGTGCCCCTTGATTAAAGGCTTCTAAGTGAAGCATAATGAATGGAATCACGTAGTTTAGGATATGTTGTATTACCTAGAGGCTTTATAGTAGCTCTTTCAGTCTCAAATGTTGTCACAATATGGAAAATTCAGCTACTTAACGTGGACGTTGGACTCATGTCATTTTGAGCTCTAAATCAATAGTAAAAGACGATTTAATGCAGACATTTCAAGTTGATCAGCTATTTAAAATAATCATTCTAAACTGATCAATGGTGCTCTTTGAGTAAAGGTTTATAAATGAAGCATAATGCATGGCATAATGTGGTTTGGGATTACTTGCAGGCTTTTTCATTGCTGTTTCGTTGTTAAATTTTGTCACAATTTAGAAAACTGAGCTAGCTTAACGTGGACGTTCGATTCGTGTAATTTTGAATTCTAAATCAAAAGTTACGGGCGACTTATTGCGGCATGTCAAGCTGATCGGCTAGTTAAAATGATCATTCTAAACTGATCATTGGTGCTGCTTGAGTAAAGGGTTATAAATGAGGCATAATGCATGGCATCACGCAGTTTGGGATAGATTGGATTACTTGGAGGCTTTGTTATAGCTATATCAATGTTAAATTTTATCACAATATAGAAAATTGATATAAATTAACATGGGTGTTGGGTTCGTGTCATTTTGAATTATGAATCAAAAGTTTGACAAATTAGTGCGGACATGTCAAGTTCATCAACCAGATAAAATGATCATTCTAAACTGATCACTTGTGCTACTCGAGTAAAGGCTGATAAATAAAGCATAATGCATGGCATTACGCAGTTTGGGATACATTGGAGTAGTTGGAGCACTTTTCATAGATCTTTCAACCGCAAATATTGTCACAATATGGAAACTTGAGCGAGCTTAGCGTGGGCGTTGGAGTCATGTCATTTTGAGCTCTAATTCAAAGGATAAATTTGATCTAGTGCGGTCATTTCAAGTTGATAAGCTAGTTAAACTTATCATTCTAAACTTACATTGGTGCTCCTTGAGTAAAAGCTTAATTATAAATGAAACATAATACATGGCATCACGCAGTTTGGGATAGATTGGATTACTTGGAGGCTTTTTTTAGCTATTTTGGTCTTAAATTTTGTCACAATATAGAAAATTGCGATAGCTTAACGTGGGCGTTGGATTCGTGCCTTTTTGATCTCTAAATCAAAAGTTAAGGACGATTTATTGCAGACATGTCAAACTTATCGGCCAGTTAAAATGATCATTAAAACTTATCATTGGTGCCCCTTGATTAAAGGCTTCTAAGTGAAGCATAATGAATGGAATCACGTAGTTTAGGATATGTTGTATTACCTAGAGGCTTTATAGTAGCTCTTTCAGTCTCAAATGTTGTCACAATATGGAAAATTCAGCTACTTAACGTGGACGTTGGACTCATGTCATTTTGAGCTCTAAATCAATAGTAAAAGACGATTTAATGCAGACATTTCAAGTTGATCAGCTATTTAAAATAATCATTCTAAACTGATCAATGGTGCTCTTTGAGTAAAGGTTTATAAATGAAGCATAATGCATGGCATAATGTGGTTTGGGATTACTTGCAGGCTTTTTCATTGCTGTTTCGTTGTTAAATTTTGTCACAATTTAGAAAACTGAGCTAGCTTAACGTGGACGTTCGATTCGTGTAATTTTGAATTCTAAATCAAAAGTTACGGGCGACTTATTGCGGCATGTCAAGCTGATCGGCCAGTTAAAGTGATCATTCTGAACTTATCATTGGTGGTCCTTGAGTAAAGGCTAATAAATGAAACATAATGCATGGCATCATGCAGTTTGGAATAGATTGGATTACTTGGAGGATTTTTCATAGCAATTTCGGTCTTAAATTTTGTCACAATATAGAAAATTGAGCTAGCTTAACGTGTGCGTTGGATTCGTGTCTTTTTGATATCTAATTCAAAGGTTAAAGACAATTGAGTGCAGTGAAGTCAAGTTGATCAACGTTAAAATGATCACTCTAAATTGATCATTGGTGCTTCTTGAGTAAAGCCTCATTAATGAAGCATAATGCATGACATCACGCATCTCGGGATAGATTGGATTAATTGGAGACTTTCTCGTAGCTATATTGGTGTTAAATTTTATCCCAATATAGAAAACTGACATAGCTTAACGTGGGCGTTCGATTCATGTCATTCTAGATTCTAATTCAAATGTTATGGACGATTTATTGCGGACATGTCAAGTTGATCTGCCTGCTAAAATGATCATTATAAACTGATCACTGGTGCTACTTGAGTAAAGGCTTATAAATGAAGCATAATGCATGGCAGCATGCAGTTTGGGATACATTGGATTAGCTGGAGGCTTTTCCGTAACTCTTTCAATCTCAAATGTTTTCACAATATGGAAAATTAAGCTAGATTAACCTAGGCGTTGGACTCATGTCATTTTGACCTCTAATTCAAAGGTTAAAGACGATTTAGTGTGGACATTTCAAGTCGATCAGCTAGTTAAAATTATCATTCGAAACTTATCATTGGTGCTCCTTGAATAAAAGCTTAATTACTAATGAAACATAATGCATGACATCACGCATTTTGGGATAGATTGGATTACTTGGAGGCTTGTTGTAGCTATTTTGGTCTTAAGTTTTGTCACAATATAGAAAATTGAGCTAACTTAATGTGTGTGTTGGATTCGTGTCTTTTTGAACTCTAAATCAAAAGTTAAAGACAATATATTGCAGACATGTCAAATTTATTGGCCAGTTAAATGATCATTCTAAACTGATCATTGGTGCTACGTGATTAAAGGATTATAAATGAAGCATAATGAATGAAATCATGCAGTTTGGGATATGTTGTATTACCTGGAGGCTTTGTAGTAGCTCTTTCAGTCTCAAATGTTGTCATAATATAGAAAATTCAGCTAGCTTAACGTGGGCGTTAGACTCATGTCATTTTAACTTGTAAATCAATATTAAAAGATGATTTAATGCATATATCTCAAGTTGATCAGCTATTTAAAACAATACTTCTAAACTAATCATTGGTGCTCCTTGAGTAAAGGCGTATAAATGAAGCATAATGCATGACATCATGCGGCTTAAGATTACTGGGAAACTTTTTTATCGCTATTTGGCTCTTAAATTTTGTTACAATATAGAAAATTGAGCTAGCTTAACATGAGCGTTCGATTCGTGTCATTTTGGATTTTAAATCAAATGTTACAGGCGACTTATTGCGGACATGTCAAGATGATCGGTCAGTTAAAATGATCATTCTAAACTGATCATTGGTGCTCCTTGAGTGAGGGCTTATAAATGAAACATAATGCATGACATCATGCAGTTTGGAATAAATTGGATTACTTGGAAGCTTTTTCTTAGCTATTTCGTTCTTAAATTTTTTCACAATATTGAAAATTGAGCTAGCTTAACGTGGGTGTTGGATTCATGTCATTTTTAATGCTAAATCAAAAGTTATGGATTCATGTCATTTTTATTATGGACATGTAAAGTTTATCGGCCATATAAAATAATCATTCCAAACTGATCATTGGTGCTCCTTGAGTAAGGCTTATAAATGAAGCACAATGCAAGGCAAGACGTAGTTTCGGATAGATTGGAGTACTTGCAGGCTTTGTCATAGCTTTTTCGGTGTTAAAATTTATCACAATATAGAAAATTGAGCTAGCTTAACGTGGGTGTTGGATTCGTGTCGTTCTCTAAATCCAAAGTTACAGGAGATTTTCGTGCGGACAAGTCAAGTTGATCAGCAAGTTAAAATGATCATTCTAAAATGATCATTGGTCCTCCTTGAGTAAATGCTCATAAATGAAGTATAATGAATGGCATCACACAGTTTGGGATTCATTGGATTACGTAGAAGCTCGCCAGTACCTATTTTAGTCTCGAATATTGTCAAAATATTGAAAATTGAGTTACCTTAGCATGGGCGTTGGATTCGTTTCATTATGATATCTAATTCAAATGTAAAGGCGATTTAGTGCGGTCAAGTCAAGGTCATTAGCGTTAAAATGATAATTCTAAATTGATCATTGTTGTTTCTTGAGTAAAGGCTTATAAATGAAGAATAATACATCACATCACGCATCTCAGGATAGATTTGATTATTTGGAGGCTTTTTCGTAGCTATGCTGGTGTTAAATTTTATCACAATATAGAAAACTGATATAGCTTAACGTGGTCCACTACAAGAAAACAGCATATTTCCGACGGCTGTATCCGTCGGAAATATATCGGTAAAACGGTTTCTCGACTACTTTCCGATGAAACTAGTCCGTCGGGACTATTTCATCGGAAATGCGCTTCCGTCGGGAAGGTATCGAGAATTTCCAACGGATTAGCAATGAACTGTGCCATCGGAAAATTCCGACGGATGTTCGATGACATCCTTCCGTCGGAATTAACCGACGGATCTGCGATGGTCCGGATACATCGGAAAACGCCGACGAATTTTCGAGGGCATTTTCCGATGACTCGTGCCGTTGGAAATATTGTCCAATGATATTTCCCGATGGTTTATAACCGTCGGGATGTAGCAACACATTTCCGACGGCCTGGTCCGTCGGGAATTTCCGACGACAGTAGCCGTCGGAAACACCAAATAATTGAAAAAATAAAAAAATTATTTTTTTTAATATTTATATTTTTAAAATATTTAATTATTTAATTAAATATTTTAAAAATATAAATATTAAAAAAATTAATATTTTCATTTTTATTTTAATATTTAAATTAATATTATTAAAAATAATCATACAACTAATAAAAATAATATTATAAATATTAATATTATTAAACATTTATTTTAAATTACAAATTACAAAGGAGGAGCAGGAGGAGAAGGAGGAGAAAAAAAGTCATCAGACAATTTATTTTTTATCATTTCTACAAAGTTTTTGAGATTATTCATCTCTATTTTCATGGACGCCATTTCTTCTTTTAACTATTCATTTTCCTCGTTTCTAACTGCAGATGTTGCGCCACCAGTATCTGCAACTCTCCCGAGTCCTGGATGACGACCCTTTGAAAATGGTACTTCCTGTAAAAATAAGAAATATTATTAAAAAATTAATAAAAATTATTATAATATTAATTATATATTTTTAAAAAAAAAACTTACATCAAGAACGAGACGGTTAATCTCAGAACGCGGCAATTCAGCGACCGAAGATGAAGAACCAACTTGAGATTGCTGGGTTAGAATATCACTTTTTTTCTTTTTTACTTTTTCGATGATCTCACTAACGAGACCATCTTGGATACGACCAGTCTTTTTGTTTGTGTGGACGGCCTCGAGAAGTTGCAAGTGATCTGGAGGCGCTCCAATTTCTTGTGCCTAAAAATAAAAAAATTCTAAATTAATAATTTAAAAACTTTTAAATAATAATAAATAATTAATATAATAATTAATTTACCAATTGATCGGCTCGTCTGAGAAAACTAGTCGATCCGGCATTGTGAATATAAATGTCTTTGCCTCCTCGGTCGCTCTTCCGGTTTCCCGAATTAGTTTTCGAGATAACCTCAGCGGTGGAAGATTCCCAATAACGAATAAAGTCGTTCCAAACCGACTCATTCAACCCTCTTGGTTTATCTTTTCCCTTTTTCCATTTTTGTTTCCATTCGTTCATATGGCGGGAAAATTGTATTGCAGCCTCTTTTTCGAAAGCGTGTTCCACCAATTTTGTGTTCATGGGATCCCATGTAAATTCTTGCTGCGAAATTTTAATATATATTACTAAAAATTATTATTAAAAAATATTTAAAATAATTATATATTTAAAATTTAAATAACGTACCGCAAACGTCCTGAACCAAATCTGACGTTCTTCGTACGGAATATCTCGAAATTTGGTATATGATTTATTCAAAAGAGAATGAAGCATCTTTAATATAGATTTGCTTATTCCATTGTTTAAAATACCAAACCTACGAATTTTTATTACAATAGTATTAAAATAATTATATTAAATATAATTATAGAATAGTATTAAAATAATTATTTTAAATATAATTATAGAAAATTTAATTTACCATGTCGAGTTTCCTTGACGTCTCGGATCGAGAAATGTGAGAAGTTCACGACCAAGCTGCTTAACCAATTCTTCAATTGTCATTGGTCGGAAAGAATCATTTGCAGATTCTGGAACTTGAGTTGGTATAAAACTCAGAGTCGATGACTCACCACGTCTTTGGTAATCTTGATACGACCTATAATTGGGTCATTTTATCAATCTATCTACATTTACTATTTATCATTTTTTTGAAATATTAAATTATTTAAAATAATATTCAAGTATTTTTATCTACATATTTTCGATGTCGCTTACGAGAGTGGACAGATGTAACACCGAATTCGTCTTCACGTTGACCCATGACAGGGTCATACCAGTCACAATAGAACACAATACACCTCAAATCAATCATTCCTGGATAGTGAACTTCTAATATTTCACGAAGAATACCATTGTATATAATTTCTCCCGATTGAGATGATACACCATAATTACAAGTTGTTTGTGAGTTTCCTTCGCGATGACTCTTAAAAGCATATCCACGAGTGCAGTACATTGGATAAGATTTTGCAGTAAATGTAGGACCACTCACAACCTCAACTAACCACGTGGGAAACGTTATGCCCCTAGAAGGACCTGTAGTAACCTACAAAATAATAGAATGTATTAAATTATAAATATATATATATATAGTAAACTATTATTGAAAATTATGTAATTAATTGTGGTAACACTAACATAAAAATGCAACCATTTTGCAAATTCGCTTTTTTTAAGTTCGGCCAACTCATTCTCGCTGTAATCTGAATAATGAACACATATTTGTTCCATGTATATCCTGTTAATTATAAAAAAATAAATTAACAATAAATTATAATAATAACTAAAAACAAAATTAAATTGAATGTACCTTTCATATTCCAAAACGTCATCGCAATTTGTCAAAATATACAAATGCAAGTGATTGTGTTCCTCCTCTGATAGGCGTCGCATCTTCCCTTTTCCACTTAAACGTCCAATTTGTGCAAATATTTCTGGCACATACACTGGATAGCTTGGTTTTTCTCCTCCATCATCATGTCGTGAAGGCCGTCTATTTTTTGTTTGCACTTGCGATGGAAAATAGTAGCTAGCAAAGTTAGATGTTTCTTCATTAATACTTTGTGCGACGATTGAACCTTCAACCCTGGCAAGATTTTTAACTTTTTCTTTAGGTGGAACATATATCTCTCAAAAGGATACATCCATCTGTACTGAACAGGTCCTCCAAGGGCTGCTTCTCTAGGGAGGTGAATAGGAAGATGCTCCATAACATCAAAAAATGCTGGTGGAAATATTTTCTCCAGGTTACAAATGAGAACCGGTATTTTTCCTTCCAAATTTTGGATATCGTCTACAGTAAGTGATCTTGTACATAAATCTCGGAAAAAAGCACCAATCCCTACATAAAAAATATATTTTAATATCATATAATATATGAAAATATTATATATATATATATATATAATGTAAATTTAACGTCGTACCTGCAATTGCTCCGTGGACGTTTTTAGGCAGTAGATCGCTAAAGGCAAATGGGAATAATCTTTGCATGACAACATGACAATCATGACTTTTCATCCCTGAAAATTTACCTTCAATAGTATCGACACAATTACGAAGATTAGATGCATATCCATCTGGAAATTTGACACTATGCTTAATCCAGTCAAAGAATTCATCTTTTGCATGCGCATCTAACCGGAATGCGGGAGACAATGATTTTCCATTTGACATTACATGTAGTTCCTTCCAGGAACAAATATCCGGCAAATCCAATCTAGCTTTCAAATTATCTTTTGTTTTTCCTTGCACATTTAGAACGGTATTCATTATGTTGTCGAAAAAATTCTTCTCAATGTGCATAACATCTAGATTATGGCGCAACAAATGGTCCTTCCAATATGGTAAATCCCAAAAATACTCTTCTTGTGCCAATTATGGTATTCGCCACAACCATCAACAGGGTAATGTCCGTTACCTCCACAAGAAGTCGTTCTCTCAGCACCAAAATCTCTAAGTTGAGTCAACATATAATTCCCGTCAAAAATAGGAGGTGGAGCATCAAAATTTTTTTGTTTTTCCTAAACAATGTCGTGCTCCGGCGATATGGATGATCTTGTGGTAGAAATCGACGATGACAATCGAACCAACTAGTCTTTCGTCCGTGTTTCAGTTGGAACGCATTAGTATTATCTTGACAATATGGGCATGCTAATCTTCCATGCGTCGACCATCCTGATAACATACCATATGCTGGAAAATCACTTATCGTCCACATAAGTACAGCTCGCATCAAGAAGTTCTGTTGGTTGGAAACATCGAATGCTTCGACACCATTTTCCCATAATATTTTTAACTCATGAATTAGTGGCTGCAAGAAAATATCAAGCGATCGCTTAGGATGCTCTGGGCCAGGGACGAGAATTGTTAGAAATAAAAACTCTCGTTTCATGCACAAAGAAGGAGGCAAATTATAAGGTGTAACGATAACTGGCCACAACGAGTATTGCCTCCCATGCTTCCCAAAAGGATTGAATCCATTTGTAGATAACCCGAGGTATACGTTTCTAGGCTCATATGCAAAACTAGGATAAACCTGTTGAAAATGTTTCCATGCTTCTGCATCCGAGGGATGCACAATTTCTCCATTCGAATTATGTTCTGCATGCCATCTCATAGGTTTTGCCGTGTGTTCAGATTGATATAACCTCTTTAACCTCTCTGTTAATGGCAAATACCACATCCGCTTATGCGGAATAGGTACTCTACCGCTTGTCTCTTGAAATCGAGGTTTGTGACAAAATCGACACTTCATGCGGTTTTCATCATTTCTCCAATAGATCATGCAATTGTCAATACATACATCGATCATCTGATATGGCAATCCAAGACCAGATACAAGTTTTTGAACCTCGTAATATGAAGCAGGTGCAATATTATCTTCAGGTAATATATCTCTAACAAAATCAGCTATCGCATTCACACAATCTTCAGGCAAGTTGAAATCCGTCTTTATCGTCATCAACCTGCTTGCAGCAGATAAAGGCGATAATCCATCTCTACATCCTTTATACAAAGGCTGCTTGGATGCATCTAACATATCAAAAAATTTCCGGGCTTCCATATTAGGTTCCTCTATTCTGCTAATATCTTCGATGTACGATTCTCTTTGTTCACGAAATGCATCATTCACCATCTGAACAGTACCTCCGTTTATATCAACTTCTGATGTCGGTTCCTCTACCCTAACATTAGTATTATCTATCCTTTTTGAAGTACTACCATAATATTGCATCGTTGCATCAGTTTCTCCATGTGAATACCAAATTTTGTAACCCGGCATAAATCCATTCCTATACAAATGATTACGTACTTCTCTAACAGAGATTAATCTATGATTTCGACATTTAATACACGGACAATACATTTTACCGTATTCCGATGTCATGCTATTCTTTGATGCAAATGTCATGAACTCTTCAACACCTTGCGCAAATTCATCAGTCAATTCCCCCGTGGTTGAATCATATCGAGGTTTATCCATCCACGATCGAAAATACTCAAAAGAACCCGAAGAACACATTTTTTAAAAAATTTTGGTTCTGTTAAAATTTTGAAAGATCATAGCTTATTTATACTGAAAAATAGATATTATCACAATTTTTAACAGATTATTAAGAATTATTAACAGATAATTACGAACTGTAAAAAGATTATTCTTCAAAATATTCTCTATTTCCGACGGAATTCCGACGGTTACCGACCACAACCGGATATTCACGTATTTCGAATAAATCTTATCAAAATAAACCGACGGTTTTCCGATGGATGTCCGACCATCGACGGATAAACACAAAATTTTAACAAGGTACGTATATTTCCGACGGATTTCCGACTGTATCCGACAATGGTCGGATAGTTCCGATGGGTTTCCGACGACGCCTGCCGATGGATTCCCGACGGGCTATAAAACACATAATCCGTCACAAACTCGTCGGAATATTACCGACGTATCTGAAGCCGTCGGTACTATTCCGATGATTTCAAGAGGATATCCGGACGATTAGGATATCATCGGAAACGCAACGGGTTACCTTCAGTTTTCACCATCGATTTACCGACGATCTCTACGGCGTCGGAAATTACCGACGGACCTCCGACGGTTTCAAATCCCTTGGGTATTTGTCGCTTATCCGTCGTAATGTCGTCAGAAAAGGCCGACGGTTTTTTGTCCATCGGAAATGCCGTCGGAAATGTTAATGTTTTCTTGTAGTGGTCGTTCGATTCGTGTCATTCAAGATTCTAATTCAAAAGTTATGTACAATTGAGTGCGGACATGTCAAGTTGATGGGCTAGTTAAAATGATCATTCTAAACTGATCACTATTGCTCCTTGAGTAAAGGCGTATAATTGAAGCATAATGCATGGCAACATGCAGTTTGGGATACATTGGATTTGTTGGAGGCTTTTTTGTTGCTCTTTCAATCTCAAATGTTCTCACAATATGGAAAATTGAGCTAGCTTAATGTAGGAGTTGGACTCATGACATTTTGAGCTGTAATTCAAAGGTTAACGACGATTTAGTGTGGACATTTCAAGTTGATCAGCTAGTTAAAATTACCATTATAAACTTATCATTGGTGCTCCTTGAATAAAAGCTTAATTATTGATGAAACATAATGCATGGCATCACGTATTTCGGGATATATTGGATTACTTGGAGGCTTGTGTATAGCTATTTCGGTCTTAAATTTTGTCACAATATAGAGCATTGAACTAGGTTAACGTGGGCGTTGGATTCGTGTCATTTTGAACTCTGAATCAAAAGTTATGGACGATTTATTGTGGACCTGTCAAATTTATCGGCCAGTAAAAATGATCATTCTAAACTAATCATTGGCGCCCCTTGATTATAGGCTTATAAATTAAGCATAATGAATGGAATCATGCAGTTTGGGATATGTTGTACTACTTGGAGGTTTTGTAGTAGCTCTTTCAGTCTCAAATGTTGTCACAATATGGAAAATTCAGCTAGGTTAACGTGGGCATTGGACTCATGTCATTTTGAGCTCTAAATCAATAGTAAAAGACAATTTAATGCAGATATCTGAAGTTGATCAGCTATTAAAAATGATCATTCTAAACTGATCATTGGTGCTCCTTGAGTAAAGGCTTATAAATAAAGCATAATGCATGGCATCATGCGGTTTGGGATATATTGGATTACTCAGAGGTTTTGTCGTAGCTGTTTTGGTGTTATATTTTTTTATAACAATATAGAAAATTGAGTTAGCTTAACGTGGGTGTTGGATTCGTGTCGTTCTCTAAATCAAAAGTTACAAGAGATTTTCGTGCGGACATGTGAAGTTCATCAGCTAGTTAAAATAATCATTCAAAACTTATCATTGCTGCACTTTGAGTAAAGGCTTTGAAATGAAGCATAATGAATGGAATCACGCAGTTGGGATACATTGGATTACTTGATTATTTTGTCATAGCAATTTTGGTCTTAATTTTTGTCACAAAATAGAAAATTAAGCTACCTAAATGTGGACGTTGGATTCGTGTCATTTTGAATACTAAATCAAAAGTTACTGACGATTTAGTGCGGACATGTCAAGTTTATCGGCCAGTTAAAATGATCATACTAAACTGATAATTGGTTTTCCTTGAGTAAAGGCTTATAAATGAAGCATAATGCATTGCATCACACAGTTTGTGATACATTGGATTACTTGGAAGCTTTCTCGTAACTCTATCAATCTCAATTGTTTTCACAATATAGAAATTTGAACTAATTTAATGTCGGTGTTGGATTCATGTCTATTAAGGCTCTAAATCAAAAGTCAAAGACGATATAGTGCGGACATGTCAAGTTTATCAGCGTTAAATAATCATTCTAAACTTATCATTTGTGATATTTGAGTAAATGCCTATAAATGAAGCATAATGCATGGCATCGCGCAGTTCAGGATAGATTGGATTACTTAAATGCTTTTTCGTACCTATTTTGGTGTTAAATATTTTGAAAATATAGAAATTTGAGCTAGCTTAACGTGGGCGTTAGATTCGTGTCATTTTGAACTCTAAATCAAAAGTTACAAACGATTTAGTGCGGACATGTCAAGTTGATAGGCTAGTTAAAATGAGCATTCTAAACTTATCACTAGTGCTCCTTGTGTAAAGGCTTATAAATGAAGCATAATGCATAACATCACACAGTTTGGAATAAATTGGATTACTTAGAGGCTTTTTCATAGCTCTTTCGGTCTCAAATGTTTTCGCAATATGGAAAATTGAGCAAGGTTAACATGGGTGTTGGACTCGTCTCATTTTGAGCTCTAATTCAAAGGGTAAAGATGATTTAGTGCGGACATGTCAAGTTGATTAGCTAGTTAAAATGATAATTCAAAACTGATCATTGGTGCTCCTTGAGAAAATGCTAATAATTGAAACATAATGCGCGTGGCATCACACATTAAGCGATAGATTGGATTACTTGAAAATTTTGTCATAGCTATTTTGGTCTTAAGTTTTGTCGCAATGTAGAAAATTGAGCTAGCTTAATGTGTGTGTTGGATTCGGTGTCATTTTGAACTCTAACTAAAATGTTATTGAAGATTTAGTGGGGACATGTCAAGTTTATCGGCCAGTTAAAATGATCATTCTAAATTAATCACTGGTGCTCCTTGAGTAAAAGCTTATAAATGAAGCATAATGCATAGCATCACACAGTTTGGAATACATTTGATTATTTGGAAGATTTGTCATAGCTCTTTCAGCCTCAAATGTTGCCACAATGTAGAAAATTGAGCTATCTTAATGTGGGCGTTGGATTCTTGTAATTCTAAAGTCTAAATCAAAAGTTACGGACAAATTAGTGCGAACATTTCAAGTTGATATGCCAGTTATAATGATCCTTCTAAACTGATAATTGGTGCTCTTATAGTAAAGACTTATAAATGAACCATAATGCATGACATCACGAACTTTGGAATACATTGGATTACTTGGAGGCTGTTTTCATAGCTCTTTAGTCTAAAATGTTATATAATATGGAAAATTGAGCTAGCTTAATGTGGGCGTTGCACTCATGTCATTTAGGCTCTAAATCAAAAATTAAAAAACGATTTAGTGCGGACATGTCAAGTTGATCAGGTAGTTAAAAATGGTCATTCTAAACTGATCATTGGTGCTCATTGAATAAAGGCATATAAATCAAGCATAATGCATAGGATCACGCAGTTTGGGATAGATTAGATTACTTGGAGGCTTTGTGGTAGCTATTTTGGTCTTGAATTTGGTTACAATACAGAAAATCGAGCTAGCTTAACGTGGGTGTTGGATTCGTGACATTCTCAACTATAAATCAAAAGTTACGAATGATTTTGTATGGACATGTCAAATTGATCGTCCAGTTAAAATGATCATTCTAAATTGATATTTGGTGCTTCTTGAGTAAAGGCTTATAAATGAAGCATAATGCATGACGTCATGCACTTTGGGATACAATGGATTACTTGGAGGCTTTTTTATAGCTCTTTCAATATAAAATATTTATCAGCATGGAAAATTAAGCAAGCTTAACGTGGGCATATGACTGATATCATTTTAGGCTCTAAATCAGAAGTTAAAGACGATTTAGTGATGTCAAGTTGATCAGCTAGTTAAAAATGATCATTCTAAACTAATCATTGGTGCTCATTGAGTAAAGGCGTATAAATGAAACATAATGCATAGCATCACGTAGTTTGGGATAGATTGGATTACATGGAAGCTTTTGTCGTAGCTATTTTGATCTCAAATTTTGTCACAATATAGAAATTGAGCTAGCTTAGCGTGGGCATTGGATTCCTTTGAATTTGAACTCTAAATCAAAAGTACCAGACCAATTACTACGGACATGTCAAGTGCTATGGCCAGTTAAAATTTTCATTCTGAACTGATCACTGGTGCTCATTGAGTAAAGCCTTATAAATGAAGCATAATGCATGGCATCACGCACTTTGGGATACATTGGATTACTTGGACACTGTTTTATAGCTCTTTCAGTCTCAATTGTTGTCACAATATGAAAAATTGAGCAAGCTTAAAGGGGGCGTTAGATTCATGTCATTTTGAACTCTAAATCAAAAGTTACTCACGATTTATTGGGGACATGTCAAGTTGATCGACCAGTTAAAATGATCATTATAAACTGATCACTAGTGCTCCTTGAGTAAAGGCTTATAAATGAAGCATAATGCATTGCATCACACAGTTTGTGATACATTGGATTACTTTGAAGCTTTATCATAGCTCTTTCAGTTTCAAATGTCGTCACAATATAGAAATTGTAGCTACCTTAATGTGGGCGTTAGATTCGTGTCATTTGAGGCTCTAAATCAAAAGTTAAGCTTGATTTAGTGCGCACATGTCAAGTGGATCAGCGTCAAAATGATTATTCTAAGCTTATCATTTGTGCTCTTTGAGTAAAGGCCTATAAATAAAGCATAAAGCATGGCATCGCGCACGTCTAGATAGATTTGGTTACTTAAATGCTTTGTCGTAGCTATTTTGGTTTTATATTTTATCAAAATATAGAAAATTGAGCTAGCTTAACGTGGGCGTTTGATTTGTGTCATTCTGATGTCCAAAATCAAACGTTATAGACGACTTAGTGCGGGCATGTCAAGTTGATCAGCTAGTTAAAATGATTATTCTAAATTGATCATTGGTGCTCCTTAAGTAGAGGCTTATAAATGAAACATAATGCATGGCATAACGCAATTTGGGATAGATTGGATTACTTAAATATTTTGTTGTAGCTATTTTGGTCTTTATTTTGCCACAACATAGAAAATTGAGCTAGCTAAATCTGGGCGTTGGACTCGTGTCATTTTGAACTCTAAATTAAAAGTTATTGACGATTTAGTGGGGAGATGTCAAGTTGATCGGCCAGTTAAAATGATCGTTCTAAACTGATCATTGGTGCTCCTTGAATAAAGGCTTATAAATGAAGCATAATGCATGGCATCCCGGATTTTGACATAGGTTAGATTACTTGGAGGCTTTGTAGTAGCTATTTTGCTAATGACTTTTTTCACAATAGTGAAAAATTGAACTATCTTAACTAGGCGTTGGATTCGTGTCATTTTGAACACTAAATCAAATGTTACAAACGATTTAGTGCGGACATGCCATGTTGATCGGCCCGTTAAAATGATCATTCTATAGTGATCATTGGTACTCCCTGAGTAAAGGCTTATAAATGAAGCATAATGCATGGCATCGTGCAGTTTGGGATACATTGGATTACTTGGAGGTTTTTTGTAACTCTTTCAATCTAAAATGTTGTCATAATATAGAACAATGGGCTAGCTTAACGTGGGCGTTGGATTCGTGTCATTCTAAACTCTAAGTCAAATCTTATGAACAATTTAGTGTAGACATGTCAAGTTGAACGGCCAATTAAAATGATAATTCTAAACTAATCATAGGTGCTCTTTGAGTAAAGGCTTATAAATGAAGCATAATGCATGGCATCACGCACTTTGGGATACATGAGATTAATTGGAGGCTTAGTCGTAGCTCTTTCAGTCTCAAATGTTGTCGTAATATAGAGAAATTGAGCTAGCTTAACGTGGGCGTTGGACTCGTGTTCTTCTGAACTCTAAATCAAAAGTTACACACGATTTAGTGCGTACATGCCAAGTTGATCGGCCTGTTAAAATGATCGTTCTAATATGATCATAGGTGCTCCTGGAGTAAAGGGTTATAAATGAAGTATAATGCATGGCATCAAGCACTTTGAGATTCATTGGATGACTTGGAAGCTTTTTTCGTAGCTTTTTTAGTCTCAACTGTTCCATAATATGGAAAATTGAGCTAGCTTAACGTGACCATTTGACTCATGCTAGTTTAGACTCTAAATAAAAAGTTAAAGACAATTAAATCGATGCTCCTTGAGTAAATGCTTATAAATGAAGCATAATGCATTACATCATGGTTTTGGGCTAGATCTGATTACTTGGACGCTTTGTCTAGCTTTTTCAGTCTAAAATCTTGTCACAATGCGAAAATTGAGCTACCTCAATATGTGCGTTGGATTCGTGTCATTTTGTACTCTAAATTACGAACGATTTAGTGTGGACATGTCAAGTTGATCGGCCTGTTAAAATGATTATTCTAAAATGGTCATTTGTGCTCCTTGAGTAAAGGCTTGTAAATGAAGCATAATGCATGGCATCACGCAGTTTGGGATATATTGCATTACTTAGAGGCTTTGTTGTAGCTCTTTCAATCTCAAATATTATCACAATATAGAAAATTGAGCTATCTCAAAATGGGCCTTGGATTTGTGTCATTCTAAGCTATAAATCAAAAGTTACGCACGATGTAGAGCGGACATTTCAAGTTAAGGGGCTACTGAAAATGATTATTCAAAACTGATCATTGGTGCTCCTTGAGTAAAGGCTTATAAATGAAACATAATGCATGACATTATGCATTTCGGGACAGATTGGATTACTTGGAGTCTTTGTCATTGCTATTTTGGTCTTGAATTTTGGTACAATATAGAATATTGAGTTAACTTAACGTGGGCGTTGGATTCGTGTCATTCTGAACTCTCAATCAAAAGTTATGGACGATTTAGTACGGACATGTCAAGTTGATCAGCCATTTAAAATGATCATTCTAAACTGATCATTGGTGTTCCTTGATTAAAGGCTTATAAATGAAGCATAATGCATGAAATCACGCACTTGGGGATACATTGGATTACTTGGAGGTTTTTTGTAGCTATTTTGGTATTGAATTTTGTCACAATAAAAGAAATTGAGTGAGCTTAACGTGGGCGATGGATTCGTGTCATTCTGAACTCTAAATCAAAAGTTATGGACGATTTACTACGGACATGTCAAATTGGTCGGCCAGTTAAAATTATCATTCTAAACTGATTATTGGTGCTCCTTGATTAAAGTCTTATAAAAGAAGCATAATGCATGACATCACGCACTTGGAGATACATTGGATTAGTTTGAGGCTTTTTTCGTAGATCTTTCAGTCTCAAATGTTCCATAATATAGAAAACTGAGCTAGCTTAACGTGGGCGTTGGACTCATGTTATTTTAGGTTCTAAATCAAAAGTTAAAAACGATTTAGTGCGGACATGTCAAGTTGATCAGCTAGTTAAAAATGATAATTCTATATTAATCATTGGTTCTCATTGCGAAAAGGTGTATAAATGAAGCATAATGTCTAACATCACGTAGTTTAGAATAGATTGGAATAGTTGGAGGCTTTTTGGTTGCTATTTCGATTTTGAATTTTGTCACAATATAGAAAATTGACCTTGCTTAACGTGGGCATTGGATTCGTGTCATTTAAACTCTAAATCAAAAGTTACAGACGGATTACTACGGACATGTCAAGTTGATTGGCCAGTTAAAATGATCATTCTAAAATGCATAATGAATGGCATCACGCAGTTTGGGGTACATTGGATTATTTGCACCCTTCGTTATAGCTCGCTCTTTAAGTCTAAAATATTGACACAATATAGAAAATTGAGCTAGTTTAACGTGGGCGTTGGATTCATGTCATTTTGAGCTCTAAAGCAAAAGTTAAAGACGATTTACTGTGGACATGTCAAGTTGATCAGCTAGTTAAAATGATCATTCTAAACTGATCATTCGTGCTGCATGAGTAAAGGCTTATAAATGAAGCATACTGCATGTTATCATGCATTTTGGGACAGATTGGATTACTTGGAGACTTTGTCAAAGCTATTTTGATTTTAAATATTGTCACAATATAGAAAATTCAGCTAGCTTATCGTGGGTGTTGCATTCGTGTCATTTTGAATACTAAATCAAAAGTTACAGATGATATAGTGCGGACATGTCAAGTTGATCAACTAGTTAAAATGATCATTCTAAACTAATTATTGGTGCTCCTTGAGTAAAATCTTATAAATTAAGCATAATGTATGGTATCACGCAGTTTGGGATAGATTGCATTACTTTGAGGCTTTGTTTAGCTCTTTCCGTCTCAAATATTGTCACAATATTGAAAATTGAGCTAGCTTAGCGTGGGCGTTGGATTCATGTCATTTTGAGCTCTAAATCAAAATTTAAAGTCATTTTAGTGCGGACATATCATGTTGAGCAACTAGTGAAAATGATCATTTTAAACTGATCATTGTTGCTCCTTCTGTAACGGTTTAAAATGAAGCATAATGCATGACTTCACACATTTGTGATAGATTGGATTACTAAGAGTCTTTTTATAGCTATTTTGAAGGCTTTGTCGTAGCTATTTGAAGGCTTTGTCGTAGCTATTTTTGTCTTTAATATTGTCGCAATATAGAAAATTCAGTTAGCTTAACATTTGTGTTGGATTCATGTCATTATGAACTCTAAATTAAAAGTTACAGACAATTAAGTGCGGACATATCAAGTATATATGCGAGTTAAAATGATCATTCTAAACTGATCATTGGTGCTCCTTGAGTAACGGCTTATAAATAAAGCATAATGCATGATTTCATGCAGTTTGGGATAGATTGGATTACTTGGAGGCTTTTTCGTAGCTATTTCAGTGTTAAATGTTGACACAATATAGAAAATATAGCTAACTTAACTTGGGTGTTGGATTCGTGTCATTCTGAACTCTAAATCAAAAGTTACAGACGATTTAGTGCGGACATGTCAAATTGACCGGCCAGTTAAAATGATTATTCTAAACTAATCATTGGTGCTCCTTGAGTAAATGCTTAAAAATGAAGCATAATTAATGGAATCATGAAGTTTTGGATACACTGGATTACTCGGAAGCTTTGTTGTAACTCTTTCAGTTTTAAATGTTGTCATAATTTGGATAATTGAGGTAGTTTAATGTGGCCGTTGGACTCATGTAGGGATGTTAATATGGGTATACCTACCACATTTATGCTCACCCCATATTCAACCCACCCCATTTAAAACCCAAGCCCTACAAAAACGGATGTGGTATTTGCCATTAACAGAGAGGTTAAAGAGGTTATATCAATCTGAACACACGGCAAAACTTATGAGATGACATGCAGAACATAATTCGAATGGAGAAATTGTGCATCCCTCGGATGCAGAAGCATGGAAACATTTTCAACAGGTTTATCCTAGTTTTGCATATGAGCCTAGAAACGTATACCTCGGGTTATCTACAGATGGATTCAACCCTTTTGGGAAGCATGGGAGGCAATACTCGTTGTGGCCAGTTATCGTTACACCTTATAATTTGCCTCCTTCTTTGTGCATGAAACGAGAATTTTTATTTTTAACAATTCTCGTCCCCGGCCGAGAGCATCCTAAGCGATCGCTTGATATTTTCTTGCAGCCACTAATTCATGAGTTAAAAATATTATGGAAAAATGGTGTCAAAGCATTCGATGTTTCCAACCAAAAGAACTTCTTGATGCGAGCAGTACTTATGTGGACGATAAGTGATTTTCCAGCATATGGTATGTTATCAGAATGGTCGACGCATGGAAGATTAGCATTCCCATATTGTCAAGACAATACTGATGCGTTCCAACTGAACCACGGACGAAAGACTAACTAGTTCGATTGTCATTGTCGATTTCTACCACAAGATCATCCATATCGCCAGAGCACGACATTGTTTAGGAAAAACAAAAAAAAAATTGATGCTCCACCTCCTATTCTTGACAGGAATTATATGATGACTCAACTTAGAGATTTTGGTGTAGAGAAAACGGCTTCATGTGGAGGTAACGGACATTACCCTGTTGATGGTTGTGGCGAATACCGTAATTGGCACAAGAAGAGCATTTTTTTGGATTTACCATATTGGAAGGATCATTTGTTGCCCTATAGCCTAGATGTTATGCACATTGAGAAGAATTTTTTCGACAACATAATGAATGACGTTCTAAATGTGCAAGGAAAAACAAAAGATAATTTGAAAGCTAGATTGGATTTGCCGGATATTTGTTCCCGGAAGGAACTACATGTAATGTCAAATGGAAAATCATTGTCTCCCGCATTCCGGTTGGATGCGCATGCAAAAGATAAATTCTTTGACTGGATTAAGCATAGTGTCAAATTTCCAGATGGATACGCATCTAATCTTCGTAATTGTGTCGATACTATTGAAGGTAAATTTTCAGCGATGAAAAGTCATGATTGTCATGTTGTCATGCAAAGACTATTCCCATTTGCCTTTAGTGATCTGCTGCCTAAAAACATCCACAGAGCAATTGCAGGTATGACGTTTACATTATTTTATATATAACTAATCATAATTATGTATATTATATGATATTTAAATATTTTTTATGTAGGGATTGGTGCTTTTCCGAGATTTATGTACAAGATCACTTACTGCAGACGATATCCAAAATTTGGAGGAAAAAATACCGGTTCTCATTTGTAACCTTGAGAAAATATTTCCACCAACATTTTTTGATGTTATGGAGCATCTTCCTATTCACCTCCATAGGGAAGCAGCGCTTGGAGGACTTGTTCCGTACTGATGGATGTATATATAATTGACTATATTCAATTATTTTATAGGTTACTACAGGTCCTTCTAGAGGGATAACGTTTCCCACGTGGTTAGTTGAGTTGGTAAGTCGTCCTACATTTACAGCAAAATCTTATCCAATGTACTGCACTCGTGGATATGCTTTTAAGAGTCATCGCGAAGGAAACTCACAAACAACTTGTAATTATGGTGTATCATCTCAATCGGGAGAAATTGTATACAACGGTGTTCTTCGTGAAATATTAGAAGTTCACTATCCAGGAATGATTGATTTGAGGTGTATTGTGTTCTATTGTGACTGGTATGACCCTGTCATGGGTCAACGTGAAGACGAATTTGGTGTTACATCTGTCCACTCTCGTAAACAACATCAAAAATATGATCCTTTTATACTTGCATCACAAGCGTACCAGGTTTATTACATTCGATATCCTCGTGTGAGGAACAAGCAAGATCCTTGGATTACAGTGACCTCAATACATCCTAGAGGAATGGTATGTGGTATTACCGAACAAGAGCCTATGCAACAAAGCACAATTGGTAACTTAGGTTCAATAGACACTTCTCTTGAAGTTAACCTTGTTGTTGATGACACCAAGAACGCAGATTACAACGTCTATCAAGATTCAGAAGAAGAGATTGACGAGTTTGATGACCAAAATTCAGTTAATTTGGAATGTTCATCAGATTCAGATTAAATTTGTAATAATAATATTTTATAAATTCAGATTAAAATTCAGATTAAAATTCAGATATAATAATTTTTTTTCCATAATATAATTATATATAAATTATATTTAATAAATCCATAATATAATTATATATAAATTATATTTAATAATTTTTCCATATTTTACATAACCGATGGATTTCCGATGGCTTTGGCAAATCCGTCGGAAATCCGTCGGAACAGTCAAAAAATTTTAATAATAAAAAAATATTTATCCAAAATTTTCAGTTACCGACGGAGTTCCGAAGGATTTTGTATCGCCGTCGGAACGCTGTCGGAAAATCGGTAATGGCAACGTGTGCATACTATTTGTTAAACATGCACGGTGTTTAAGAAGTCCGACGACTGACCGACGGATTTCCGACAAAGTTACCATAGCCATCGGAACTACGTCGGTAAAACAAAATTTTATGCGGAAACATACTTCCCAACGCGGGATTTTGCGAAAATATTTATTACATTTCCGACGGATTTCTGACGGCATAGTCCGTTGGAAATGTCTAATATAACCTACAGCCTTTTCTCCTTCTTCTCTCTCTCATTTCTTTCTTTTCTTCTCATCCTCTTCGTCTCCTCGCCCGAAATCGCCTATTCTCGCCGGAAATCGCCTTCGTACGTCGCCGGAAATCACCTTGAATCATGTAAGTTTTTAATTTTATAAATAGAAAAGCCTCTTGATTTTTGCTTTCGTAACTGGATTGTTATGTATGTCTAGTTTGTTTATTTGTCCTAATGTCTTCTAGTTGCTGTTTGGTAGTAATCTTGTATTGGTTAAAAAGCAATTTTCTCTTAATTTCGTCTTGCACAAAACTCAGTTGTTGGCCTCTCACTTTCTGATCCAAAAAGTTGTCCTCATGCGAATCGATTCTGATCCACTCGGCATTTTAAAATCATTCACATGGGATTTTGGGGTTTTGTTATGAAAAAGCTGGCTAATTTGGAATTAGGGTTCCTGGGTTTGCGACTTCTCTTCGGAAACATGAGATTAAAGGATAATAATAGAACTACTAATTACGCAGAATACCAAGAATGCACCCAATCTAGATTTATAACTGTATTATCTAAATTTTGGATCCCAAAACTAGGGCTCTACAAAATATTTTTTAGATCCGTTTCGAAGGAATCCACGTATAGTTGATATTTTATAAAATTGTGTAATTGTTATTTTTGTATGTAAATTTTGTTAACTTATGCTCAGAAAACTAATTCTTATAAATATAAAAGTTTAATATTTTGAAAACATAAGTGTTTACTATTTTAATTACCATTTTATTATTAAAATTTAATTTTCTATATTTTTAAAATTTTATAATAATTTAAATAATTTATAAAACGCATCAGACATCGGATACAATATCCAAAGTTTAACGGCTATCATAAGCATAGTCTTGTGCTCATAAAAGAGAGAAAACATGTACTTAGTTACGAGGCTGATGCGGAATAAAGAAATTTTGGCAGAGACCGAACAAAACAGATCATATATACTATGGATTGGTGTCTATACGGATCACTAATATGGATCAGTTATAATATGAAAACTTATTTTTGTGATAAATCGTATATCGTACTATATTAAAAATTATAGGTCATATCAAGATTACCAAAGGTGAGTCGTCTACTCCGACTTTCATACCAACTCAAGTTCCAGAATCCACAAATGATTCTTACCGACCAATGATAATTGAAGAATTGGTTCAGCAGCCTCGTCGTGAACTTCTTACGGTTCTTGATCCGAGACGTCAAGGAAATTCGACATAGTAAATTAATTTTTTAATAATTATATTAAAAATAATTATTTTAATGATATTCTATAATTATATTTAAAATAATTATTATAACACTATTCTAATAAAAATTTGAGGTTTGGTATTTCAAACAACGGAATAAGCAAATCTATATTAAAGATGATTCATTCTCTTTAGAACAAATCATATACCAAATTTAGAGATATTCCGTACGAAGAACGTCATATTTGCTTTAGAACGTTTGCAGTACATTATTTAAATTTTAGATAATTGTTTTAAATAGTTTTTAATAATATTTTTTAGTAATATATAAGTAAATTTCGCAGCAAGAATTTATATGGGATCCCATGAACACAAAATTGGTGGAGAAGCTTTCAAAAAAGAGGTTGCAGTACAATTTTCCCGCCACATGAACGAGTGGAAACAAAAATGGAAAAAGGGAAAAGATAAACCAAGGGGGTTGAATGAGTCGGTTTGGAACGACTTTATTCATTATTGGGAATCTTCTAGCGCTGAGGTCATCTCGAGAACTAATTCGGAAAACCGGAAGAGCGACCAAGGAGGCAAAGGCATTTATATTCACAATGCCGGATCGACTAGTTTTCTGAAACGAGCCGATCAATTGGTAAATGAATTATTATATTAATTATATTTATTATTATTTAAAAATTTTAAAATTATTAATTTAGAATTTTTTTACTTTTAGGCACAAGAAATTGGAGCCCCTCCAGATCATTTGCAACTTCTCGAGGCCGTCCACATGAACAAAAAGACTGGTCGTATCCAAGATGGTCTCGTTAGTGACATCATCGAAAATGTAAAAAAGAAAAAAAGTGATATTTTAACCCAACAGTCTCAAGTTGGTTCTTCATCTTCGGTCGCCGAATTGCCTCGTTCTGAGATTAACCATCTCGTTCTTGATGTAAGTTTCATTTTTTTAACATTATAATAATTTTCATTAAATTTTGTAATAATATTTTTTTATTATTACAGGAAGTACCATTTTCTAAAGGTCGCCATCCAGGACTCAGCAGAGTTGCAGATACCGGTGGCGCAACATCTGTACCAAGAAACAAGGAGAATAAACAGCTAAAAGAAGAAATGGTGGCTATGAAAATAGAGATGAATAATCTCAAAAACTTTGTAGAAATGATAAGAAATAAATTGTCTGATGATTTTTTTTTCTCCTCCTTCTCCTCATACCCCTCCGTTGTAATTTGTATTTTAAAACAAATGTTTAATATTATATTTATAATTAGAATGTTATTTTTATTAATTTTATAATTATTTTTTAAAATATTTAAAAATATTAATTTAATTTAGTAAAATAAATTTTAATTTATTTTTTTCAATTAATTGGTTTTTTCCGACGGATTCTGTCGTCAGAAACTTGTCGCCTAACTTCTGTCGGTTATAAGCCATCGGGAAATATCATCAGACCAAATTCCCGACGGCAACAGTCATCGGAAAGTATCCCTCGATAATTCGTCGGTAATTCCCGATAGAGTTTTCATTGAAAATCCGTCGGATATTTCCGACGACTGGGATCATCGACCATCCGTTGGTATTTTCCGACGACTGGAACCATCGAATATCCGTCGGTAGTTTCCGACGGACAACTTCCATCGCACGTCCGTCAGAAATTACCGATAAATTCCCGACGGAAATTCATTTCCGATGAAATAGTCCTGACATACGATATTCGTCGGAAATCAGACGGTAATCTGTGTTACCGACGTATTTCCGATGAGTATGGCCGTCGGGAATGTGCAGTTTTCTTGTAGTGATTAGGTAAAGTATTTAAACCCATTAAATTTTAATTTAATAAATGGGTTCAAACGGGTTTTTATATATACACATACCCAATAAAAACTCACGAAATTAATACCAATATTAACATCCCAAGACTCATGTGACTTTGAGCTCTAAATAAAAAGTTAAAGACGATTGTGTTCGGACATGACAAGTTAATTGGCCGGTTAAAATGATCTGTCCAAACTGATCATTGGTGCTCCTTCAATAAAGACTTATATATGAAGCATAATGCATGCCATCACGCAGTTTAGAATACATTAAATTACTTGGAGGCTTTGTAGAAGCTCTTTTAGTCTCAAAGGTTGTCACAATATGCAAAATTGAGCTAGCTTAATGTGGGCGTTGGACTCATGTGATTTAGAGCTCTAAATCAAAGTTAAAGACGACTTAGTGCAAACTGGTCAAGTTGATCAGCTAGTTAAAATGATCATTCTTAACAGATCATTGCTGCTCCTTGAGCAAAGGCTTACAAATGAAGCGTAACGCATGGCATCATGAAGTTTCATATACATTTGATTACTTGGAGGTTTTATAGTAGCTATTTTAGTCTCAAATGTTATCACAATATTGAAAATTGTGATTGGTTAATCTCGACATTGGACTCATGTTATTTTGAGCTCTAAATCAAATGTTGAAGACAATTTAGTACGGACATGTCAAGTTTATCATCTAGTTAAAATGATCATTCTAAGCTGATCATTGGTGCTTCTTGAGTAAAGGCTTATAAATACAGCACAATGCATGGCATCATGCAGTTTTGGATAGATTGGACTACTTGGAGGCTTTTTCGTAGCTATTTCGGTGTTAAATGTTGTCACAATATATAAAATATAACTAGCTTAACGTGGGTGTTGGATTCGTGTCATTCTGGACGTTAAATAAAAAGTTACATACCATTTATTGCGGACATGTCAAGTTGACTGGCCAATTAAAATGATTATTCTAAACTGATCATTGGTGCTCCTTGAGTAAAGGCTTAAAAATGAAGCATAATGCAAGGAATCATGAAGTTTTGGATACATTGGATTAGAGGGAGGCTTTGTTGTAGCTCTTTCCGTCTCAAATAATGTCATAATATGGAAAATTGAGCTAGCTTAATGTCGGCGTTGGACTCATGTGACTTCGAGCTCTAAATAAAAAGTTAAAGACGATTTAGTTCGGAAATGACAAGGTGATCGGCAAGCTAAAATGATCATTCTAAACTGATCATTGGTACTTCTTGAGTAAAAGCTTAAAAATGAAGCATAATGCATGGAATCATGGACTTTGGGATACAATGGATTACTGGGAGGCTTTGTCGTAGCTCTTTCAGTCTAAAATTTTGTCATAATGTGGAAAATTGAGCTAGCTTAATGGGGGCGTTGGACTCATGTGACTTTGAGCTCTAAATAAACGTAAAAGATGATTGAGTTTGGACATGACAAGTTAATCGGCCAGCTAAAATGGTCATTCTAAACTGATCATTGGTGCTCTATGAGTAAAGGCTTATATATGAAGCATAATGCATGACATCACGCAGTTTGAAATATATGTAATTACTTGGAGGCTTTGAAGCTGCTCTTTCTGTCCCAAAGGTTGTCACAATATGGAAAACTGAGGAAGGTTAATGTGGGCGTTGGACTCATATGATTTTGAGCTCTAAATCAAAAGTTAAATACGATTTAGTGCGAACATGTCAAGTTGATCAGCTAGTTAAAATGATCATTCTAAACAGATCGTTGTTGTTCCTTGAGCAAAGGCTTGTAAATGAAGCATAATGCATGCAATCACGCAGTTTGGGATACATTGGATTACTTGAATGGTTTATAGTAGTTATTTCAGCCTCAAATGTTATCACAATATGGAAAATTGACTTAGGTTAATGTGGGCGTTGGACTCATGTTATTTTGAGGTCTAGTCAAATGTTAAAGATGATTCAGTGTGGACATGTCAAATTTATCAGCTAGTCAAAATGACCATTTTAAGCTGATCATCGGGGCTCTTTGAGTAAAGGCTTAAAAATGCAACACAATGCATGGCATCACGCAGTTTGGGATAGATTGGATTACTTGGAGGCTTTTTGTATCTATTTCAGTGTTAAATGTTGTGACTGTATATAAAATATAGCTAGATTAAGGTGGGTGTTGGATTCGTGTCATTTTGAACTCTAAATCAAAAGTTATAGATGATTTCGTGAGGACATGTCAAATTGACCGGCTTCTTAAAATGATTATTCTAAACTTATCATTTGTGCTCATTGAGTAATGGTTTAAAAATGAAGCATATTACATGGAATCATGAAGTTTTGGATAAATTGGATTACTGGAAGGCTTTGTCGTAGCTCTTTCAGTCTTCAATGTTGTCATAATATGGAAAATTCATTTAGCTTAATGTGGGTGTTGGACTCATGTGACTTTGAGCTCTAATTAAAAAGTTAAATAAGATTTAGTTCGGACATGACAACTTGATCGTCATGTTAAAATGATCATTCTAAACTTATCATTTGTGCTTCTTGAGTAAAGGCTTAAAAATGAAGCATAATGCATGGAATCATGAAGTTTGGGATACATTGGATTACTAGGAGGCTTTGTCGTAGCTCTTTCAGTCTAAATTGTTGTCATAATATGGAAAATTGAGCTAGCTTAATGTGGGCGTTGGACTCATGTGACTTTGAGCTCTAAATAAAAAGTTAAAGAAGATTGAGTTCGGACATAATAAGTTAATCGGCCAGTTAAAATGATCATTCTAAAATGATCATTGGTGCTCCTTGAGTAAAGGCTTATATATGAAGCATAATGCATGACATCACGCAGTTTTGAATACATTTAATTACTTGGAGGCTTTGTAGTAGCTCTTTCAGTCTCAAAGGTTGTCACAATATCGAAAATTGAGGTAGGTTAATGTGCGTGTTGGACTCATGTGATTTGGAGCTCTAAATCAAAAGTTAAAGACAAATTAGTGCGAACATGTCAAGTTGATCTTCTAGTTAAAATGATCATTCTAAACAGTTCATTGGTGCTCTTTGAGCAAAGGCTTATAAATGAAGCATAATGCATGCAATCACGCCGTTTGGGATACATTGGATTACTTGGATGGTTTATAGTAGCTATTTCAGTCTAAAATGTTATCACAATATGGAAAATTGACCTAGGTTAATGTGGGCGTTGGACTCATGTTATTTTAAGGTCTAGTCAAATGTTAAAGATGATTTAGTGTGGACATGTCAAGTTTATCAGCTAGTCAAAATGACCATTGTAAGCTGATCATCGGTGCTCTTTGAGTAAAGGCTTAAAAATGCAACACAATGCATGGCATCACGCAGTTTGGGATATATTGGATTACTTGGAGGCTTTTTTGTATCTATTTCAGTGTTAAATGTTGTGACTGTATATAAAATATAGCTAGATTAAGGTGGGTGTTGGATTCGTGTCATTTTGAACTTTATATCAAAAGTTATAGATGATTTCGTGAGCACATGTCAAATTGACCGGCTTGTTAAAATGATTATTCTAAATTTATCATTTCTGCTCATTGAGTAATGGTTTAAAAATGATGCATAATGCATGGAATCATGAAGTTTTGGATAAATTGGATTACTGGAAGGCTTTGTCGTAGCTCTTTCAGTCTTCAATGTTATCATAATATGGAAAATTCATTTAGCTTAATGTGGGCGTTGGACTCATGTGACTTTGAGCTCTAATTAAAAAGTTAAATACGATTTAGTTCGGACATGACCACTTCACCGTCATGTTAAAATGATCATTCTAAACTGATCATTGGTGCTTCTTGAGTAAAGGCTTAAAAATGAAGTATAATGCATGGAATCATGAAGTTTTGGATACATTGGATTACTAGGAGGCTTTGTTGTAGCTCTTTCAGTCTAAATTGTTGTCATAATCTGGAAAATTGAGCTAGCTTAATGTGGGCGTTGGACTCATGTGACTTTGAGCTCTAAATAAAAAGTTAAAGACGATTGAGTTCGGACATGATAAGTTAATTGGCCAGTTAAAATGATCATTCCAAATTGATCATTGGTGCTCCTTGAGTAAAGGCTTATATATAAAGCATAATGCATGACATCACGCAGTTTTGAATACATTTAGTTACTTGGAGGCTTTGTAGTAGCTCTTTCAGTCTCAAAGGTTGTCACAATATAGAAAATTGAGGTAGGTTAATGTGCGTGTTGGACTCATGTGATTTTGAGCTCTAAATCAAAAGTTAAAGAAAAAATAGTGCGAACATGTCAAGTTGATCATCTAGTTAAAATGAACATTCTAAAATGATCATTGGTGCTCCTTGAGCAAAGGCTTATAAATGAAGCATAATGCATGCAATCATGCAGTTTGGGATACATTGGATTACTTTGATTGTATATAGTAGCTATTTCAGTCTCAAATGTTATCACAATATGGAAAATTGACCTAGGTTAATGTTGGCGTTGGACTCATGTTATTTTGAGCTCTAAATCAAATGTTAAAGACGATTTAGTGTGGACATGTCAATTTTATCAGCTAGTTAAAATGATCATTCTAAGCTGATCAACGGTGCTCTTTGAGTAACGGCTAATAAATGCATCACAATGCATGGCATCATGCAGTTTGGGATAGATTGGATTACTTGGAGAATTTTTCGTAGCTATTTCAGTGTTAAATGTTGTCACAATATAGAAAATATAGCTAGCTTAACGTGGGTGTTGGATTCGTGTCATTCTGAACTCTAAATAAAAAGTAACAGACGATTTAGTGCGGACATGTCAAGTTGACCAGCCAATTAAAATGATTATTCTAAACTGATCATTGGTTCTCGTTGAGTAAAGTCTTAAAAATGAAGCATAATGCATGGAAAAGTCTTAAAAATGAAGCATAATGCATGGAATCATGAAGTTTGGGATACATTGGATTACTGGGAGGCTTTGTTGTAGCGTTTTCCGTCTCAAATGTTGTCATTATATGGAAAATTAATCTAGTTTAATGTGGGCGTTGGAGTCATGTGACTTTGAGCTGTAAAGACTCAATGTATGATAGAACTCTTAGGAGATTCTTCTCCAGAAGTCTAAGACATTTTCTCATCTTCTCATGCTTTTCTTTGAGTTTCTGGATTTAATTCTTCACATTTCTCCTCTCTAATCTCAATATTCTTTCATGGTATCAGAGCATAAGATCATTTTCTTATATTTTCTACTCAAATCTCTCAGTTTCTATTCTAAAATTCTGTCAAAAATCTCTCAGCCTTTAAACTAAAAACTGCCTCCTTTGAGCTCTTCAAAGCCTAACAATGGAGGATACAGTTCAAATCAGTTCCAGCCTGAAACCTACGGTGATACCAGTAGTTCTCAAAGGCTTGAACTACACATTATGGTCAAGAACCATCAAGACAGCCATTTGTGGCAAAGGACTTTGGAATTACATCTTGGAGGATAATACTCCATCTATAGATGATCCAAAGGAGAAGAAGGATGAGGCAACAAGAAAAGAAGAAGCTAGGTGGTTCCAAGAAGATCAAACAGTCCTTGGATTCCTCCAAAATTCATTGGACCCATCCATTCTTGAAGCTTATTCACATTGTGAAACCGCCAAGTCTCTTTGGGACACTCTCAAGAGGGTGTATGGGGATGTTTCAAACCTCAGCCGTGTGTATGAGGTTAAGAAGGCTCTCAATGATCTTCACCAAGAGGATATGGAGTTCACAAAGTTCCTAGGCAAGTTCCAATCAACATGGTCCGAGCTTGACATGTTGAGACCAAGTTCTATGGATCCAAAGGTGCTTAATGAAAGGAAGGAACAAGACAAGATATTTGGGCTCCTTTTCAACCTAAATCCAGCCTTTAAGGATGTGATTAAGTCCATCCTAAGAGAGCCAAAACTCCCTGATTTCGAAGAGGTGTGCTCACGGATTCAGAAGGAGCAAGGCAACATTCGTTTGTTTGGTGGAAAAGGAGAACTAGTCATGGCCAACAAGAGCGTGTTTAAGCAAGAGGATAGGAAGAGTGTGATGTGTGAACATTGTAAGAGGAATGGCCACATCAAGGACAAGTTCTGGATACTTCATCCTCATCTCAAGCCAAACCGGTTCAAGGATTCAAAGGCTAACATCTCTCAAAAGGTTGTGACTAAACCGGCAAGTTCATCCAACCAAGGAGGGGAGCTAGCTATGAGTGTATCCATGGAGTATGCTAAGAAGAGTGACTTGGAGGATCTCATCAAAGCCTATGCCTCAAAACTCTCTGGTATCACACTCTACTCCCATAAATTGCTTGATAAACCGGATCATAAGTTGGTAGTGGATTCGGGTGCTTCTCACCATATGATTAGCAATTCTAGGTTGTTAAAGAACATTGAACCATGTCTAGGACAAGTAACTATAGCTGATGGTAAGAGTATTCCAATTGAAGGAACCGGAAAATTAAGACTATTACACAAAGAAAGTAATGCTTTCTTTGTACCTAAGTTTAAGTCTAACCTAGTTTCGGTAAAAAGGGCTACTAAAGACCTGAACTGCAATGTTACTTTTGGACCTAATAATGTTTACTTTCACGATATTAAGAGTGGTAAGATACGTGGAAGTTGTGGGACTCAAAATGAGCTCTATGTTCTTGAGGACACTCCTCCAAGCAATTCGGATTCCTTAGCTTTCAAATCTTGTGTTTTTGATAATAAAGATGTCTTATGGCATGCTAGATTAGGACATCCTCATGCTCGTGCTTTAAGCTTAATGATGCCTAATGTTGCTTATGATCACTCAGTTTGTGAGGCTTGTATCCTTGGCAAACATTGTCGTGTTTTTTTCCCTAAATCGTCCACCATTTATGAGCATTGCTTTGATTTAGTACATTCCGATGTTTGGACCTCACCTTGCATGTCTAGAGATAGGAATAAATACTTTGTGACCTTTATAGATGAGAAATCGAAATATACATGGGTTACATTACTTCCATCTAAAGATAGGGTTTATGAGGCATTTATAAACTTTCATAATTATGTTACTAATCAATTCAATGCCAAGATCAAAGTGTTAAGATCAGATAATGGAGGGGAATACACAAGTCAAAGATTCAAAGCTCACTTAAACAAACATGGAATACTACATCAAACTAGCTGCCCACACACACCACAACAAAATGGAGTTGCTGAAAGGAAGAACCGACACTTAATGGAAGTAGCAAGATCCATGATGTTTCATACCAATGTTCCTAAAAGTTTTTGGGGAGATGCAGTCTTGGTTGCTTGCTACCTCATCAATCGGATTCCAACCAAAGTCTTGCAAGACATATCCCCATTTGAGGTACTCAATAAAACTAAACCCTCCATTGATCATTTACGTGTATTTGGGTGTGTGTGCTTTGTGTATGTTCCAGGTGATCTAAGAAACAAGTTGGAGGCAAAGAGCATCAAGTGTATGTTCCTTGGATATTCGACAACACAAAAGGGTTATAAGTGCTATGATCCGAGCAACAACAGGACATATGTGTCTAGAGATGTCAAGTTCATAGAAGAACGAAGCTATTATGATCAGAAAGATTGGGAAGGATTGAAGGATCTCTCAAGGTCACCTTCTGATTTGGCTACGAGTTTGAGGTTTCTCTTGAATCATTTGGGAAATGATGTGCCAAAGGATTCAAGACACGAAGAAGCAAGAACCCCAAGTAGTTCACAAGATACCCAAGAGAATGAACAAGAGGTAGGAACTCAAGAACTAACTCCAATCCGAGAAGAAGCTACGGCCCAAAACCAAGAACAAGTCGACTTGGAAGTGGGTATAGAGGAACCTATTCACCAAATGGAAGAGAAAACGGTTGTAGAGGAGGCTGCACCACCTGTTCAGACTCTAAGGAGGAGTACTAGACTTAGGAAAGACCCATCCAATTGGGTAAACACTAGGGTCTTCTACAACAATCAGGCCGTGGCTCATCCCATACAAGCTGTTTGTTCCCTTGACCTCTTGCCATCTAGTCATCAAGCATTCCTTGGAAAGATTGAACAAAGTCAGATTCCAAGGACTTATGAAGAAGCTAAGAGGAAGAAAGAATGGTTAGATGCAGTAAGAGATGAGAAGGGAGCTATGGAAAAGAATCATACATGGGATATACAAGAACTTCCCAAAGGCAAGAAGGCTGTGAGTTCCAAGTGGGTGTTCACCATCAAGTATAAGAGCAATGGGGACATAGAAAGGTACAAGGCACGTCTAGTTGCAAGAGGTTTCACTCAGACATATGGAGAGGACTATACTGATACCTTTGCACCGGTGGCTAAGCTACACACTGTAAGGGTTGTTCTTTCACTAGCTACGAATCTGACTTGGGACTTATGGCAAATGGATGTCAAGAACGCATTCCTACAAGGAGAACTTGAAGAGGAAGTGTATATGACTCCACCACCAGGCCTTGAAGATCTTTGCAAAGAGGGACAAGTTCTAAGACTTAGGAAGGCAATATATGGGTTGAAGGAGTCACCAAGGGTGTGGTATCACAAATTAAGCTCCACACTTACTGATTATGGGTTTAGGAAATCCCATTCAGATCATACTTTGTTCACTCGTCAAAATGCAAAAGGAATTGTGGTGGTCTTGGTTTATGTGGATGACCTTATCATCACAGGAGATGATAAGGAAGGAATTCAGTCCACAAAGGCCTTCTTAAATAGATCATTTGACATCAAGGATCTTGGAGAGTTGAAGTACTTCTTGGGTATTGAAGTGTGTCGGTCTCAGGAAGGGCTCTTTCTATCCCAAAGAAAGTATGCTCTTGATCTGTTGACAGACACAGGAAAGCTTGGGGCTAAACCGGCCAAAACTCCTCTTGAAGATGGCTACAAGGTCAACGGAAAGGGGGAGAAAGTTGATGAGTTATTTAAGGATGTTTCTCAGTATAGGAGACTAGTTGGGAAGTTGATCTACCTCACCCTAACACGACCAGACTTGTGTTTTGCTGTGAATCAAGTGAGTCAACATATGCAAAAACCTACTGTCTATCATTGGAGCATGGTAGAAACGATCCTTAGATACATCAAAGGATCTCCTGGTCAAGGCATATGGATGGGCAAGAATGGGAACACTGAGATTGTCGGATATTGTGATGCGGATTGGGCTGGTGATAGGGTCGATAGGAAATCAACCACTGGGTATTGCACCTTCATTGGTGGGAACTTAGTCACTTGGAAGACTAAGAAGCAGAAGGTGGTATCATGTTCTAGTGCTGAAGCAGAATATAGGGCAATGAGGAAGCTGACAAATGAAGTAACTTGGCTCAAAGCACTCTTGAAAGATTTCGGTATTGAACAACCAGGGCCAATTACCTTCCATTGTGATAATCAGGCAGCCATTCACATTGCTTCAAACTCAGTGTTTCACGAGAGGACCAAGCACATAGAGATCGATTGCCATAAGGTTCGGGAGAAAGTTCAAGATGGAACCATTCTGCCATGTTATACAAGGAGTGAAGACCAACTAGCTGACATCTTCACAAAGGCAGCAAGTCTCAAAGTTTGCAAGAACATCTTTAGCAAACTTGGGCTTGTTGATTTATCACACCCATGATCAAAGGTCTCCTAATCCAAGAGCAACACATTCTTTTTCCCTTATTAAGGTTTTGTCCCAAGTGGTTTTCCATAATAAGGTTTTTAATGAGGTGTGGCCTTGGGTTCCCAAGCTTCAGACTTTAGGGTGATTCTAAAGTCTTTAGCTTGAGGGGGAGTATTGACATAGGAAAATCAAATAAGACCTATCTTGACCTACAAGGCAAGTGTGAGCACGAAAAATCAGTTTGAATAACAAGAGAAAAGAAAAAGGAGGTAGTTATTATTAACCACATGGTTAAAATGGTTAAACAACTACCTTGGGAGAAGAATCAAGGTGAAAAGGACATGTCCATGCTGCACACAGTCTTGGTAACCACACCAAACAGTCATGCCTGCTGCACACAGCCTTGGTAACCACACCAAACGTTCATGAGTCAGTCTGCAGCTCTTCCCCTCTCTTCTCATTGGTTGTTGACAAGCTCCTCCTCTATTCAAGCTCATCCACAAGTTTGAATTTGTTTTCTTTTGTGTTCACATTGTAAATCCTCTATAAAAGGGCTGTAAAGACTCAATGTATAATAGAACTCTTAGGAGATTCTTCTCCAGAAGTCTAAGACATTTTCTCATCTTCTCATGCTTTTCTTTGAGTTTCTGGATTCAATTCTTCACATTTCTCCTCTCTAATCTCAATATTCTTTCAGCGTTTTTCGTCTCAAATGTTGTCATTATATGGAAAATTAATCTAGTTTAATGTGGGCGTTGGAGTCATGTGACTTTGAGCTCTAAATAAAAATTTAAGACGATTGAGTTTGGACATGTAATCGGCCAGTTAAAATTATCATTCTAAACTTATCATTGGAGCTCCTTGAGTACAAGTTTATATATGAAGCATAATGCATGACATCACGCAGTTTGGAATACATTTAATTACTTGTAGGCTTTGTAGTAACTCTTTCAGTGTCAAAGGTTGTCACAATATGAAAAATTGAGGTAGGTTAATATGGGCATTTGATGTAAGATTGAGTATCAATCTAACAAGCGGTACGGTCGTGACACGCAAGGCCTAGAATCTCTCTTGGCTTAAGCGGGCAAGGGAACTAAAAGGAGGATGGTTTTGATCGAATCACACAATCAAAGGTTAACCAAGGGAGTTTGAATCTCTGAAGCTAACCTGGTCGTGGCTTCAATAGAAAGGAAGTGAATTACACACTTAGTTTCTAAAGAATAAGACCAAGTTCAAAGACAAGGCTTTGAAAAAAATACTTTGTATTCAACTTTTTATTTCAATGGTAGTCTATCTTTACAGTGAGGTCCTGCTGAGCTTATATAGTTCCCCTAGAAACGGTCCTAAACCTAAAAAGGAGAAGGAAATCCTATATTTAGAATATATGGTTGTTGGCCATTAATGTCTAGTTTGGCCAACAAGGAAAGTGTAGATGCTTGTATCTTGAGAGCTTTGGGGCGAATGTAAGATGTCTAGGTATATCCTGGATGCATTGGAAAGTCTTCAATACGTTCCCAAGTTTTAAGGAATAGAGATATTGCAATCTAAACACATTAAATACACTATATATGGCAAGTCTTGGAGGAAAGGGATTCGCCTGATCCTCTGGTGGCTGGTGCATGGTAGGTTGATTTTGGGCTTCCTTAGGGCCTTAATAATATCTCCTGTACGCCATGTTTTGGTTTGCAAGTGATTAAACTAGTTGGTCATCTCACTTGCCATAAACGGCTCCAGTCGGTTCATTTGAAGGCACCGATGGACCCGCCTGGTCCAAGGCGTATTTGCACTTCTAGAAGTTCGTAAGGGAGCTCCTAAAAGTACCAAAAAGTCTCCTGGTCGCCAAAGAAACGTTTGGAGACTTTCATATAACGAAAGTTCCAAATGTGGTAAGTTTCGAAAACTCCAACTTGATGTCGGGTGCATGACTTGATCTGGACTGGTTTGGGGTGAGCTCCATGTCACTGTGTGTCCTCTGTGAGTCAGTATTATAGGCCAGGTTTGGTCTTGGCTGGCCGCTTCTTGGTAAGGCTTGGATTCATGAAGATACACCCATGTATCCTTTTGCACGTATTTGGCCACCTTTGTGTTCCTTGGGCCGGCCGGGCCGGCAGTTGGCCGGGGGATGTGCCAATGACCTCATCAGCGTTGGATTCATGTGATTTTGAGCTCTAAATCAAATGTTAAAGATGATTTAGTGCGAACATGTCAAGTTGATCAGTTAGTTAAAATGATGATTCTAAACATATCATTGGTGCTCCTTGAGCAAAGGCTTATAAATGAAGTATAATGCATGGCATCATAGAGTTTGGTATACATTGGATTACTTGGATGGTTTATAGTAGCTATTTTAGTCTCAAATGTTATCACAATATGGAAAATTGACCTAGGTTAATGTCGGCGTTGGACTCATGTTATTTTGAGCTCTAAATCAAATGTTAAAGACGATTTAGTGTGGACATGTCAAGTTTATCAGCTAGTTAAAATGATCATTCTAAGCTGATCATCGGTGCTCTTTGAGTCAAGGCTTATAAATACAGCACAACGCATGGTATCACGGAGTTTGGGAAAGATTGGATTATTTGGAGGCTTTTTCGTAACTATTTCAGTGTAAATATTGTCCTAGTATAGTAAATATAGCTAGATTAACATGGGTGTTGGATTCGTGTCATTCACAACTCTAAATCAAAAGTTATAGACGATTTAGTGCGGACATGTCAAATTGACCGGCCAGTTAAAATGATTCTTCTAAACTGATCATTGGTGCTCCTGGAGTAAAGGATTAAAAATGAAGCATAATGCATGGAATCATGAAGTTTGTGATACATTGGATTACTAGGAGGCTTTGCCGTAGGTCTTTAAGTGTTCAATGTTGTCATAATATGGAAAATTGAACTAGCTTAATGTGGGCGTTGGACTCATGTGACTTTGAGTTCTAAATAAAAGGTTAAAGACGATTTTGTTCGGACATGACAAGTTGATCGGCCAGTAAAAATGATCATTCTAAACTGATCATTGGTGATTCTTGAGTAAAGGCTTATATATAAAGCATAATGCATGACATCACGCAGTTTTGAATACATTTAATTACTTGGAGGTTTTGTAGTAGCTCTTTCAGTCTCAAAGGTTGTCACAATATGGAAATTTGAGGTAGGTTAATGTGCGTGTTGGACTCATGTAATTTTGAGCTCTAAATCAAAAGTTAAAGACAAATTAGTGCGAACATGTCAAGTTAATCATCTAGTTAAAATGATCATGCTAAAAAGATCATTGGTGCTCCTTGAGCTAAGGCTTATAAATGAAGCATAATGCATGCAATCACGCAGTTTGGGATACATTGGATTACTTGGATAGTTTATAGTAGCTATTTCAGTCTCAAATGTTATCACAATATGGAAAATTGACCTAGGTTAATGTGGGCGTTGGACTCATGTTATTTTGAGGTCTAGTCAAATGTTAAAGATGATTTTGTGTGGACATTTCAAGTTTATCAGCTAGTCAAAATGACCATTTTAAGCTGATCATCGGTGCTCTTTGAGTAAAGGCTTAAAAATGCAACACAATGCATGGCATCACGCAGTTTGGGATAGATTGGATTACTTAGAGGCTTTTTTGTATCTATTTCAGTGTTAAATGTTGTGACTGTATATAAAATATAGCTAGATTAAGGTGGGTGTTGGATACGTGTCATTTTGAACTCTAAATCAAAAGTTATAGATGATTTCGTGAGGACATGTCAAATTTACCGGCTTGTTAAAATGATTATTCTAAACTTATCATTTGTGCTCATTGAGTAATGGTTTAAATTTTAAAGCATAATGCATGGAATCATGAAGTTTTGGATAAATTGGATTACTGGAAGGCTTTGTCGTAGCTCTTTCTGTCTTCAATGTTGTCATAATATGGAAAATTTATTTAGCTTAATGTGGGCGTTGGACTCATGTGACTTTGAGCTCTAATTAAAAACTTAAATACGATTTAGTTCGGACATGACAACTTGATCGTCATGTTAAAATGATCATTCTAAACTGATCATTGGTGCTTCTTGAGTAAAGGCTTAGAAATGAAGCATAATGCATGGAATCATGAAGTTTTGGATACATTGGATTACTAGGAGGCTTTGTCGTAGCTCTTTCAGTCTAAATTGTTGTCATAATATGGAAAATTGAGCTAGCTTAATGTGGGCGTTGGACTCATGTGACTTTGAGCTCTAAATAAAAAGATAAAGACGATTGAGTTCGGACATGGTAAGTTAATCGGCCAGTTAAAATGATTATTCTAAAATCATCATTGGTGCTCCTTGAGTAAAGGCTTATATATAAAGCATAATGCATGACATCACGCAGTTTTGAATACATTTAATTACTTGGAGGCTTTGTAGTAACTCCTTCAGTCTCAAAGGTTGTCACAATATGGAAAATTGAGGTAGGTTAATGTGCGCGTTGGACTCATGTGATTTTGAGCTCTAAATCAAAAGTTAAAGACAAATTAGTGCGAACATGTCAAGTTGATCATCTAGTTAAAATGATCATTCTAAAAAGATCATTGGTGCTCCTTGAGCAAAGGCTTATAAATGAAGCATAATGCATGCAATCACGCAGTTTGGGATACATTGGATTACTTGGGTTGTATATAGTAGCTATTTCAGTCTCAAATGTTATCACAATATAGAAAATTGACCTTGGTTAATGTGGGCGTTGGACTCATGTTATTTTGAGCTCTAAATCAAATGTTAAAGACGATTTAGTGTGGACATGTCACTTTTATCAGCTAGTTAAAATGATCATTCTAAGCTGATCAACGGTGCTCTTTGAGTAAGGGCTTATAAATGCATCACAATGCATGGCATCACGCAGTTTGGGATAGATTGGATTACTTGGAGGATTTTTCGTAGCTATTTCAGTGTTAAATGTTGTCACAATATAGAAAATATAGCTAACTTAACGTGGGTGTTGGATTCGTGTCATTCTGAACTCTAAATAAAAAGTTACAGACGATTTAGTGCGGACATGTCAAGTTGACCAGCCAATTAAAATGATTATTCTAAACTGATCATTGGTTCTCCTTGAGTAAAGTCTTAAAAACGAAGCATAATGCATGGAATCATGAAGTTTGAGATACATTGGATTACTGGGAGGTTTTGTTGTAGCTTTTTCCGTCTCAAATGTTGTCATTATATAGAAAATTTATCTAGTTTAATGTGGGCGTTGGAGTCATGTGACTTTGAGCTCTAAATAAAAATTTAAGACGATTGAGTTTAGACATGTAATCGGCCAGTTAAAATTATCATTCTAAACTTATCATTGGTGCTCCTTCAGTACATGTTTATATATGAAGCATAATGCATGACATCACGCAGTTTGGAATACATTTAATTACTTGTAGGCTTTGTAGTAACTCTTTCAGTGTCAAAGGTTGTCACAATATGGAAAATTGAGGTAGGTTAATATGGGAATTTGATGTAAGATTGAGTATCAATTTCACAAGCGGTACGGTCGTGACACGCAAGGCCTAGAATCTCTCTTGGCTTAACCGGGCAAGGGAACTAAAAGGAGGATGGTTTTGATCGAATCACACGATCAAAGGTTAACCAAGGGAGTTTGAATCTCTCAAACTAACCTGGCCGTGGCTTCAATAGAAAGGAAGTGAATTACACACTTAGTTTCTAAAGAATAAGAACAAGTTCAAAGACAAGGCTTTGAAAAAAATACTTTGTATTCAACTTTTTATTTCAATGGTAGTCTATCTTTACAGTGAGGTCCTGCTGAGCTTATATAGTTCCCCTAGAAACGGTCCTAAACCTAAAAAGGAGAAAAGGAAATCATATATTTAAAATATATGGTTGTTGGCCATTAATGTCAAGTTTGGCCAACAAGAAAAGTGTAGATGCTTGTATCTTGAGAGCTTTGGGGCGAATGTAAGATGTCTAGGTATATCCTGGATGCTTTGGAAAGTCTTCAATACGTTCCCAAGTTGTAAGGAATAGAGATATTGCAATCTAAACACATTAAATGCACTTTGGTCCATATATGGCAAGTCTTGGAGGAAAGGGATTCGCCTGATCCTCTGGTGGCTGGTGAATAGTAGGTTGATTTTGGGCTTCCTTAGGGCCTTAATAATATCTCCTGTACGCCATGTTTTGGTTTGCAAGTGATTAAACTAGTTGGTCATCTCACTTGCCATAAACGGCTCCAATCGGTTCATTTGAAGGCATCGATGGACCCGCCTAGTCCAAGGCGTATTTGCACTTCTACAAGTTCTTAAGGGAGCTCCTAAAAGTACCAAAAAGTCTCCTGGTCGCTGAAGAAACGTTTGGAGACTTTCATATAATGAAAGTTCCAAATGTGGTAAGTTTCGAAAACTCCAACTTGATGTCGGGTGCATGACTTGATCTGGACTGGTTTGGGGTGAGCTCCATGTCACTGTGTGTCCTCTGTGAGTCAGGATTATAGGCCAGGTTTGGTTTTGGCTGGCCGCTTCTTGGTAAGGCTTGGATTCATGAAGATACACCCATGTATCCTTTTGCGCGTATTTGGCCACCTTTGTGTTCCTTGGGCCGGCCAGGCCGGGCAGTTGGCCGGGGGATGTTCCAATGACCTCATCAGCGTTGGACTCATGTGATTTTGAGGTCTAAAACAAATGTTAAAGACGATTTAGTGCGAAGATGTCAAGTTGATCAATTAGTTAAAATGATGATTCTAAACAAATCATTGGTGCTCCTTGAGCAAAGGCTTATAAATGAAGCATAATGCATGGCATCATAGAGTTTGGTATACATTGGATTACTTGGATGGTTTATAGTAGCTATTTTAGTCTCAAATGTTATCACAATATGGAAAATTGACCTAGGTTAATGTCGGCGTTGGACTCATGTTATTTTGAGCTCTAAATCAAATGTTAAAGACGATTTAGTGCGGACATGTCAAGTTTATCAGCTAGTTAAAATGATCATTCTAAGCTGATCATCGGTGCTCTTTGAGTAAGAGCTTATAAATGCAGCACAACACATGGTATCACGGAGTTTTGGGATAGATTGGATTATTTGGAGGCTTTTTCGTAACTATTTCAGTGTAAATATTGTCATAGTATATAAAATATAGTTAGATTAACATGGGTGTTGGATTCGTGTCATTCACAACTCTAAATCAAAAGTTATAGACGATTTAGTGTGGACATGTCAAATTGACCGGCCAGTTAAAATGATTCTTCTAAACTGATCATTGGTGCTCCTTGAGTAAAGGATTAAAAATGAAGCATAATGCATGGAATCATGAAGTTTGTGATACATTGGATTACTAAGAGGCTTTGTTGTAGGTCTTTAAGTCTTTAATGTTGTCATAATATGGAAAATTGAACTAGCTTAATGTGGGCGTTGGACTCATGTGACTTTGAGTTCTAAATAAAAGGTTAAAGACGATTTTGTTCGGACATGACAAGTTGATCGGCCAGTAAAAATGATCATTCTAAACTGATCATTGGTGATTCTTGAGTAAAGGCTTAAAAATGAAGCATAATGCATGGAATCATAAGTTTGGGATCCATTGGATTACTGGGAGGCTTTGTGGATGCTCTTTCAGTCTAAAATGTTGTCATAATATGGAAAATTGAGCTAGATTAATTGGGGCGTTGGGCTTATGTCACTTTGAGCTCTAAATAAAAAGTTAAAGACGATTGAGTTTTGACATGACAAGTTAATCGGCCAATTAAAATGATCATTCTAAACTGATCATTGGTGCTCCTTGAGTAAAGGCTTATATATGAAGTATAATGCATGAAATCATGCAGTTTGGAATACATTTAATTACTTGGAGGCTTTGTAGTAGCTCTTTCAATCTCAAAGGTTGTTACAATATGGAAAATTGAGGTAGGTTAATGTGCGCGTTGGAGTCATGTGATTTTGTACTCTAAATCAAAAGTTAAAGACGATTTAGTGCGAACATGTCAAGTTGATCAGCTAGTTAAAATGATCATTCTAAACATATCATTGGTGTTCCTTGAGCAAAGGCCTATTAATGAAGCATAATGCATGCAATCACGTAGTTTGGTATACATTGGATTACTTGGATGGTTTATACTAGCTATTTCAGTCTCAAATGTTATCACAATATAGAAAATTGACCTAGGTTAATGTGGGCGTTGGACTCATGTTATTTTGAAATCTAATTCAAATGTTAAAGACGATTTAGTGTGGACATGTCAATCTTATCAGCTAGTTAAAATGATCATTCTAAGCTGATCATCGGTGCTCTTTGAGTAAAGGCTTAAAAATGCAGCACAATGCATGGTATCACACATTTTGGGATAGATTGGATTACTTGAAGGCTTTTTCGTAGCTATTTCAGTGTTAAATTTTGTCACAATATAGAAAATATAGCTAGCTTAATGAGGGTGTTGGATTGTGTCATTATGAACTCTAAATCAAAAGTTACTTACGTTTTAATGCGGACATATCAAATTGACCGGCCAGTTAAAATGATTATTCAAAACTGATCATTGGTGCTCCTTCAGTAAAGGTTTAAAAATGAAACATAATGCATGGAATCATGAAGTATGGGATACATTGGATTGCGGGGAGGCTTTGTCGTAGCTCTTTCCGTCTCAAATGTTGTTAAAATATAGAAACTTGAGCTAGCTTAATGTGGGTGTTGGACTCATGTGACTTTAAGCTCTAAATAAAAAGTTAAAGACTTAGTTTGTACATGACAAGTTGATCGCGCTGTTAAAATGAGCATTATAAACTGATCATTCGTGCTGTTTAAGTAATGGCTTAAAAATGAAGCATAATGCATGGAATCATGAAGTTTGGAATACATTGGATTATTGGGAGACTTTGTTGTATCTCTTTCAGTCTTAAATGTTGTGGCAATATGGAAAATTAAGCTAGCATAATGTGGGCATTGGACTCATGTGACTTTGAGCTCTAAATAAAAAGTAACAGACGATTGAGTTCGGAAATGACAAGTTAATCGGCCAGTTAAGATGATTATTCTAAACTGATCATTGGTGCTCCTTGAATAAAGGCTTATATATGAAGCATAATGCATAGCAACACGCAGTTCGGAATACATTTAACTACTTGGAGAATTTGTAGTAGCTCTTTCAGTCTCAAAGGTTGTCACATTATGGAAAATTGAGCTAGCTTAATGTGGATGTTGGACTCATGTGATTTTGAGATCTAAATCAAAAGTTAAAAACGATTTAGTGTGAACATGTCAAGTTGATTATTTAGTTAAAATGATCATTCTAAACAGATCATTGGTGCTCCTTGAGCAAAAGCTTATAAATGAAACATAATGCACGCCATCACGCATTTTGGGATATATTGCATTACTTGGAGGCTTTATGGTAGCTATTTTAGTCTTAAATGTTATCACAAAATGAAATTTGAGCTAGGTTAATGTGGGCCTTACACTCATATTACTTTGAGCTCTAAATCAAATGTTAAAGACTATTTAATGCGGAAATGACAAGTTTATCAACTAGTTAAAATGATCATTCTAAGCAGATCAGCTAGTTAATGAGACTTGAAGTCTTTGTCGTAGCTCTTTCAGTCAAAAATGTTGCCACAATATAGAAAATTGATCTAGCTTAACGTGTGCGTTGGATTCGTGTCAATCTGAACTCTAAATCAAAATATACGTACTATTTGGCCGGTTAAAATGATCATTCTAAACTAATCATTGGTGGTATTTGAGTAAAGGCTTATAAATGAAGCAAAATGCATGGCTACACGCAGTTTGAAATACATTGGATTACTTGAAGGCTTTTGCGTAGCTCTTTTAGTCTCAAATGTTGTCACAATATGAAAATTGAGCTAGGTTAATGTGAGCATTCTAGTTATGTTATATTGAGCTCTAAATCAAAAGTTAAAGACGATTTAGTGGCAACGTGACAAGCTGATCAGCTAGTTAAAATGATCATTCTAAACTGATCATTGGTGTTCCTTGAGTAAAGGCATATAAATGAAGCATAATGCATGGCATCACGTTTTTAGGATAGATTAGATTACTTAGAGGCTTTTTCGTTGTTATTTTGGTCTTAAATTTTTTCACAATATAGAAAATTGAGCTAGCTTAACGTACGTGTTGGATTCGTGTTATTTTGAACTCTAAATAAAAGTTATGCATGTTTTAGTGGGGACATGTCAAGTTGATCGGCAAGTTAAAATGATCATTCTAACCGGATCATTGGTTTCCTTGAGTAGAGACTTATAAGTGAAGCATAATGCATGGCATCACGTAGTTTGGGATACGTTGGATTGCTTGAAGGCTTATAAATAAAGCATAATGCACGACATCTCGCACTTTGGAATAGATTGGATTACTTGGACGCTTTATCATAGCTATTTTCGTTTTAAATTTTGTCACTATACAGAAAATTGAGCAAGCTTAACGTGGATGTTGGATTAATGTCATTTTGAATTATAAATCAAAAGTAATAGACGATTAGTTCGGACATTTCAAGTCTATTGGCTAATTAAAATGATCATTCTAAACTGATCATTGGCGCTCCTTGAGTAAAGGCTTGTAAATGAAGCATAATGCATGGTATTATGCAGTTTGGGATACATTGGATTACTTCGAGGCTTTGTCGTTGAAGTTTTAATCTCAAATGTTGCCACAATAAAGAAAATTGTGCTAACTTAACATGGGCGTTGGATTCGTGTCATTCTAAACTCTAAATAAAAAGTTAAAAATGATTTAGTGCGGACATGTCAAGTTGATCGACTAGTTAAAATGATCCTTTTAAACTGATCATTGGTGCTCCTTGCGTAAAGGCTTATAAATGAAGCATAATGCAAGACATCATACTGTTTGGGATATATTGGATTACTTAGAGGCATTTTCGTATCTCTTTCAGCCTCAAATGTTTTCAGAATATGGAAAATTAAGCAAGCTTAACGTGGACATTGGAATTATGTTATTTTGAGCTATAAATAAAAAGTTAAAGATGATTTAATGAGGACATGTGAAGTTGATCAGTTAGTCAAAATGATAATTCTAAACTTATTATTGGTGCTCTTTCAGTAAAGGCTTATAAATAAAACATAATGCATGACATCTCGCAGTTTGGTTTATATTGGATTACTTGGACGCTTTGTCGTAGCTATTCCGGTCTTAAAATTTTTCACTATATAAAAAATTGAGCAAGTTTAACATGGGCATTGAATTCGTGTCATTTTGAACTCTAAATCAAAAGTTATGGACGATTTAGCGCGGAAATGTCAAGTTGATCGGTTAATTAAAATGATCATTCTAAATTGATCATTGGTGCTCCTTGCGTAAAAGCTTATATGTAAAACATAATGTATGGCATCACATAATTTGGAATATATTGGATTACTTGGAGGCTTTGTCGTAGCTACTTTAGTCTCAACTGTTGTCACAATATAGAAAATTTAGTTAGCTTTAAGTGGGCGTTGGATTCGTGTCATTCTTAACTCTAAATCAAAAGTTACAGATGACTTAGTGCGGACATGTCAAGTTGATCGACCAGTTAAAATGATCATTTTAAACTGATCATTTGTGCTCCTTACATAAACGCTTATAAATGAATCATAATGCATGACATCACACTATTTGAGATATATTGGATTACTTGTAGGCTTTTTCATATCTCTTTCAGCCTTAAATGTTGTCACAATATGGAAAATTAAGCTAGATTAACGTGGGCATTGGAATCATGATATTTTGAGCCCTAAATCAAAAGTTAAAAACGAGTTAGTGCAAACATGTCAAGTTGATCAGTTAGTTAAAATGATAATTCTAAACTTATAATTGGTGCTATTTGAGTAAAATTTTATAAATGAATCATAATGCATGGCATCTTACAGTTTGGAATATATTGGTTTACTTGGATGCTTTGTGGTAGCTATTCCGGTCTTAGAAATTTTCATTGTATAGAAAATTGAGCAAGCTTAATGTGGGTGTTGGATTCGTGTCATTTTTAACTCTAAATCAAAAGATATGGACGATTTAGTGAACGAATGGTGTATCCCAATGGTTTTCACCCGTCGGGAGTTATCCGACATATATCCGATGGAACCGTCTGTTGGTAATTTCCGACGACGGCATCTGTCGGAAATAACCAAATAAGTGAAAAAACAGAATATTAATTTTTTTAAAATTATTCATTATATATTTTAAAAATATATTTATTTAAAATATTAAAACAATTATATTTATATTAAATTTAATTAATATTTTTAAATATTTAAAAAAATAATAATACATCTAGTAAAATAATATATCTAATTAAAAATATAATAATTGTTTTATTTTTTAAATCTACAAATTACATCGGAGGAGCAGGAGGAGAAAGAGGAGAAAAAAAAGTCATCGGGAAACTTGTTTCTCATCATTTTTACAATATTTTTAAGATTCTTCATCTTTATCGCCATAGCCGCCATTTGTTCTTTTAACTGTTCATTCTCCTCATTTCTAGCCGTAGATGTTGCACCACCGTTATCTGCAACTCTCCCGAGTCCTCGATGACGACCCATAAAAATGGGAATTCCTGTGAAAACAAAAAAATATTATTAAAAAGGTATTATAATATTAAATATGAAAATAAATAAAAAGAAAAATCAAACTTACCTCAACAACGAGGCAATTCGGTTGATGAAGATGAAAAACCAATTTTAGACTGCTGAGTTAAAATATCACTTTTTTCTTTTTCACTTTTTTCGATGATCTCACTAACGAGACCATTTTGGATGCGACCAGTCTTTTTGTTCGTGTGGGCGGCCTGAAGAAGTTGCAAGTGATATGGAGGCGCTTCAAATTCTTGTGCCTAAAAGTAAAAAAAATTTTAAATTAATAATTTAAAAATTTTCAAATAATAATAAATAAAATTAATATAATAATTAGTTTACCAATTGACCGGCTCATCTCAGAAAACTAGTCGATCTGGCATCGTGAATGTAAATGCCTTTGCCTCCTCGGTCGCTCTTCCGGTTTCCCGAATTAGTCCTCGAAATGACCTCAGCGCTGGAAGATTCCCAATCACGAATAAAATTGTTCCAAACTGACTCATTTAACCCTCTTGGTTTATCTTTTTCCTTTTTCCATTTTTGTTTCCACTCGTTCATGTGGTGGGAAAATTATACTGCATCCTCTTTTTGAAAAACTTCTTCCACCAATTTTGTGTTCATGGGATCCCATGTAAATTCTTCTATCCTCTAGTAGTCTATCATAATTTTGTATAGACTCGGGGAAATTGACCTGGGATGTTTGTCGGTTGTATAAACCGTGCTCACCATCCCTTTCATCCAGCTTACGCAGACGGAATAAATCTGTTTTTGAAAGCGTAGGATCGTACCACTCACATTTAAAAAGCATGATCTTCAAATTTAGGAGGCTGACATACTCAAGTTGAATGATATCTGTTAAAATCCCATAGAAATCAGCTTCATGAGATGCATCTGAGTAATTGTCTCACTTGACACAAATATCGTAGTTACATGTATTTTTCCTATGTCCATGTTTCTTTGTGTGGAACATATAACCTCTTATAAAATAGATCGGCCAAGTTGATGTTTTATTATATCGGCACTTGAACTAATTCTTGAGACCATATCGAAAAGAGGTGTGGATATGTGAAAGTGCATGCATTGACCTATGATCATATATATATATATATATATATATATATATATATATAAAAAGTTAGTATTTCAAAATTAAAATTTATAATATAATATACATGTCAATTAATTAAACATACATAATTTCGAACCCATATGTGGAACTCTTCCTCTATTTTCGATGAAATATCATCTTCCGAAAGATATGGATACGTACAATGAATGTGATCTTCAAACATTCTACAAAAGTAAATATGAAAAAGTAATATATATATATAAATATATATATGTATATATATTGCTTGATTACAATGAAATTAAAATGTAATAAATGCAATTGTTTTCATAGTATTTACCTCTCTAGTAGCCGAAAATATTCACAATTCCGTAAAACATATGCATGTGCATATTTGTATTCTTTTTTGGAGAGCCATATTTCTTTACATTTACCACTTGGACGACCCATGTGAGTAAATATATCCGACACTCTGGGATCCGTCCAATACGACAACTCCCAAAATATGCTTTCTTTGTGCCAATTATGCCAGCTGCCATAACTTTCTTCTTTACTTTCATGACCGTTTTCTCCGTAGTCAGATTTTTTTAGAGGATTTAAAGTTTTTATTCGCTCGTATAAAACTTGTTCGCCTGTCAATGATTGTAGAGGATAGTCATTCGAAGTGTGCTTCCCCTTTAAAAAAAATTGTTTTATTTTTCCGTAATGGGTGATCCTTAGGAAGAAACTTTCTATGACAATCAAACTAACACGTCTTTCTACCATTTGGTAATTAAAATGCCTTCGTATCATCCATACAAATTGGACAAACCAGTCTACCATGCGTTGTCCATCCTGACAACATTCCATAAGTGGGAAAATCGCTTATCGTCCACAGTAACACGACTTTTAGATTGAAATTTTTATTCAACGATACATAGTATGCATCAACTCCCGTAGACCATAATTCTTTCAATTCATCAATCAAAGGTCAGAGGAATATATCCAAACTAGCACACGGATGATTTTTTTGGCCCGAATTCAGAATGGTTAGAAACAAGTACTCTTTGTTCATACACATATCCGGTGGCAAGTTATATAGAGTGATAATCACTGGCCATAATGAATGATTACGAGACATCCCAAATGGATTGAACCCATCAGTACAAAACCCAAGATAAACGTTTCGAGATTCAGCAGTAAATCTAGGATGTAGATATTGAAAAATTTTCCATTCCGCAGCATCAAATGGATGACTCATTTCTTCGTGTTCTACTTCATGCTCTGCGTGCCACCTCATTGCCTCTATGGTTTTTTTGATTTGATACATTCTTTTAAGTGTATCACCTATAGGTAAATACCACATACGACTGAAAGGTATTTTCGTGTTGCCCTCGCTTGGCTTATATCGGGAGAATCACAAAATTTGCATTTTTCCTATTTCTCATCTTCTTTCCAAAAGATCATACAATTGTGAACACACATGTCAATTGTATAAAACGGGAGTCCTAAATTTCGCATCAATTTTTTGGTTTCATAATATGAACCCGTTGCCTGATTCTCCTCGGGCAAATATTCTATAAACAGCTCCGCCCAAGAATCCATGCATTTTTTGGTATATTAAATCAGACTTAATGTTCATGAACCGAGCAGCTAAAAGTAACTGTGTGATGAGGAAATCAGGTCGTATGTCTAGCTAGGAGACCAGACTGGCCGACCAGGAAGTTTGCCCGAGACAGCCGGGCCATCCGGCACGTCTGCCGGCCCAAGCAGTACCGCCGGACCTTCGACCAATAGGACCAGACCGATCAGCATTGCCGGCGGAGAGGCCCAAGCTTCCGGCACACTTGGTGGCGACGTGGATGACACCGCCGGTCCCCTTGGTGATGCCGCCGACTCCGGGATCAACTTGGCCGGTCCTGAAGGCATTCCGACCAGTACCTCGCATATTCCAGCCGGTACAGCTGATCCAGCCGAGTGCACGAGCATTTCAACTTCTGCACAAGGAAACTCGGACCAGATAAGCTACTAGCTTCAGGACATGCATCTAGAGGAAGTATCCACACCAGTAGTGCCACCAGGAGCAATGACAAGGAGTAGATCAAGAGCACTCTTCCACAAGTTCAGCTTATGGGTGGACAAACTCCTAGAGAAAGATCGACTAAGGACAATGGGCCAGAAGTACAAAGAAGAGTCCAAAGGCTTCTCAACAATGCAAGGAACTTCAGAGACTTGGGCTTTAGTGGTAAGAGAGGTCATGGCCCAAAGATTCCTAACCCTACTCCAAGTCGAAGACTAGGAGCAAGGCGCGTGCATGCCACAAGGACGACCACCTTCCATTTCTTGGCCGTGAGGTAAGTAAGGTAAGTTTCAGTTCGAATATATGCCTCTTTCTGTTTTTCAGGGTAGGATCTAGATTGTTTACATTTTTGATTCAAGAACATTTTAGGAATAGGTCCTTTTTCGGTTATGCACTTTTGTATCTTTTCCATTTGTGCACTTTTGTAAACTTTCCTTTTCTTTATTTGAGTCGACCCTAGAAGGTCAAGCTATCGAGCATATTAATAAGGCTCCTTCCATCATTGTAGTTCGACAACTTTTTTTTTGCTAATTAATAAAGATCGAATTTTCTTACAAGTTTTCTCTCAAGAATCTTGTGCGCTTAGAACCTAGTTGAGACAAGGTTCATCACCCCTCGTGTGGTTCACTTCATCCTTCCATCGAATACCAACCCAAAACCCCTTATCCAAGAAGTCTAAGGTCGAGTTTCTCACCTAATCTTCTCCAAACAGCCCACACGCATATAAGCCTTGAATCGAGGCTTGTATTATTTTGGTATCAGAGCTTAAAGCTCCTAAACCAGGTTGTTTCTATCCTTTAACTTGTGTTGTTTCTTGTTATTGCATTAGTTTAAGTTTCATTCAAGAAAAAAAATAACATCTAAGTTCATACCGAATGCATCTAGTTCCTACGTGCATCACTAGGTTCTAGAATCATTCTTGCATTGCTATTTTTGACTTTTCTCTTTGTTAAAATCTTATTTCTATTATTTTTAAGTTAAATTAAAAGAAAATAAAAAGAAAATAGGAAAAATAACAAAAGAATTCGAATTGGACAGCTAGCAATAGTTGTCAAGAAAGTTTCCTTTTTATTCAAATCTTCATATCTTCGAATTTTCCAATTCTCAGATTTTTTTCCTTTTGCATTTTTTTCGAATCCGCTTATAAAAGAAAACCCTCCTAATAATTTAAGAGTAGCATAACTTGTCTTCTTTCTTTGTAGTATGCAATGGCAGAAGAAAATAGAGAAGCAACCGAAGCCATGATGGCCATGTTCACCACCCTCCAAACACAACTCGCACCAATAGGCGAAAGGTTGGAGCGCGTGAAGACGCCTGTGAGATTCCAGGTCATAAGGCACGTGAGAGCTGAGCAAGACCGTGCTGAGGGTCCTGAGCACCTTAGGACATGGCACGAACAGGAGGAGCCCCAGCTAGATGGAGATGAGGACACAAAACCTCATAACTATCACCATAGGCCGAGAGGACCTCCACGGCAACCAGAGGCAGAAGATGATGGCTTCGAGCTATATGGTCTTCACCAGAGACCAAAGATGCCTCCTAGGCATCATGAGGATGGAGATAAACACGCATACAACCGGGTAACTCATCCTGATGTTAAGCTAGCTCCTCCAAGTTTTGCAGGAAAAGTAGACCCTGAGGCTTACCTAGATTGGGAGAGAAGAATGGATTATATCTTTGATCATTACAACCAACCAGGGCCTAGGAGACTCTCAATGCCAGTAGCACAACTCACGGACAATGCCCTCATCTGGTGGGATCGTGAGGTATCTGACAGAAGGAGGAAAAGAATGAGGCCCATAGACTCATGGGTCGACATGAAAGATGTCATGCGACAAAGGTTTGTTCCACCTTACTTTCATAGGGACTTGCAACGTCGTTTTCGTACTCTTAAGCAGGGTACCAGATCAGTAGAGGAGTACTATGAAGAGTTTGAGAAGCTAAGGAACAGGCTAGAGCTCAATGATGATGAAGAAGCGTTGATGGCACAATTCTTGGATGGACTCCAAGAAAGAGTCAGCCGCAAGGTGGAAAGGCAAATCTACAATGACTTCAAAGACTTGTTCCACCTATCTGTCCAGGCTGAGCAGCACATCAAACGTAAGAGCCAAGACATCTGCAGCAAGCCTAAGATGCCTTGGGCACCAAGCAACATTCCCAAGCCCGTAGACAAAGGAAAGAGCATAGAGATCGAGTCAAGGTTCAAGAGCAAGCCTCCTGAACCCACCCGTGACCAAAGAGAGCCTAGTAAGTCTTCTAACCCTCAAAGATCACGTGACATCACTTGTTTCAAGTGTAGGGGTCGTGGACACATCTCAAGGGAGTGCCCAAACAACCGGGTCATGCTGATTACGGAGGCTGGAGAATATGAGTCCCAAGATGAAGAGGACTATGAACCAGAAGAAGAATATGGTGACATTGAGTACCCTGATGTGGGGGAAGTGCTGGTCACTAAACGCATCCTCAGTGCAATGGTGGATCCTTCAGAGACCATCCAAAGGGAGAACATCTTCCACAGCCGTTGCACCATCAAGGGCAAGGTATGTAACCTCATCATAGATGGTGGTTCTTGCACTAACGTTGCTAGTGCATATATGGTTGATAAGCTAGGTCTAGAGAAGACGATGCATCCTCGACCATATAGACTGAGATGGCTCGATGACAAAGTGGAGCTCAAGATCCATGAGCAAGTCACTGTGCCATTCAGTGTGGGCAAGTACCAAGACCAATTTGTGTGCGACGTGGTGCCCATGCAAGCTGGCCATCTTCTGCTAGGAAGACCATGGCAGTTTGACAAGGAGACCAGGCATGATGGCCGAACCAATCTCTACACTTTCGTGCATGACAAGAGAAAGGTTAGCCTAGCTCCTCTCACACCTGCCCAGGTACATGAGCTTCAACAGCAAATGAGTAAGGAAAAGAAGCTCATTAAATCTAATTTTCTCATTCAACCAAGTCATGTCCGGAGAGCTTTAGCCTCGAAGGATCTAGTGCTACTAATGGTTTTCAAAGAAGTGTTGAATATAGAGAAAGAACAGGTAGAGCTACCTCCTGAAGTAGCAATTCTCCTCAACAAGTTCCAGGATGTGTTTCCAGAGGAGATACTAGCAGGCTTGCCTCCTTTACGTGGCATAGAACACCAGATCGATCTAGTGCCCGGAGCAGCCTTGCCCAACCGGCCAGCCTACCGGATGAGTCCAGAGGAGTCCAAGGAGCTTGAGAAGCAAGTCAAGGAGCTCATGGAGAAAGGATATGTTCGAGAGAGCCTCAATCCATGTGCCGTACCAGTGCTACTAGTGCCCAAGAAGGATGAGACTTAGCGAATGTGCGTGGAATGCCGAGCAATCAACAACATCACAGTCAAGTACCGACATCCGATACCATGGCTGGATGACATGCTAGATGAGCTGAGTGGAGCCACGGTCTTCTCCAAGATAGACCTCAAGAGTGGATACCACCAGGTCATGATGAAGGAAGGTGATGAATGGAAGACTGCTTTCAAGACAAAGCAAGGGCTCTACGAGTGGACAGTCATGCCATTAGGCTTGACTAATGCCCCAAGCACCTTCATGCGCCTTATGAACCAAGTTCTTAGGACGTACATCAATAAGTTTGTAGTGGTTTACTTTGATGATATATAAGTTTATAGTAAGTGCCTACGGGAACACTTCGCACATCTTGAGATGGTACTTAAAACCATTAGTAGCATTAGATGGATGGAGTTCATAGAGACCTTCCCGTACGTCATCAAGTACAAGAAGGGCAAAGACAATGTGGTAGCCGATGCACTATCAAGGAGGTTTGCCTTGATATCAACCATGGAGGCCAAGGTCCTAGGATTCGAGCACATCATGGACCTATACAAGGATGATCCTGACTTTGCTGAGAGCTACAAGGAGTGTGGCGCAGGGAGTCATGGCAAGTTTTACATCCATGAGGGATTCTTGTTCCGAGAGAGAAGGCTGTGCATACCACAAGGATCATTAAGGGAGCTTATCATCCGAGAAGCTCATGGAGGAGGACTCATGGGCTACTTTGGTGTCGACAAGACTCTAGCAGTGGTCAAGGAGCACTTCTACTGGCCACACATCAAGAGGACAGTACAAGCTCATTGTGCAAGGTGCATCACTTGCAAGAAGGCAAAGTCCCGAGTGCAACCTCACGGGTTGTATCTCCCATTGCCCATATCGACGCATCCATGGGTGGATATATCAATGGACTTTGTTCTAGGGCTGCCCAAGATCAACCACAAGGATGCAATCTTTGTAGTGGATGACAGATTCTCCAAGATGGCACACTGCATTCCGTGTGCCAATGTCAATGATGCCACGCAAACAGCCGAGCTGTTTTTCAAGGAGATAGTACGGCTTCATGGAGTGCCAAGGACCATCGTATCAGACAGGGACACCAAGTTCCTCAGCCATTTCTTGAGGACCCTTTGGAGAAAGCTAGGCACGAAGCTACTCTTCTCTACCACCTGCAATCCTCAAACCGATGGCCAAACTGAAGTTGTCAACAGGACACTATCAACTTTTCTCAGGACTACACTAGAGAAGAACCTCAAGACTTGGGTGGAGTGCCTGCCATTCATAGAATTCGCTTACAACCGAGCCATGCACTCAGCAACTAAGAAGACACCATTTGAAGTAGTATACGGCTTCAACCCTCTCACCCCATTAGAGCAAACACCACTGCCACCAGCAGAGATGACCAACCTCAACGGAACATCCAAGGCAGAATTCATAAGGAAGTTACACCAGAAGGTTGCAGAGAACTTGGAAAAGAGGACCGGGCAATACATGACTCATGCCAACACGGGAAGAAAAGAGGTGATCTTTCAACTAGGTGGTTGGGTGTGGCTACACCTACGGCAGGAGAGGTTCCCCAACCTAAGGAGTTGCAATCTAGCACCAAGAGGAGATGGACCATTCAGAGTGCTGGAGCGGATCAATAACAATGCCTACCGGATCGAGCTCCCAGGTGAGTTTAATGTGTCCAACACGTTCAACGTAACTGACTTAGCCCCTTTCCATGCAGATGAACCAGTTTTGAGGTCAAAACCTACTGAAGAGGGAGGGGATGATGAGGACATCAGGTCGTATGTCTAGCCAGGAGACCAGACTGGCCGACCAGGAAGCTTGCCCGAGACAGCCGGGCCATCTGGCACGTCTGCCAGCCCAAGCAGTACCGCCGGACCCTCGACCAATAGGACCAGACCGATCAGCATTGCCGGCGGAGAGACCCAAGCTTCCAGCACACTTGGTGGCGACGTGGATGGCACCGCCGGTCGCCTTGGTGATGCCGCCGACTTCGGGATCAACTTGGCCGGTCCTGAAGGCATTCTGGCTAGTACCTCGCACATTCCAGCCGGTACAGCCGATCCAGCCGAGTGCACGAGCATTTCAACTTCTACACAAGGAAACTCGGACCAGATAAGCTACCAGCTTCAGGACATGCATCTAGAGGAAACATCCACACCAGTAGTGCCACCAGGAGCAATGACAAGGAGTAGATCAAGAGCACTCTTCCACAAGTTCAGCTTATGGGTGGACAAGCTCCTAGAGGAAGATCGACTAAGGACAATGGGCCAGAAGTACAAAGAAGAGTCCAAAGGCTTCTCAACAATGCAAGGAACTTCAGAGACTTGGGCTTTAGTGGCAAGAGAGGTCAGGGCCCAAAGATTCCTAACCCTACTCCAAGTCGAAGACTAGGAGCAAGGCGCGTGCATGCCACAAGGACGGCCACCTTCCATTTCTTGGTCGTGAGGTAAGTAAGGTAAGTTTCAATTCGAATCTATGCCTCTTTCTGTTTTGCAGGGTAGGATGTAGATTGTTTACATTTTTGAGTCAAGAACAGTTTAGGAATAGGTCCTTTTTCGGTTATGCACTTTTGTATCTTTTCCATTTGTGCACTTTTGTAAACTTTCCTTTTCTTTATTTGAGTCAATCCTAGAAGGTCAAGCTGTCGAGCATATTAATGAGGCTCCTTCCAGCATTGTAGTTCGACAACCTTTTTTGCAAATTAATAAAGATCGAATTTTCGTACAAGTTTTCTCTCAAGAATCTTGTGCGCTTAGAACCTAGTTGAGACCAACCCTCCTAGCTCTAAGTTTGTGATTTATCACGAGGTTCATCACCCCTCGTGTGGTTCACTTCACCCTTCCATCGAATACCAACCCAAAACCCCCTATCCAAGAAGTCTAAGGTCGAGTTTCTCACCTAATCTTTACCAAACAGCCCACACGCATATAAGCCTTGAATCGAGCCTTGTATCACTGTGAGTGCCCTTCATGACAACCATCATACAATAGATTTTTCGCAGCGTCTAACATGTTGTAAATTTTTTGTGTTTCTAGATTAGGTTCTTCTTCATTATTATATTCTTCCTCGTTCTGATTACAGTACTGATTAGTCGTAGTCTCACGAAATGCATCTATCACCATTTCAACATATATATTACCGGATGTACCAACTGTTTCATCACTAGTACCACACGTACCTCCCAGATTTCTTTGGACATCACCCCGACTACTCGTCCCTAACTCAACATTCACCTCTTCTCCATGTTTATACCAAATATAATCATTTGGCATAAATCCTTGACTATATAGATGACTCCATATTTTCCGTCCCCGAATAAATTTATCGTTTTTGCAACTAATACAAGTACAGAAAAACTTACATCCACTACTTTGAGCTATTGGTTGACTACTTGCAAAATTCATGAACTGCTCCATGCCTTGTGCAAATTCCGCCGATATATTTCTTGTTTGATTATCAATCCTTTTGAACATCCAATCTCTCGAATTATTATAATTTCTCCCACATGTTTGAAGGTTTTTTTATCCTTTCGATTCTACAAATGAGAGAATTGGATGGGACATATATATACAAGATTTTGCCCCTATTTTGCCACTACTTTGCCACTGCTTTGCCACTACTTTGCAACCACAACAGTGTAGTCGCAAAGTGGTCGCATATTTAGCGACCAATATGCGACTAACATGTGGTTCTTCCACACGTAGTCTCTAATCAGTCGCAGTTTAGTCGCTTAATGGTTACCTGTTGTGACCAATATGCGACTACACGTTTTAATCACACTTTTGCGACCACTTTGTGGCTACACTCTGTAATCGCAAAATGCAGTGACATTTTGGCAGTTTTCTTGTAGTGGGGGTATCAAAGAGAGTCAAAAACAAGAGGTGAGGGGGTAAACATAACAAGGAAGAGACACACCTTTGGCCAACAACCGTGAGATGACAACAACAATAGCCTGGGGGATGTGACGATCCTGAGACAAAAGTGCGCCACACGGCTGACCATCAAGAGGAGAAGAATGATCCTTCTTAACTTGTGGAGTAGAGATAATAGATGGAACCTTCCTCAAGATTGGCATAGAGGACAGAGACACTGTGTCAAGAATCGGAATCGGTCGGTGGGCTGGGTTCACTTGATAAATCATACTGGGGAATAGAAGAAAGAACTTTGAAGTCGGGTTGCGAGCGAGATGAAGCACATGATCAAACACAAATTTTCCAAAATCCATGGGAACCGAATGGAGCACATGGTGCACATGGTGCACAAATCGAGCACGGCCTTGATTGGGATATCCAAAGTTTTTGGTGGGAGACCAATTCGAGCAAAATAGTTTATAAAGCAGACTCGCATCTCGAGAGTAATGAGATGTGAGAAGGGATTTCCATTTGGAAACCTTGCCATTAGACATGAACATTGCAAGTCGATCATCAGAGATGGCTTCAATTTGTTCAGACTAAGCACACTCAGCGAATTCAGACATAACTAATAGGGAATTGATGCGAGATGGGGAGAATTCATAGAGATGACCACATATGAAAAATGAGACACAATCCTCCTCTACAGAAACAGAGGGAAGATGTGCCCAGAATTCCCACACAAATCATCCAAAAACGGGCTGATTTGAGTGACAGAACGCAACATACCAGACACGAGAATCAATTTCTCAAGATGGCAAGGTTGGGAGCAAAATCTACTTTTTGTTCTAGGATGAATTTTTGTATGAAACAAATCAGACCTGGATTTTGCTGCAGTAGAGGCAAAATGCGAGGAGTCAAGTTAGGAAGAAGTAGACTTTTTACTGACCTTAGGTTTCTTCTGGAGGGGATTAGACGGCTGCGGAGAGACAGGAGCCTGAGAAGCGTCTCGCTTCCGAGAGCGACGTTTATGACTGTAGACCGGGGGATGACTAGGATGAGACCTAGTGGAGGCAGACGACAAGGCGATGGGAGCGGAGGGAACAAGAACCACAAGTTCGGGAGCAGGGTGATAGGGCACCACTGCGAGAGTGTCAGTACCATCCTGGTCTGATAGAGAAGGGGACCCACTTGGAGATGAAGCTACATGCACTATCTTTGAGGAGATAACCGCCGTAGAAGATGACATAGTCACCATACAAGATATGCCAGAGAAGATGACACAGTCACCATACGAGATATGCCGGAGAAGAAAGCTTCTATTGTAACAAGGCAGTGATTAGGGTTTGGCATGGGATATAGCGGTATTTAAGGCCATAGAGAAAGCCGAACAGTTGCATCGATTCGCACAACAAATAAGTGAAGCCCTAATAACTACTCTTGGGAACCGTCGCATCGATTTAGGATCTAGGCTGAGAACAGACTGGGCCCGATCAGGCATTCAAACGCAGGCCTAAAGCTGTAACTGAAAAATGTTAATCAACTTGCCGATGAGACCCGGAAAAACATAACAATATACCTTAACATCGATAGGTAGAGTAGGATCATAAAGTTGATCATGTAGGAATATTAAAATAGTGAATAAGTATAAGTATGAAATATAATTATCTAACTTCGAGTGGGACAACCTAAAATGTGATTCAGAACGCAAGAGGGAGTACATATCAACTTGTTGATAACTACCAGAGAAAATTCAAATCAGAAACTAGTCTTTCACACTGTCATGCCTTCATTTAGGAATGTTATCTTTAAAAGCAGCTGATTGAAACCCCTTTTTTCTCCTTCTTCTTTTTTTGTTTTGTTTACTTTTGCCATTTTTGTTTTCTTTTTTTTTTTCTGCAGAACTTTGATATCGTATTTGGCAGAGGGGGAAAACTCTTTGACTTCCTTGAGTGATCATTTCAAATGAACGGTATGACATGTAGCTCTTTTTTCCTGATGGTTTCAATCGTGGGAGTGATCAGAATAGATAGTCATGGATTCCAGTTGATAACTTCCTCCGCTTTTGCGTTGCTGCCCATAATCACATCAACTAGTCATATATTTATAGTTCACATATACCAAGAGCTATTCGTAGACTTACAAATCTCAAAAAATCTAATGATTTTGTGAAGAAATCAGCCAGTTGAAAATCCATGTCCACATGATCAATCTCAGTTACCTTACTTTCTACTAATTCCCGAATAAAGTGATGTCATATATCGATATGTTTGGTACAAGAATGTTGGACATGGTTCTTTGCTATGTTGATTGCACTTTCATTGTAACACTAGATTAAGAGAGCATGTGCTGAGATACCATAATCAGCGGCCATTTGTTTAATCCAGAGAAGTTGAGTACAACAGATTCCAAGAGAAATGTATTCAGCTTCGGCTATAGACAACGATACAATATTCTGCTTTTTTTTGTGGCAAGAGATCAAATTGTTGCCTAGAAAGAAACATCAACCACTAGTACTACGGTGATCATCAATACTACCAGCCCAATCAACATCACACTAACCTGTCAGACTACTAGTGGTGTCTTTGGTGTAGAAGATTCCCAGAATTATGGTTCTTTTCACGTATTTGATGATTCGTTTTACTACATGTAAATGTGATTCCTTTAGTTGAGCTTGATATCGAGCAAAAATTCCAACACTTAAACAAAGATCTGGCCGACTTCCTATCAAATATAAGAGACTGCCAATCATGCCTTTGTATTGTCGTTCATCGACCTTATGTCCTTGATCATCCTTTGTGAGCTTGATGTTTGTGCTGATGGGAGTGTTTGTAGGTTTGCATGTTTGAAGTCCGAACCTGGTGATAAAATTCTTTGCATAAGTACTGTGTGAAACAAAAATACCTTTAGCTGTCTGAGTAATCTGGAAGCCCAAGAAGTAGGTCAACTCTTCCACCATGCTCATTTCAAACTCTATAGTCATCTAGTGAACAAAATTATCAACCACATGTTGATCTGTCCCACCAAACACAATGTCATCAACGTATATCTGAACGATCATAATCCCATGATTACTGTGTTTAACAAACAATGTTTTTTCTATGCTGCTCCGTTGATAGTCCTTGTTGTTGAGAAAGCTTGTCAAGCGTTCATACCATGCTCTTGGAGCTTGCTTCAAACCATAGAGAGCTTTCTTGATCTTATATACATAATCAGGATGTTCTGGGTTCTCGAATCCTTTAGGTTGTTCGACGTAGACTTATTTTTGAAGGTATCCATTCAGAAAAGCACTTTTAACATCCATCTGATATAGCATAAAGTTCATGAGACATGCCATTCCGTTTAACAATTTGATTGATTCCATCCTAGCAACATGAGCAAAGGTTTCGTCGAAATCTACACCTTTGACCTGAGAATAACCTTCAGCCTCTAATCGTGCTTTATTTCTGACCACATTTCCATGTTCATCTATTTCATTTTTGAATATCCATTTAGTTCCCACAAAATTTGCACTGGTTGGTATTGGAGTCAGATCCCAAACTTGATTTCTCTCGAATTGTTCTAACTCTGATTGCATAGAAGCTGTACAGTATTCGTTTGCCAAAGCTTCATGATGATTTTTGGGCTCAAAATCAGCAACAAAACAGGCCAGCTTAACCATTTTTGTGAAATTTATTTGCTTATGAAGAGTAACCCGGTGAGCACCTATATCACCAATGGCGTACTCAGCTGAGTGATTACGATGAACTTGTAGTGGAATGGGTTCATCGCTTCTTTTTCAAAAGGTGATGCTGGTATGATCTGGATCTTTGGACAAATCAACCATTTGATATGTCACGCCTTGAATATCAGCATCATCAAAAACGATATTGACAGTTTCTTGAACTTTCCCCATGCTTTCTTATACACTCGGTAAGTTGTACTTGTTCCCGAATACCTGAGAAAGATCCCATCATCACTTCTGGAGTCAAATTTTCCAAGTTGATCTCGATCATTCAGAATGTAGTAAGGGAATCCGAACACATGAAAATAGCTCACTGGTGTTTTTGAAGTACCCTTACGCACATACACATGATTGATGATATATCAAGAGGTGTTGATTGCATCAGCCCGGAAGTATTTAGCAACTTGATTACCAACAAGCATTGCTCGAGCCATCTCTTGGAGGGTATGGTTTTTTCTTTCAACAACACCATTTTGTTGAGGAGTTCTAGGAGCTGAGAACTGATGCACAATTTCGTGTGTATTGCAGAACTGTTCAAAGGCTTCATTTTGAAATTCACGTCCATGATCACTTCAATTAGCACTGATTCCTCTTTTCTTTTTATTTTGAAGTTGTAATGCCAGGATCTTGAAGTTGTTGATGGTTTCTGCTTTCTCTCACAGAAAATGAACCCATGAGAATCAAGTGAAGTCATCCACTAGAACTATAATGTATTTCTTTCCATCAATGGTCTCAATTTGAATAGTTCCTATCAAATCCATATTCATTAGGTCTAAAGGACTTTTAGATTGGATTTCAGATACCTGTTTATGATGGATTTTCACTTTTTTTTCCTTTAGCACATAGTCCACACACCAGATCTTGATTTCCCTTGAATGTGGGCATCCCTCTGACAATTTGCTGATTCGATAGATTGATTATTGTCCTGTTATTCATGTGTCTAACTTTTGATGCCACAGTTCCAAATCGTTTATTTTGGTAGCAGTGAGACATTGAACAACTGGTTTCCACATATAACAGTTGTTTGTGGAACTCATACCTGTCATCTTGACGTTTCCTGATTGATCAACAGCTTGACATTCCTTACTTGTGAAGATGACAACAATCTTTCATCACATAGCTGACTGATACTAATTAATATAGCTTTTAGTCTTTCGACAAAGTAAACATTAGCAAGTTTTGGTTTGAGGGGTCCTTATATATCGCCAATACCCTTAACTTTTTCTTTTTCACCATCCCCAAAAGTTACCTTACCAGCTGCATTGGTTGTGTATCCATCTAAACTTGTTTGATTTCCATTCATGTGACGTGAACAATCACTATCAAAATACCAAACTAAGGATCCAACTACTTTGGTGCTTTTCTCAGTCGTATGAGATACATAGTTGAAGAGATCTGTCTTTCTCATCCACACACTATTGTACCTTTGATTATCTAAAAAAAACATATTTGGTCTCATCATATGATTAATGCGCTCCTGGAACCGATAACAATTTGCTTTTATATGTCCAGTTTTCTGACAAAATAGCACATTGTTTTTCTGAACTGTTGAGTGGACACAAAATGCTGATAGTGAGTTGACATTATCCGGTGTTGATTAAGATTCTGATGCAGCAAATGGTTGATGAGTATGTCCATACTAGTTTCTTGGTCTCTCTTCCTGAAGATGTTTTGGTTGTTGAGTGTATCCACTTCCTGCAACAAATCTAGTAGGTTGTCCTGAAGAGGTACTGATAGGGACATCAGGTTGTATGGCCGGCCAGGAGACCAGACTGGCTGACCAGGGAGCTTGCCCGAGACACCCGGGCCATTTGGCACGTCTGCCAGCCCAAGCGGTACCGCCAGACCAATCAACATTGCCGACGAAGAGGCCCAAACCTCCGGCCTAACTGGAGGCGACGTGGATGACACCGCCGGTCGAATTGGTGATGCCGCCGGCTCCGGAATCAATTTGGCTGGAGCAGAAGACATTTTGGCCAGTACCTCGTACAGTCCAGCCGGTACAGCCGATCTAGCCGAGAGCATGGGCATTTCCACATCTACACAAGGAGACTCGGACAAGATAAGCTACCAGCTTCAGGACATGCATCTAGAGGAAGTCTTTACACCAGTGGTGCCACCAGGAGCAATGACAAGGAGCATATCAAGGGCACTCTTCCACAAATTTATCTTATGGGTCGACAAGCTCGTAGAGGATGATCGACAAAAGACATTGGGCCAGAAGTGCAAAGGAGAGTCCAAAGGCTTCTCAACAATGCAAGAAAATTCAGAGACTTGGGCTTTAGTGGCAAGAGAGGTCAGGGCCCAAAGATTCCTAACCCTATTCCAAGTCGAAGACTAGGAGCAAGCCACGTGCATGCCACAAGGACGGCCCTGATACAAGCCTCGATTCAAGTCTTATATGCGCGTGGGCTGTTTGGAGAAGGTTAGGTGAGAAACTCGACCTTAGAATCCTTGGATAGGGGTTTTTGAATTGGTATTCGATGGAAAGGTGAAGTGAACCACACGAGGGGTGATGAACCTCGCGATAAATCACAAACTTAGAGCTAGGAGGGCTGGTCTCAACTAGATTCTAAGCGCACAAGATTCTTGAAAGAAAACTTGTTGGAAGAAAAGTTCTACTTTATTAATATCAAAAAGGTTGTCGAACTACAATGCTGGAAGGAGCCTTATTAATATGCTCGACAGTTTGACCTACTAGGGTCGACTCAAATAAGAAAAGGAAAATTTACAAAAGTGCACAAAAGGAAAAGATACAAAAGTGTATAATCGAAAAAGGACCTATTCCTAAAATGTCTTTGACTCAATAAATGTAAATATTCTAGATCCTACCCTGCAAAACAGAAAGAGGCAAATATTCTTATTGAAAACTTACCTCACGGCCAAGAAATGGAAGGTGGCCGTCCTTGTGGCATGCACGCGCCTTGCTCCTAGTCTTCGACTTGGAGTAGGGTTAGGAATCTTTAGGCCCTGACCTCTCTTGCCACTAAAGCCCAAGTCTCTGATGTCCCTTGTGTTGTTGAGAAGCCTTCGGACTCTACTTTGCACTTCTGGCCCATTGTCCTCATCTGATCTTCCTCAAGGAGCTTATCCACCCATAAGCTGAACTTGTGGAAGAGTGCCCTTGATCTGCTCCTTGTCATTGCTGGTGTGGCACTACTGGTGTGGAGACTTCCTCTAGATGCATGTCTTGAAGCTGGTAGCTTATCTGGTCCGAGTTTCCTTGTGTAGAAGTAGAAATGCTCGTACACTCGGCTGGATCGGCTGTACCGGCTGGACTGTGCGAGGTACTGGCCGGAATGCCTTCAGGGCCAGCCAAGTTGATCCCGGAGTCGGTGGCATCACCAAGGGGACCGGAGGTGTCATCCACGTTGCCACCAAGTGTGCCGGAAGCTTGGGTCTCTCTGCCAGCAATGCTGATCGGTCTAGTCCTATTGGTCGATGGTCCAGCGGTGCCGCTTGGGCCGGTAGACGTACCAGATGGCCTGGCTGTCTCAGGCAAGCTTCCTGGTTGGCCAGTCTGGTCTCCTGGCTGGATGTACGACCTGATTTCCTCATCATCCCCTCCCTCTTCAGTAGGTTTTATCCTCAAAACTGGTTCATCTGCATGGAAAGGGGCTAAGTCAGTTACGTTGAACGTATTGGACACATTAAACTCACTTGGGAGCTCGATCTGGTAGGCGTTGTTGTTGATCCTCTCAAGCACTCTGAATGGTCGATCTCCTCTTGGTGCTAGCTTGGAACTCCTTAGGTTTGAGAACCTCTCCTGCCGTAGGTGTAGCCACACCCAATCGCCTGGTTGAAAGATCACCTCCTTTCTTCCCTTGTTGGCATGAGTCACGTACTGTCTGATCCTCTTCTCCAAGTTCTCTGCTACCTTCTGGTGTAACTTCCTTATGAACTCTGCCTTGGATGCTCCGTTGAGGTTGGTCATCTCTGCTGGTGGTAGTGGCATTTGCTCCAATGGGGTGAGAGGGTTGAAGCCGTATACTACTTCAAATGGTGTCTTCTTGGTTGCTGAGTGCACGGCTCGGTTGTAAGCGAACTCTATGAATGGCAGGCACTCCACCCAAGTCTTGAGGTTCTTCCCTAGAGTAGTCCTGAGAAGAGTTGATAGGGTCCTGTTGACAACTTCAGTTTGGAGAATCTGTCCGGTAGACGTACCAGATGGCCGGTAGACGTACCAGATGGCCTGAGAAGAGTTGATAGGGTCATGTTACCGTAGGCACTTACTATAAACTAATATATCATCAAAGTAAACCACTACAAACTTACTGATGTACGCCCTAAGAACTTGGTTCATAAGACGCATGAAGGTGCTTGGGGCATTAGTCAAGCCGAATGGCATGACTGTCCACTCGTAGAGCCTTTGCTTTGTCTTGAAGGCAGTCTTCCATTCATCACCTTCCTTCATCCTGACCTGGTGGTATCCACTCTTGAGGTCTATCTTGGAGAAGACCGTGGCTCCACTCAGCTCATCTAGCATGTCATCCAGCCGTGGTATTGGATGCCGGTACTTGACAGTGATGTTGTTGATGACTCGGTAGTCCACGCGCATTCACCAAGTCCCATCTTTCTTGGGCACTAGTAGCACTGGTACGGCACATGGACTGAGGCTCTCTCGAACATATCCTTTCTCTAGGAGCTCCTTGACTTGTTTCTCAAGCTCCTTGGACTCCTCTGGACTCATCCGGTAGGCTGGCCAGTTGGGTAGGGCTGCTCCGGGCACTAGATCGATCTGGTGTTCTATACCACGTAAAGGAGGCAAGCCTGTGGGTATCTCCTCTGGAAACACATCCTGGAACTTGTTGAGGAGAGTTGCTACTTCAGGAGGTAGCTCTACCTGTTCTTTTTCTACATTCAACACTTCTTTGAAAATCATTAGTAGCATTAGATCCTTTGAGGCTAAAGCTCTCCGGATATGACTCGGTTGAATAAGAAAGTTAGATTTAATGAGCTTCTTTTCCTTACTCATTTGATGTTGAAGCTCATGTACCTGGGCAGGTGTAAGAGGAGCTAGGCTGACCTTTCTCTTGTCATGCACGAAATTGTAGAGATTGGTTCGGCCATCATGCCTGGTCTCCTTGTCAAACTGTCATGGCCTTCCTAGTAGAAGATGGCCAGCTTGCATGGGCACCACGTTGCACACGACTTGGTCTTGGTACTTGCCCACATTGAATGGCACAGTGACTTGCTCATGGATCTTAAGCTCCACTTTGTCATCGAGCCATCTCAGTCTATATGGTCAAGGATGCCTTGTCTTCTCTAGACCTAGCTTATCAACCATATATGCACTAGCAATGTTAGTGCAAGAACCACCATCTATGATGAGGTTACATACCTTGCCCTTGATGGTGCAACGGCTGTGGAAGATGTTCTCCCTTTGGATGGTCTCTGAAGGATCACCATTGCACTGAGGATGCGTCTAGTGACCAGCACTTCCCCCACATCAGGGTACTCAATGTCACCATATTCTTCTTCTGGTTCATAGTCCTCTTCATCTTGGGACTCATATTCTCCAGCCTCCGTAATCAGCATGACCCGGTTGTTTGGGCACTCCCTTGAGATGTGTCCACGACCCTTACACTTGAAACAAGTGATGTCACATGATCTTTAAGGGTTAGAAGACTTACCAGGCTCTCTCTGGTCAGAGGTGGGTTCAAGAGGCTTGCTCTTGAATCTTGACTCGATCTCTATGCTCTTGCCTTTGTCTACGGGCTTGGGAATGTTGCTTGGTGCCCAAGGCGTGTTAGGCTTGCTGCGGATGTCTTGGCTCTTACGTTTTATGTGCTGCTCAGCCTGGACAGATAGGTGGAACAAGTCCTTGAAGTCATTGTAGATTTGCCTTTCCACCTTGCGACTGATCCTTTCTTGCAGTCCATCCAAGAATTGTGCCATCAATGCTTATTCATCATCATTGAGCTCCAATCTGTTCCTTAGCTTCTCGAACTCTTCATAGTACTCTTCTACTGATCTGGTACCCTGCTTAAGAGTATGAAAACGACGTTGCAAGTCCCTATGAAAGTAAGGTGGAACAAACCTTTGTCGCAATGACATCCTTCATGTCGACCCATGAGTCTATGGGCCTCATTCTTTTCCTCCTTCTGTCAGATACCTCACGATCCCACCAGATGAGAGCATTGTCCGTGAGTTGTGCTACTGCCATTGAGACTCTCCTAGGCCCTGGTTGGTTGTAATGATCAAAGATATGATCCATTCTTCTCTCCCAATCTAGGTAAGCTTCGGGGCCTACTTTTCCTGCAAAACTTGGAGGAGTTAGCTTAACATCAGGATTAGTTACCCAGTTGTAGGCGTGTTCATCTCCATCCTCATGATGTCTAGGAGGCATCCTTGGCCTCTGGTGAAGACCATATGGCTCGAAGCCATCATCCTCTGCCTCTGGTTGCCGTAGAGGTCCTCTCGGCCTATGGTGATAGTTATGAGGTTGTGTGTCCTCATCTCTATCTGGCTGGGGCTCCTCCTGTTCGTGCCATGTCCTAAGGTGCTCAGGACCCTCAGGATTGTCTTGCTCAGCTCTCACGTGCCTTATGGCCTGGAATCTCACAGGCCTCTCCACGCACTCCAATCTCTCGCCTATTGATGCGAGTTGTGTTTGGAGGATGGTGAACATGGCCATCATGGCTTCGGTTGCTTCTCTATTTTCTTCTGCCATTGCGCGCTACAAAGAAAAAAGACAAGTTATGATACTCCTAAATTATTAGGAGGGTTTTCTTTTTATAAGGATTCGAAAAAATTGTAAAAAGGAAAAAAATCTGAGAATTGGAAAATCAAAAATATGAAGATTTGAAAAAAAAGAAACTTTCTTGACAACTATTGCTAGCTGTCCAAATCGAATCCCTTAAATATTTTTCCTATTTTCTTTTTCTTTTCTTTTTAATTTGACTTAAAAATAATGGAAATATGATTCTAACAAAAAAGAAAGTCGAATATAGCAATGCAATAATGATTCTATAACCTAGTGATGCACGTAGGATCTAGATGCACTCGGTATGAGTTTAGAAGTTATTTTTTTGATTTTCTTGAATAGAACTTAAACTAATGCAATAACAAGAAACAAAACAAGCTAAAAGATACAAACAACCTGATTTAGGAGCTTTAAGCTCTGATACCAAAATGATACAAGCCTCGATTCAAGGCTTATATGTGCGTGGGCTGTTTGGAGAAGGTTAGGTGAGAAACTCGACCTTAGACTTCTTGGATAGGGGTTTTTGGGTTGGTATTTGATGGAAGGGTGAAGTGAACCACACGAGGGGTGATGAACCTCGTGATAAATCACAAACTTAGAGCTAGGAGGGCTGGTCTCAACTAGGTTCTAAGCACACAAGATTCTTAGAGAGAAAACTTGTTGGAAAAAGTTCTACTTTATTAATATCAAAAAGGTTGTCGAACTACAATGCTGGAAGGAGCCTTATTAATATGCTCGACAGCTTGACCTTCTAGGGTCGACTCAAATAAAGAAAAGGAAAGTTTACAAAAGTGCACAAATGGAAAAGATACAAAAGTCCATAACCGAAAAAGGACTTATTCCTAAAATGTTCTTGACTCAAAAATGTAAACAATCTAGATCCTACCCTGCAAAACAGAAAGAGGCATATATTCGAATTGAAACTTACCATACTTACCTCACGGCCAAGAAATGGAAGGTGGCCATCCTTGTGGCATGCACGCGCCTTGCTCCTAGTCTTCAACTTGGAGTAGGGTTAGGAATCTTTGGGCTCTGACCTCTCTTGCCACTAAATCCCAAGTCTCTGAAGTTCCTTGCATTGTTGAGAAGCCTTTGGACTCTTCTTTGTACTTGTGGCCCATTGTCCTTAGTCGATCTTCCTCTTGGAGCTTGTCGACCCATAAGCTGAACTTGTGGAAGAGTGCTCTTGATCTACTCCTTTTCATTGCTCCTGGTGGCACTACTGGTGTGGATACTTCCTCTTGATGCATGTCCTGAAGCTGGTAGCTTATCTGGTCCGAGTTTCCTTGTGTAGAAGTTGAATTGCTCGTGCACTCGGCTAGATCGGCTGTACTGGCTGGAATGTGCGAGGTACTGGCCGGAATGCCTTCAGGACCGGCCAAGTTGATCCCAGAGTCGGCGGCATCACCAAGAGGACCGGCGGTGTCATCCATGTCGCCACCAAGTGTGCCGAAAGCTTAGGCCTCTCCGCCGGCAATGCTTATCGGTCTGGTCCTATTGGTCGAGGGTCCAACGGTACTACTCAGGCTGGCTGTCTCGGGCAAGCTTCCTGGTCGGCCAGTCTGGTCTCCTGGCTGGACATACGACCTGATGTCCTCATCATGCTGACACAATCAGACTTGACATGACTATATCCCTTGCATTCATTGCATCTTACCTGCTCCCTTTTCCTCAACGTAGGGCAGTCTACGTTGAAGTGTCCAAAGCCTTCACACTCATGGTATTTCATGTCATTCTTGCGCAGTCACCGATCATTTCTGAAGTCTAAGTCACCCTTTCCAAAGCTGCTTCCTCCCCTTTTTTGCTTTTTCTCGAACTGCTTGAAGTACTTCCTTACGATGAGACTCACTTTATTTTCTAAATCACTAGTTGGTTCAAGAGTCTGACTAGTCATTAGAGCAATACCTTTGTTTTGCACATCAAACTTCTTGTTTTGTTCCAATTCATTTGCTTGCATAATTCCCACAACATGATCGAAATTCATTTCATCTGATTTGAGCGATACTTCAATGGCTGATTTGTAAACTTGAAACTTTTCTATAAGGCTTCTTAGAACTTTTTTCACCAATTTCTTGTCTTTGTATTTTTTTCAAAAAACCAAAGCTTCATTGGAAATTGAATTTAATTTTCCAATGAAAGCTTCGATTGACTCATCTTCACCCATAGTTAACATTTCAAAATAAGAAGCCAGCATATCTATTCTTGTTTTCCGCACACTACTGGTTCCTTCGTATGAGTTCTAGAGTGAATCCCATGTTTTTTTTGCTGTCGTGCATCTTTGAACTCTTTTGAACTGAGTTTTAGAAAAGGAGGTCCATATCACCATTAGAGACTTGGAGTTGTATTACATGAGTTTTTCTTTAGATGTCCAATCCTTCTTAGGTTTCAAGATAAGTTCGATTCGAGGTTCTTTTCATCCTTCTTTTGTAACTGTCCAAGCATCTTTGTCAATTCCTTTGATCAGAACCTTGATTTGGAGCTTCCACTAGCCAAAGTTTTCTTTTTCAAGAAGCATAAGTTTGTGCAATCCAAAGTGTTGTATGTTTTTCATCACTGTTCCTGAATCTCACATGTTAAAAGAAAAAAAATAGATTTTTGATAGATGCGTGTTCTGATACCAATTGTTAGTGTGGAAAATGTTACTTTAAATAGCCCAAGATAAATTATCAAAACTTTTTTTTATTTATTTTGATAATCTCTTAAACAAAATCACTTTTGTTTAGGTTTTACACAAATCTAATAACGTATTAATTTGGAACCTAAACAAGATTAAAACAACACCTAGTACCAATCAAGAACACTTGTTTATCTTTTTGATTCTCCTTGTCCTAGAGATCACCTTTTTGAAAGCGTGTGCCTTGTTCCTCACCCAGCTTTTATGCTCCATCTTTGACTCATTTTATAGAAGATTTCATGTTTTGCATTTATGGAAAACTTCATTAACTCTCACACGCTTTTCTTTTTCAGAATCTTTCCGGTTTTGCCTTTTTGGAATTCTACCTGTTTTACCTTTTTGAAATTCTACCTGTTTTACCTCAACTGGTCTTCGGCCCTCTGGTTGTGGCCCATTGAGCCCATCACCGATTTTGCATCTTCAAAAAATATAACCATCCATATAAAAACTATGTTCATGTGTATTTCGCTTTTTTATATTTACCCCCTCTTTCTTACACAATTATACTCCTATTATTTCCTCTCCCTCTTTCCGAAATTGCCTCCAAAATTTCGACAGTAGTTATGCAATTATACCATCGTAATAACCAGTGGAATTTCACTAAAACGAGAGACGAGACGGCTCGATTTCCGTACGCGACTAGGTATGTGTCTTTTTTTTTTTCTTTTGTCTTCCTTTCGCGAGGTTATTTTTTGTCTATAACTCGGAAAATATCACTGGAATCTATTCTAAGTTACCACTTACACGAAATATTTACACTTTTTATTTCATGGAATCTTACCGAGTTTGGAAAGGATTCCTTCCCGATTGTTTTCTTCATCTTGCCAAAATATTACTGAAAACGATAAGGGATTATCTCATTCCACAAAAATATTTTTGTTTTTTGTCTTTAATTCAAAAAAATTTGGTCAAAATCGGAAAGCATTAAACCGTTTTTTTTTCATGTTACGAAATATTAGCAGAATCGATAAGGGGTTACCTCATTCCACGAAAATATGTTTGATTTTGGTTTATTTGAAAAAAAAAAATTCAAAATAAAAAAGCTTTAAACAACCGATTTTTATCATGTCGCGCAATGTTGTCAAAATCGAAAAGAGATTTATAACATCCCGTGCCTAAATTTAAACCGTGAAGCCCATGGAACTCGAAGTAAGGATAGAACTGACAATTCTTCTGAAACCCTAGTTAACCCTAATGGATATATAAGACGTTGCTAAAAAGGATTAGAGGCAACCGTTCATCAGAAACAAAAACAGGAAAAGAGAGAGAGATTTTGACAGAGTAGAGGGATATAAATTTCATCATTAGAGAGTCCAGGTGTACGTGTGTACCATCACCAGAGGAAAATAAATTTACGCGTGACGGACGATTCCGTGAAATGAGACGTGATCTACGATTTTCATTATACACTTATGTATATGAATTTTGATGAATGCTTCGTTTAGGAAAAAAATTAGAGTTTGAATCATGTGTGGTGTTAGGATTTTAGTTAACTATTGCAAACATAATGGTGTTTTTTATAAGGAAAAGGGAGTTAAGCATATTAGAAATTTATTAAATAATAATTTAATAAATATTAAAAAGATGAATTGGAATGGAGTGGTGTAGGTGTGGTGGGAGAAAGAAGTAGAAATATTAGGTTGATTCATTATTTTAAGGAAGATTATTATGTTGACTTATTTATTAAGAAAAATAAATTATTATGTGTTGGTTTATTATTTAGGGATACTAAATTATTTATGCTTCATTATGGTATAGTAAGATGAACCATAATCAGTTAATTAATTGAAATAAATTAATATGATTATTAGATAAATATTAAACATTTAGTCTAAACAAATATAATTTTTGATTTATTTAATATGAGAATAAATTTATGGTGAACATGTTATTCACGTAACGCGGGTATGGTGGATTTGAGCAACGTTAGTTGGTTCAACTGCGTTGATGGGTGTTGCTATAACAACAACGGTGTTAACTCGTAGTTCATTAATGGCTGGCAGACCGAAAACAACCGTCGACGTTCTACATGGCGGGAGCTCGACGTAAGCAAATAGGCCGACGTGGCCGTGGTGGAAAGTCGACGTGGCTTTGGGGGTTCCGAATCCTTAAACCAACTTGGTTAGGGATGAGGAGGAGTTTTTGTGGCCTAGAAAAACATGGTTTAAACACAAATATCTTGGTAGTATTGTTGTCGACTTTTTGTGGAGTCAATCGTACTAGTTTTATTCCTAAATAAAGTAATTATCAAGATTAGATACATACTTGTATAATGTGGATCTGAGGTAGGCATGATCTTTTTATTGAGTAATTATGTTACTCATGCCTCTTTTTGGATGCAGGTGAGTTCAAGCAGTAGTGGTGCAGTGAATCGGAGTGGTGCTATGTTTTGGAAAATTTTAAATATTATTTATTTATTTATTTTGAATCTTAAGCATTATTGAATTTTCAAAATTATTGTCTTTCATTTTTTTATTTATAATTTTATACTTGGTTTTGACGAGAGTTCTTTTAATTAAAAAATCATTATTACTTATATTTTATCTGTTAAATAAGATTTTAAATAAATTATAAATTAAGTACGATATGATGAAACAGGTCATTTATTTTGGAGACGGGTGTGACAAGATTACTCCATTCCACGAAAATATTTTTGAATTTTTTTCTCTATGGGAAAATCGGTCATTTCATACACGAAGCCGTAGTTACAATTCGTTAGTTAACTTTATATCTGGACCATTACATACAATAACTATGCTCTGTAAGTTATAACATACGTTTACCATGACGGAGTTAGTCAATCCGTTAATGATGTTGAGTCATATATTAGTTGGCTAATTTTAGTTAAATCGGTAATGACTGGACACTAAACGATGTCGTTTTAATGGTTATTTGTGAACTCCAAATGACGTCGAATTTTACTTTCCACTTTCTTCAACCCTAGTTTTCGAGTGAAGGCGATTTGAGAGGCGATTTCGACGGCGACTGAACAAAATTTTGAGGGAAGAATTTTTAGGGTATTTGCATGAAATCATCAATGAAATCAAGGCAATTTGGAGTGTCTTCCATTGATAAACCAATATAATGAGGTAAATTTCTGAAATTTTTGTTCTAGGGTTTTTCGAGTTTTGTTCGAATCTGATTTTTTGAGAAATCCATGCCAAATATGGGGGATTTGTAACCGAAATCTTAATGGGTATTTTGATTCTGAAAGGATATGGGTTATGTCGCTTTAGGGTTATGTCAATTTGTGAAAAACAATATTTTTTAAAATCAGGTAGCCGAAATTGATATTAGATTTTTTGTGTTGGTGTTGTTTTTTTGGTTGTTTTTGTGAAGCCATTAGAATACAATCTCAGGCTTACGTTTTCAGTAAATATAAGAACTCGAAACCTTAAAGCCGAGAAAAAGGTTTACTGTTTGTATTTTTTATTATTTTTAATTCGTTACCATTAGAGACTAAGAAAATGTGTCATGGTCTTTCTGATATCAGAACACTATGGTTTCATTTGATCCAAATAAGATAGAAATGTTTAATTTGGAGAAGTTGTATTTACCTCTGTGAATGTTTCATAGACTTATATAAATGCTTATCACCCAAAAATTTTAGAGATCTAGAGAGTTTATCTTCATTTATAATTATGTAGAATATATTGTCATCAAGAAATATAACTGGTTCACATTCCATCACTTATTGTGCTGTAAAAGTAGTTCAGTTATATTCTCTCTTGTGAATCATCAAGAAATATCTTCATTATTTGTTTGTCTCTTATTTGCACTTTCAATGATTTGGATTTACATGGGTTGTCTCTTTTTTGCAGTTTTGATAACGATGCAATCTTCACCTGCTACTACGGTGGGAAGTTAAAGACAGTCGATGGAAGTCTTAATTATGTTGGAAGAAAGGTTGTAATCGTGGAAACCCAAGCAGAAGCATTATTTACAAGTTTAGAAACAGAGTCAAGAGTGTCTCTATATGGATAACGAGTGTGGTTTAAGCTCCCATTTGAGCCGTTGACCGATTTGAAGTATATGGTTGTTGGAGATGGAAATTTTCAGAGGATGTGTGAAGCAACTCATTGGACTCATGCAGTGGAGGTTTATATGGAGCCAGAAGACGTTGTGCCAGAAAAGAATCAAGATGGATAGAATGAACCCAATCAAGATGTGCAAAATGAAGGCAATGAAGAGAGCAGAATGAAGGCAATGAAGATGGGCATAATAAAGGCAATGAAGATGGGCAGAATGAAGCCAATGGAGATGGGGAGGAAGAAGCCAATGAAGATGGGGTGGAAGAACAAAACGTAGAGACGTGTGATGAGGAAGCACGAGTTGAATCACATGTAGCTGATTTCGTTGATGATGAAGAACATGTCAATTACCATGATACTCCGGTAACTCAGAAGATGAGGAAGTAGATGAACATCGACGATATGAGACGTGGAGGAGAGGAAGTAGTGAGATTAAACTTGACCAAGTTTTTTGCTAGTATAAAAGAGTTTAAAGAAGATGTGGTTGAATATACTTTGAAGGAAGGGTATAACATCAAGTATACAAGATGGAGAAATGAGATTTGTGAGGTGAAATGTGCACGGAAAAGTGAATGTCCTTGGAGACTTTACTGCTTCACAAGTCCGTGTTTCACACGCAAGAGTCTCCATTTCATTTTCACAATTTCGTAAACCATCCCAAAGACTTCCCATATGTTCTTTAACCTCATCAACAACAATTTTGAGTTTCTCAATATCTTCAATTAACGATTCATCTGCCCATTTAAACAAATGAGATTTATGATTTTTGGATCTATTAGGACAACAATAGAAACTTCTTCTTGGATTTTACTCAGTCCTTGATGTTTGAATTGTAGCAACTTCTCCACAGCGACAAACTTTTGGAATGCATTTTCCTCGAACAGCCCGATCGATTTTGGAGTTTACAGTTATTTCTTCACAAATCTTTCACTAATTTCAGTTAACTTCAGAAAATTACAAGTCCTAATTCGATACTACAAAAACGAGAAGACACAAAACCATATCGAAACAGATACCCGAGCCAGTTTCTGCCATTTTCGTTCGCGGTGGGGAAGAAGGGAAGGGGAAGACAGAATTTTCTGGATTTTTCCTCCCTAAACCCTAATTTCATGTGACATAGACGAAGGAGGAAGAAGGAAGAGAGTTTTGAGTCACAATTATGAAAACGACGCCGTTTCAGTTGTTTAAGTCATTTAATAAAACGCTGTAGTCGCTGACATGTCATCCTAGTCAGCGACGATTAACGGTGAGATCAACGTCGTTAAACACTAATGTATGTTTTATTCTAATTAATGAAGTTAATGCATGTTACGGACTAAACAAAAGGTTGATGTATGAAAGAGCACAACAACAAAGTTCGTTATCGAATCGTAACCACGGGCGAAAGTTCATGTATGAATTGGCCGAAACCACTGTTTCTATGTCACAAAATTTTCCTAGAATTGGAGAGACATGTGCATTCTTACATCGAGAATATTAAGAATCCCTAATATATTATTTGAGTAATATTTTTAAAAAATAACCTTACTTTGATGTGTTATTAATAAAAATACCATGCTGACATGTCATCACAAAAGTGAATTTCAAATAAATATAAAAATGGGTTTAAGTTACTAGAATAATTACAATATATGTCATTGTTATTAATTTAGTTAGATAATCAATATATTTTGTTAAACTAATTAAAAATACTATTAAATTTGTAAAAAAAATTATTTTTCTTTTTTTCTATACATATACAAAAATTAATTTTTAAAATAATTTTAAATAAAAATCAAAATTATAGAAATATTTAATTTATATTTAGTAATAAACAATAGTATATAATTTGTGAATATTTTTCCATACACACGACGTGAGTATAAATCTAGTTTATTTTATTTTTAAAGTTCACTTCATCGTGTGCATCATTGGAAAAGTAATACCTCTGATTTTAAAAAAAATCAAAAGTTAGAGTTCAAAATTTTTAGAAGTTTTCAAACCTCTAGGTTTTGGTTTTGAAAATTTATCTTCATTTTTATCTAGGAAAATCTTTATCAATAATTATTTTAATATTTTTGACCAATTGTTGAACCCTAAATTGTACGCGTAAGCATGAACTTGAGAACATATTACTCAATATCAAGTTTCATATTAATTTGGTTTCACACTTGACATATGGGGGAATCAAAGGAATAAGAGAAAGTTCTAATAGGGGAACATGTTTTTTCAATACACTATCTATTTGTTATCGAATTATTCTAAATATCTCACAGTTTAATTTAATTTTGGATGGATATGGCTCTTTTTCCGTCGCAAATGTTTGTTTCCGGAGAAAAACTCAAAAGTGAAAGGTTAACATATACCGTAAATCTTGGCGTACTAAAACTATTTTTAACGCTCTAAAAGAAAATAAAGAAAATAGATACATAATTATGTATTTACGAAGTTCATTACAATATCGGAGAAGTCAATGTATTCCTGTAGATTACACCATTTTATGTTGACGAGACAATTTCAGGTGCAGAGGAAACACAAAATCTGGTTCTTATGTGCAGGAAAACCAATTAGATATTTCTTGGTGTGAGTTTGCAATTGTTACAAGTCTACCATTCGAGAAATATCCGTCAAAACCGAGAAAAGCTCTAAGAAGAAGATATACGGAGCAAAACACCCTTACTGGTACACTTTTTTCCCTAATACTGAAAGCGTAATAGTCAACCGAGAAACATCTATGCTCGAAAAAAGCGATTATAGACAGAGAAATATGCATCCAAGTAGCATACCTTGCTCTCATTTCGGATATTTTGGTTCCAACATCTCATATTTTCAAACTATATAAACCCAATGAGAGATTTTGAGTCTTTTTTTACATATCCCTAGGGTAGGCTTGCATTTGATATAAACATCAGCAATATAAAAGACAAGGATGCAATCTATTTTTCACAAAAATCGTTAGTTGTGAAAGGTTTTTTCACCCACTGTATCTTGTATTAGTGGTGGCTATGCCAGCACTAAGTGAAGTTCAACAACAAGCAGGCAAAGAAACCGAATCTGATTGTGAGGATGATGGAGACAGTAAGAAATCATAGTCAGCTAATGCTGCTGTTATTAGCCTTGGGCATGTCCGAGGTTTAGATTCTAAGGGAAAGGTAAATTTAGTATTTTTTTTTATAGATTTATTATTTACTACAATGTCTATTTATTACGATATAAAATAATATATTAATAGTTAACATTTTATATACAGACAGAGATCACATTCTTAATAAGATGCGATGAAGATGTCGAACTTGATGAAGTTGATCTAGAAATGGTTGACAAGGAAGACGATATGGTGGCAAACCTAACATCAGAATATGGTGGCAAACCTAACATCAGAATATGGTGGCAAACCTAACATCAGAATATGGTGGCAAACCTAACATCAGAATATGGTGGCAAATCTAACATCAGAATTTGATTAGACATTTATAATTCGTGGGTACACAATAATCAGAATATTGTACATTTTTACAAGCTCCCTCGTGACTTAACCGAGGGCTGCTATTACTGCGGCTAGCACATCATAGGTCAGAGACAATCATGGAAATCCATCAACCGAACATGTGTTAGGTCCACTTAATATTTTTTTAAATATGTATTAGATCAGTGGGTGTTTATATGATTTTTTTCATGTTACACGATAACATAATTTTTGTAGGCGCAGGATGACGAACAACTGTCCGGTCTATGCAACATTGCCATGGTGTTTAATCGTGGGAAGTGTGTTGTCAACACGGTAAATCATGTATGCGCTAACTTGCGGATGAGTAAAAAGACAAAAAATATTCCTAAAACTCTTATTATTGAATTCGAGTGCGATAAAAGAAATGCTACCTTAGTCAAAACACCCAAGCATTTATCTGATGTCGCCGACACCGATCAAGATTACGCCACGAAGTTCGATAAACTTCACCTAAAATTGAAGCATATGGTGTAAGTGTTGTAATTTTCGACTGTAATTTTTTTTATTTTCATTGTTCATTAACGTTAAACTTGTAATACATATTTTGCACATCTACTATCATAAGTATTGCACAAATATGATTAAAACTTGACTCCTATATGGTAGTAACTTCAGCTTGCCTAACGGTCTTGATATATCAATGAAGACTTTGCAGATATTGCTAAAAAAATCCATTTGATGCCCCCTAAGATAATTATTATATTGATCTTTTATGTTAATGTTGTTACTTCCATTTATTTTATGTTATGATGTAGGTTGTTGACGCTCTTGTCTTCTACATGTGGAGAGCGCTATCGAAGCTTCGCGATTTTGGTGTTGCCAGCTGCATTGATTTAAAAAGTAGTCGATTTGTAGCATGCCTCACAAAGCACTACACCAAATTCTCCAAGTTTTTTTGTGAGAAAAAACTAAATTTCAATTTCATAAGTCATTGCTGGAATACTTTCAATCTGTAAACGATACAAGAGCGTGAGCCTCAAGGAATTATTTTTCATTCAACTTTGACAATCAACACTGAGTTGATATACCGTTGACATATCAGCTTAATGCGATTTACGTTCTCGATTATAACTGTTCTTTTTGCACAAAAAAGTATGATGAAAATATTTTAATCCCATTGCATTTATGTTATCATACATTATTAGACAAGCGTTGAAAGATAACTCAAACCCCATCCAATCAAAGTTTTCGCTAGAGAGAGCAAAGAGCATACCACAAAATGGCATCCATTCACATTTTGGGATGACATCTATACTCTAATGAAATCTCATGCGATCGTAGGTCTTGATGGATGCACCTGCAGGTGCATCACTCCGGAGACGATCCCATTCGAATCCCACAAATTTGTTGTGGACTTCTACAAAGAGTTTGTTAAATCGTTGGAGACATTTCATCGTTTATCAGATTATCTATGTATTACAACTATCTCGTTTGTTCCTTAATTTTTTGTCACATTACTTTTGATTATGAACTATCCACTTTAAAATTTATTTGATAACATTTTCTTTACCGACTAACACACAAATGTAGGTGTTATATAAATACAAGTATCAAATATAATTATCATATACGGTAAATAGGAAACTGGTAATAACGAGCGTAGCATCAACATTCTAATAAACAAGTTAAACATTTTTATAAAGTACCATTCTGAAACATTTTTTTTTTGAAATATTTGTTGTACTTAAGAACAATTTGAAACAATGTTTGTTGTACGATACAAAAGTTTGTACACCGAATTTAGTATTATATTTTTTTAACTAGCCAAGATTCTATCTTCTTCTTGGTTTACTTCAATTCCAAAAATGTATTGTAACAATCCAAATCTATAATCTCAAAACTTTCATCACATCTATGTAAGAATATTTATATTCTTTTATGTGATCTATATATCTTTCGGTTTAATTATACATATCAAATTTATATTAATGTTCATAATTCTAATATAGAAAAGACGATACCATGATGAATCGGTTTCGGTTAACGATATTAGAATTTGTGTGTATTGATAACCCTACTCCCTTATTTTATCATATTTATTTAGTAACTTTCTCTAATACATTTATATATAAAGTATTAGTAGTTAATAAAAGAATAATTATAACTACATATAGATAATGTTATATATATATGGTGGTTATTAAAAGAATGGTTATTTTCTAATGGTTATAAAACCATCACAACTCTTCAAAAAAAAGTGTGTGTGTCGTGTGGGTTTATAATTTTTAGAGAGAGAAAATATACACCATTAAAGAGAGAAAGTTATTATTGATTTTTAATTCATCAAAAGAATCATTAAGGAAGAGAACAAAGGGAGGAGAAAATCAATCCAATTCTTCATGGATCAAGGTTAGTATTTTCTTCTTCTTCTTCTTCTACAATATTAGGTTGAATTAAATCAAATCTAGATGTTCTTGGGATTAAGTTTTCATAATCAACATCATTGAAAATAAATTAACAATTGGTATCAGAGCAAAACTATATTTGTTTAATTCACCATATAAAAATTAGTGATTGAATTTCATGATGAAAATCATGTAGATTAGGTTTTGGTGTTAAGTGTGATTGCCTTAAGGTTTCATAACCATCATTAATGTTCATGAAAGAAATTGATAGATAAGTTAAATATTAATTAAAAAAATGCATCTTGGGGTTGCTTGATGATTAAATTTAGAAAATTTTGAAATGTATTAAAGTGCATGAAATGCATCAAAGTGCGTGAAGTTTAAAAATTTTAAAGATTACTTGCGATTTCTTTTCTCAAAATCGTAAGTTGCACAATTAAAATGCATGAAGTAATGAGTATAATTATTGTATAATAAAAGTTTTTCAGTTATTTATTTAATCATTATAAATGGCTAGTTATTAAGGTATGACTTTAAAAAGATAATCAATAAAAAAAGTTTAAATAGGTGCATATTATGAGAATCGATTTTTTATATGAATCATAATAAATGGCACTTATTAATTAAGATAAAATCATAACTTATTAGAGTAAAGATATATGTGATTAAATAAATTTGCTTATGTATATAAAAATTTATATATATATATATATATATATATATATATATATATATATAAAAGTGTATAATAAAATTTCCGCTGGTTTAATAGAAATGGTTAATTGTATTTTGAAATGTTAATACAATATAAATATATTTTATCTATTAATATTTTAATATTTATATTTTATATAACATCTTAGTCACCAAAGTGGCTTTGTTATAATAGATATAAATATTAAAATAGTAAAGTTTATCAATTGATCATGATTAAAGTGATGTTATAAATGACATTAAAGTTTTAATTGATCAATTGTTTTAATATCTATATTCTAGGAGATTACCCAAAAGTATATCATATGATATAGTTATTAATATGAAAATAATTAATCATTTCACTATAGTCGATATTATGTATACCCAAAGGTAGCATAATTATTTGATTTTATGAGATATGATTAATTGTTAAAGAATAAATTTAACATTACTAAAAGTGCTTGTATTTAAAGTATTACCCAAAGGTTGCTTGAATACATATTTTTTAAAGTTTATGATTAGGTCTTTGAATCTATAATAAAGTATCAAAGTAATAATGAGTAAGTACGTATAAATATTTTGCAGCTTCATCAAATTTGTATGCATCTGTTAACTCTGTCGTAAAGTTTAATGGGCTCAATTATGGAGAGTGGTCAGAACATATCCGGTTCATACTGGGTATTATGGCACTCGACCTTGCAATCCTAACGGATGAGGAACACTCAGCCATTACAAATGATAGCTCCCAAACTGAAAAGACTCTGTATGAGACTTGGGAGCGATCTAACATGCTAAGTTTGAATCTTATGAGGATGAAGATGGCGGAAAGTATTAAGCCATCTATGCCTAAGACAGAGAAAGCAAGGGAATTCATACAGAAAATTAAGGAGTGTTCACAATCGGAATTTGCTGATAAGTCGATTGTAGGAAGCCTAATGAGTGAGCTAACTACAAATAAGTTTGACTGGTCTCAACCAATCCATGATCATAGCACGCACATGTCTAACTTGGCAGCAAAGTTAACCTCCATGGGAATGGAAGTTCATGAGCAGTTTTTGGTCCAATTCATTATGACCTCCCTACCTTTTGAATTGAGCCAATTCCAGGTGAACTACAAATCCATTAAAGATAAATGGAATTTTAAAGAACTAAAGGCTATGTTGGTTCAAGAGGAAGGGAGATTAAAAAAAATAAAGGACCAAGTTGCGAATCTCGTAGGTCTTGGAAGTTCTAGCAGCTATAAGTCAAAACCGAGTAAAAAGGACAAAAGAAAGGATAAAGCTTTTGTGAAAGGACCTGAAAGCAAAATCCATAAAGAGATAAAATATTTCTTTTGCAAGAAAACGGGACATTTCAAGAAAGATTATCTGAAAAGAAAAGCCTGGTTCGACAAAAAAGGTAAACATCATAGTTTTGTTTGCTCTGAATTGAACCTTATAGAAGTGCCTAATAATACTTGGTGGTTAGATTCTGGTGCTACTACTCATGTGTCTCATATTAAACAGGGATTCAGTTCGATCCAGCCCATAAGAGGAACTGAACAATACTTGTTCATGGGGAACAGGATGAAGGCACGAATTGAAGGCATTAGGACTTATAGATTGATTTTAGACACTAGGTGTCATGTAGATCTTGAAGGATGTCTCTATGTACCTGAATGTGCTAGAAATCTTGTTTCCATAAGTAGACTGGATAATTTAGGATTTGATTTTAAGGTTGGACATGGTGTTTTCTCTTTGTACCGAAATGATTACTTTTATGGTAGTGGTACTTTGTTTGATTCACTTTATGAGTTCAATATTGATGCAAAATTTTCCGAATCTCTATTTAATATTGAAAGTCGAGGCATTAAACGTAGTGCATCAAATGAAAATTCTGCTTTATTGTGGCATCAAAGATTAGGTCATATTTCCAAAGAAAGAATTATGAGGTTGGTAAAGAATGAAGTTCTTCCTCCATTGGATTTTGGTGATCTAAATGTATTTGCAGGCTGCATTAAAGGAAAGCAGACTAAACATATAACAACGAAAACAACCACAAGAAGCACTCACCTTCTTGAGTTAATACATACCGATATTTGTGGCCCTTTATATGCTTCTTCTTGGACTGGTGAAAAATACTTTATCACATTCATCGATGATTACTCACGTTATGGATATACATATCTGCTGCATGAAAAGTCCAAATCTGTGAATGTCCTAGAGGTGTTCATTGACGAGGTAGAAAGGCAGTTAGATAAAAAAGTAAAAGTTGTGAGATCTGATCGAGGTGGTGAGTTTTATGGAAAATTCAATGAAAATAGACAATGTCCAGGTCCATTTGCAAAGTTACTTGAAAGTAAAGGTATTTGTGCACAATATACAATGTCTAGTACTCCTCAGCAGAATGGTGTAGCTGAGAGGCGGAACCGTACTTTAATGGATATGATTAGAAGCATGTTAAGTAATTGCTTTTTACCCCTTTTGTTGTGGATATATGCATTAAAAACTGCAACGTATTTGTTGAATCGGGTTCCTAGCAAGGCTGGTCCTAAGACCCCTTATGAACTATGGACGGAAAGGAAACCTAGTTTAAGACATCTACGTGTTTGGGGTTGTCCAGCAGAAGTAAGGTTGTATAACCCACATGAAAAGAAACTTGATTTTAGGACCATCAGTGGATTTTTCATTGGTTATCCTAAAAAATCAAAGGGGTATATATTTTATTGTCCTAACCATAGTACGAGAATAGTGGAGACCGGTAATGTTAGGTTCATTGAGAATGCTGAAACTAGTGGGAGTGGTGAACCATGAAAAGTGGACATTCATGAAGTCCATGTTGATGTTTCTTCACCTATCGTTGCACCTGAGGTTGTTGTTCCTATTGTTGCATCACAGTTAAATGACGCAATAGAACAACATAATGATGTGTCAACCCCACTAGTAGAAAATACAATTAATGAACCGGTTACAATTCAAGAAGAGAATAGTGTACCACAAGAACCATTAAGGCGATCTGGAAGAGAAAGAAGATCTGCTGTTTCGAATGACTATGTGGTTTATGCTATTGAAAGTGAATGTGACTTAAGCATTGATGAAGATCCATGCTCATTCCAAAAAACCATGAAAAGTGACAATTCTGAAAAATGGTTAATTGCTTCGAAAGAAGAAATAAAATCTATGGGTGATAACAAAATATGGGACTTAGTAGAGTTGCCTAACAATTTCAAAACCATTGGTTCTAAATAGGTCTTTAAGACTAAACGCGACTCGAAAGGTAACATTAAAAGATACAAGGCTCGTCTTGTTGCTAAAGGTTTCACCCAAAAAGATGGTATTGACTATAAAGAGACCTTCTCTCCGGTTGAAGGATTCTCTAAGAATTGTTTTGGCTTTGGTAGCTCATTATGATCTAGAGCTTCACCAGATGGATGTGAAAACCGCCTTTCTAAATGGAGAGCTTGAGGAAGAAGTATATATGGACCAACCTGAAGGTTTCGTGGTCACAGGAAAAGAACATACGGTGTGTGAGCTGAGAAAGTCGATATATGGACTAAAACAAGCTTCTAGACAATGGTATTTAAAGTTTAATGATATCATCTTGTCATACGGTTTTGTAGAGGTCATCGTTGATCGATGTATCTACACTAAAGTTAGTGGGAGCAAGTTTGTGATTTTAGTCTTATATGTTGATGACATTTTGCTTGCTGCAAATGACATAGGCATGTTACATGATATAAAGAAATATCTCTCTAAGAACTTTGAAATGAAAGATATGGGTGAGGCATCGTATGTGATTGGAATAGAAATATTTCGAGATAGAGCACAAAGATTGTTAAGATTGTCTCAGAAAAGATATATCAATAAGATTTTAGAGAGATATAAAATGGATAAATGCTCCGTAGGGATAGCTCCAATTCAGAAAGGAGATAAGTTCAGTAAAATGCAATGTCCTAAAAATGAATTAGAGCGTAAAGAAATGGAAAGAATTCCATATGCATCAGTGGTTGGGAGTTTGAACTATGTTCAAACGTGTAGTCGGCCAGATATCAGCTTTGCAGTTGGTATGTTGGGTCGATATCAAAGTAATCCCGGAATAGACCACTGGAGAGCTGAAAAGAAGGTTCTCAGGTACTTGCAAGGCACCAAAGAGCACATGATTGCATACAAGAAATCTGATCACCGTGAGGTCATTGGATATTCAGATTCAGATTATGCCGGATGTGTTGACAGTAGAAAATCGACGTTTGGCTATTTGTTCCTATTAGCTGGGGGAGCAATGTCATGGAAAAGGGGAAAACAGTCCGTCATTGCTACTTCCACTATGGAGGCCGAATTTTTGGCATGCTTTGAGGCCACAATTCACGCATTGTGGTTGTGAAACTTTATCTCAGGACTTCGTATTGTCGACACTATAGCGAGGCCGCTAAGAATCTATTGTAATAATTTCGCAACTGTCTTCTTTTCAAAGAATGAAAAGTACTCTAAAGGTGCTAAGCACATGGAGTTAAAGTACTTAGCTATCAAAGAAGAAGTACAGAAACATAGAGTGTCATTTGAACATATAAGAACTGATATGATAGTAGCGGATCCGTTAACTAAGAGACTACCACCCAAAATGTTTATTGGTCATGTAGAGCGTATGGGTATTATAGACAAAGCCTTGCTATTATGATTATGATATGTTCATTATATGTATGACATTATGAATTCACTTTAAATTATGTTTCTGGTTTTAATAGATATGTTATCATTAAAGTATGTGTATACATTTATGGTTCTTAGATAACATATGATTAAATTGAGAATTAAGGTTATTCTCGATATAAAGAAACTATATATGAAGTTAGGATTTTTTTGTGATACATGGAAGGGATCATGTCGTCTAATGATGTGTGACCTCTATGATCCGATCAATTCTAATTTTATTATGATAGTTTAAATTGAAATGAACTTGATGTAAAGTGAACATTAAGGTTGTTGAATCATCAAGTCGACACAAGGTCAAGTGGGAGAATGTAAGAATATTTATATTCTTGTATGTGACCTATGTGTCTTTCGGTTTAATTATACAGATCAAGTTCATATTAATTTTTATAATTCTAATATATAAAAGACGATACCGTGATGAATCGGTTTCGGTTAACGATATTAGAATTTGGGTGTATTGATAACGTCCCTCCCTTATCTTATCATATTTAATAAGTAACTTTCTCTAATGTTTAAATACATTTATATATAAAGTATTAGTAGTTAAAAAAAGAATAATTATAACTACATATAGATAATGTTATATATATGATGGTTATTAAAAGGGTGGTTATTTTCTAATGGTTATAAAACCATCACAACTCTTTAAAAAAAGGTGTATGTGTCTTTCGGTTTAATTATACGGATCAAGTTCATATTAATTTTCATAATTCTAATATATAAAAGACGATACCGTGATGAATCGGTTTTGGTTAACGATATTAGAATTTGGGTGTATTGATAACGCTCCTCCCTTATCTTATCATATTTAATAAGTAACTTTTTCTAATGTTTAAATACATTTATATATAAAGTATTAGTAGTTAATAAAAGAATAATTATAACTACATATAGATAATGTTATATATATATATATATATATATATATATGTCTCCCGAGAATCTCTCTCTCGAAATGGGCCGTTACGGTTTCAAAATTTAAAGCCCGTAACGGATCCTGAGGCCACGCCGTCATCCGGAGAGGCCCGATGCAGAGGGAGAAGACGGAGAACGACGTCGGAGGTGCCGGTTATGGAATATCGAAGATGTGGAGGAAGATTTGGAGGAAGAAATCGAATAAGATGGGTTGTGAGATCCCACAAACTACGCCTCTTTTCCAAACTTGCATCGCACTAATGGCGATTGGATCTGCGAGACCCAAATCGGGAAAGGGGAGTCAGTCACGGCGACATCACCTCCGAGCTCGAGAGGAAAGGCTCCGGACTCGCGACAGAGACCCTATAAATAGGGACTCAAGAAATCGCTACATCCCCATCCCGAAATCACCCAAATCGCCAAGAACCCCCTTTCTTCCATTCTTTCCGGCACCCACGAAACTCGGTTCCTTGATTACCCAATATCGAAATCGGGATCCAACACCGTGCTACTACCCAAATCGTCGGCACCGTATCACGGTAAGCCGATTACCGGTGGTGCGAGAGACGCTCTATGATGGAAACACCACAGCCTTCGCCGGAATAACCCACCGGCGCACATCTCGTTCTCGGTACTCGGGTAACATCCCGTACCGAGCAAACCATTTTTCGCTAAACCAAAACCGGTTTAGTGCTAATTTTCAAATAACCGGTTTAATCCCAAACCGGTTCGGTCCCATTAATCTCTTCTGGTTTGTCAAGAAACCTGGTTATTTCGAAACCAAACCGGCACCATGACAATCTCTGGATACTTGGTTGCAAAAAACTATGGGGAAATAAAAAAACCGGCCCCAATCAAAATCAGAGCTTTTGATAACTCTGTAGTCCTGAAACGTTTTGAATCCACCCTTGTGGGATGGGTACTCAACATGCCCATGCAGGGACATAGGGTCCGCACATTTATGACCCTACTCCCCTCTATTTGGAATTGTGAGGGCCGTGTGCAAGGACAGGAACTAAGTCATGGGCGGTTTATGTTTCGGTTCAGCTCATAAACTGATATTCTGGCAGTCCTGGAAAAAAGACCATACCACTTTGACCAATGAATGACCACCCTGGAAAGATGGGTACCGAGTGTCAAATCAGACTTTCCTTCAACAATCCCATTCTGGGTAAGGATTGTTGGAATCCCAACCCATTACTGGGCCGAGGAAACAATAGTGGATATCGGCCAGGCTATGGGAGAATTGCTACACTATGATGTGGAGGAGGCTAAAATAAGGGTCTCCATAAACGCGGATGAGCCCTTGGTATTCCTAAGAGATTTGGAATTCGCGAACGGCGACGTAGTCACAGTGACATTTGATTATGAAAAACTAATCAAGTTCTGTGAACAATGCCATCGCATCACCCATGATGAAAGGCACTGCCCTGCTAAGAAGGTGGAATCCCAAACAGAATGGGCCCCACTACCACCCCCACCACCAAGGAGAAAGGAAGAAGACCCCAGGCCAAGAAGGAACGAGGACGAGAGGGGGCGAAATGGGAAAAAGAAGGGCAAAGGAAAAGAACTGGTTCCCCCACTGGGAAAGAAGCCAAGGCACTCCTCTGCAAGGAGAGCTCTCAGGTTCGATGAACCACTCAGGGAAGAGGCGAACCGAACAAAAAGACCGGCGTTGGAGAGAATTGAGAGAGCGGTGGATGAGATAGCACAAAAACGCCCGATGGGGGAAAAAAGGCCGTCCTGGTACAAGGACACCGAAGAGGAGGCCCGTGAAGCAAACAGGAGAATATTAAGGGGATCCTCCTCAACCAACCCGCCTAACAATCTAACAGAAAATGCTGTCTTACCTCAATTTCAGGTGGAAAAAAGAGACGGGATCAATCCAAGGGAGATCATTTCACCCATGCGGGATATCTTGGCAGAAAGACCAAACAGAGGAGGAAGAGCGGCTAGTACCAGGCTGAACGATAGGATATCCAAAGCGCTCCAAGTCAAGAAGAAAATCGGGAGAAGCCCATTCCAAGCAACAAAAGTGAGGAAAAATTCCATCATGTACTTCGGGGATCCCAAATCGTTCAAAAGGTGTGCACCACGTAAAGAGAAAGAGAAGGTTTCGTCAACCTCAGAGGCGGTACCTATAAGAAAGGAGAATTCTGAGGGCCCAAAGGATCCGGTGGTCAAGGAGAGACCACCGGAGGGGGCCTGATGATCCTTAGTTGGAACTGCCAAGGAGCAGGTAGCTTCTTGGCAGTTCGGCGATTACGGGAACTACAGAAATCGTTGTTCCCGGGGTTACTGTTCTTGATGGAAACAAAACAAAGTAGGAGCTTCATCCAGGATATGTAAGCTCATTTAGGATATGATTTTTTGTTTACGGTAGACCCGTCAGGCCTTAGTGGGGGTTTGGCCCTGATGGCTCTAGCCGAGTTTAATGTTCAAGTTCTCTTTTTCAATAAAAATATCATCGATGTAACAGCTACAATTGATGAAAATAAAGTCTTTATATCTTTCGTTTATGGTGATCTTGTTGCAAACTTAAGAAACAATGTTTGGGAAAAACTGGTGCGCATAAGCATTACCAGAACGGGACCATGGTTGATGGCCGGCGATTTCAACAAAATTAATGGAAATCACGAGAAATCGGGTGGAAGAATACGCCCGGAAAGAAGCTTTCAAGACTTCAAAACAATGCAGGAGAACTGCGGAATGGCCGATTTCCCCTTCACTGGAAATAGCTTATCCTGGTGCGGCAGAAGAAACGGATCGATAATCCGATGCCGCCTCGATAGAGCAATGGGGAATGAGGATTGGCACAATGCCCTCTCGGAAACAAAGGTTAACTACCTTAGGTTTTGTGGATCTGACCACCGCCCAATATGGATTCATATCGCCCACAGAATGGGGAGGAGAGTTCCAAAGTTCTGGTTTGACAAGAGATGGCTAGAAAATAAAGAGTTTGAGGCAATCGTCAAATCAGGGTGGTTCCAAGACAACAATACACCCAATATCCCGATCAAGGATCGCATTGCAGAATGTCGCTCAACGATCTCCCGATGGAGACGCAGAGAGAACCTGAACTCAGGGAGGACATGCAACGACCTCAGGGAGAAGCTAGAGGAGGCTCAATCATCAGACACGACGTCCGCAAAAGAAGTTTTTGAGTTGAAAAAGATGCTAAGCAAAGTCCTACATGAAGAAGAAGTCTTCTGACAACAAAAATGTAGGGCCTTATGGTTAAAAGAAGGAGACCAAAACACAAAATTCTTTCACGCATCAACCAAACAACGACGGGCAAAAAACCGAATACTAGGACTCACCGACAAAAATGGGATTTGGGTGGAAAAAGAAACAAAGGTGGAAAAGGTAGTAACAGAGTACTTTAAAGACCTATACACATCGTCAAAAGCCACTGACGTTAACTCATCACTAGCTCTCATAGCCCAGAAGATCAGTCCGGAGATGAATTCCCAATTGGAGAGTAAAATATCGAAGGAAGAAGTCCGGGTAGCACTATTCTCAATGTACCCAGAAAAGGCACCCGGACCTGACAGAATGACTGCCCTATTTTACCAAAGATTCTGGAACATCGTCGGCGATCACTTGGTTGACCTAGTGAGAAATTTCATGGAAAGCGGAAGTTTGGACTCAGCGCTAAATGAGACCAACATCTGTCTTATCCCCAAGAAAGACAAGCCAAGACACATGACGGTACATACCCATCAGCTTATGTAACGTAAGCTACAAGATCATCTCAAAAGTCCTGTGCCATCGACTGAAGGGAATTATGCCATCCCTAATATCAGAAACGCAATCAGCCTTCGTATCAGGACGTGCGATTTCTGATAACATACTTATTGCACAGGAGGTTTTTCATGCTCTACAATCAAAGTCAAATTGCCAAACTGGATATCTAGCGATCAAGACGGACATGAGTAAAGCATATGACAGAGTGGAGTGGCACTTCCTAGCAGCCCTAATGGATAAGATGGGTTTCTCTGCAAGATGGAGAGACTGGATCATGCAATGCGTTACCACAATCAAGTACCAGGTCATCATCAATGGGACCCTAAAAGGGCGCATACACCCCCAACGGGGACTCCGGCAGGGAGACTCATTATCCCCATACCTATTCATCCTCTGTACGGAGGCGTTAATCGCCAACTTCAACGCCACTGAGGCATCAAAGGACATCACAGGCATTCGGGTAGCGCAGGCAAGCCCTCCGATCTCGCACTTACTCTTCGCAGACGACAGTCTGTTCTTCTGCCGAGCCTCGATTGCCCAGTGTGAGGCAGTCGTAAGCATTCTGGACGGCTACTGCAAGGCCTTTGGACAGGAAATCAACTACGAGAAATCAACGATTGTTTTCGGAAAAAAGTACCAATCAGTACCCAACCCGAAATCAGAGAGAGACTACGGATCCAAGGAATCGGGGGAGTAGGTAGATACCTTGGAATACCAGAAAATCTAAGTGGGTCAAAAGCACAGATATTTGCATATATACAAGACCGAATCCAACAAAGAATTAATGGCTGGTCAGCAAAGCTATTATCCAAAGGGGGAAAGGAGGTGATGATCAAAGCGGTGGCGATGGCCATACCCACCTACGCGATGTCATGCTTTCTGTTCCCCAAATCATTATGCAAAAAGTTGACCAGTGCAATCAGCAACTTCTGGTGGAAATCAGGGGCCTACGGGAGGGGGACCCACTGGCTATTATGGGAAAAGCTGTGCCCACCTAAATCAGAAGGCGGCATAGGATTCCGGAACTTCGAATTGTTCAATAAGGCGCTACTCGCGAAACAACTATGGCGGCTAGAAACATCGCCTAGCTCACTAGTAGCTAGGGTGATGAAAGGGAGATACTACAAGGACACGCAGATCCTCCAGGCTCACAAACCATATCGGCCATCCTATGGGTGGCGGAGTGTATGGTCGGCCATAGATCTGGTAAAAAGGGGCACACAGAAGATAATGGGGAACTCTCCAGATGATGACATCTGGACAGATCCCTGGATACCGGGCGTACTCCCACGAAGTCCCGACAACCACAATCAACCCCGGTATCCTAACCTTAGGATATCCAATCTGATTAGCCCAGAGGGGGGGAGGATGGAATATCCAAGAACTAAAGCAAATATTTTCCCCAAGAGATGTGAGGTTGATCATGACCATTACCCCAACCACAAGGTTACCACAGAGGAAAATGTGTTGGCATTTCACAAAAGAGGGAGAGTACTCAGTCAAATCGGGCTACGAGGTACTACAAAAATGGGGAAACTCGAGTTTGATCTCCGCGGTCTTGAAACCATCACTCATCCCGCTGAAACATGCCATATGGAAAGTAAAAGCTCCACGGAAAATCCAGCATTTTCTATGGCAATCATTATCGGGGGCAGTAGCCACCTATGGCCAACTGTACTACCGGCATATACGATCAGAACCGGGTTGTGACAGATGCGGGCACGAACTAGAGTGCATTAACCATGCTTTGTTCTTATGCCCGCCGGCTCGCCAAACATGGGCGTTATCTCATATCCCCTCAGAACCATCCAATTTCCCGCTTACTAGCCTCTTTGGAAACCTGGATTACCTATTATGGAGAATCACGGATGAGGCAAAGAAGGACCATGATTCGAGAAGTTTCCCATGGATACTATGGTATATCTGGAAAGCGAAGAATGAAAAGCTATACAAAAACATAGATCGTTCTGCAATAGACATACTGGACATGGCGCGAAGGGAGAGCAACCTATGGTTTGCATCCATGGAAGCCAATAGCCAGGAGAAGGATCCCCCCACGGAGGCTGAGGGAAGTGAACACACAGAAAACGGCACATCTCTCTCCGCATGCTTCATCGACGGATCATGGAAAGAAGGGGAGCTAACCTCAGGAATCGGATGGATCTTAAAACTCAAGGACGGAACAAGCGATCTACTTGGAATGAGGGGAACATATAGAGGGGCATCTCCATTACAAATGGAGTTCTTAGGCCTCCGCTGGGCAATGCAAAGTCTACATAGAATGCAGAGATACTGCACAAGATTCTACACAGACTCCACGGAGCTTATCCAATTAATTCAGTACCCAAGCAGATGGTCTGCCTTCACAACGGAGGTGGAGGAATTCAACACGATCCGGAAATGCTACCAAGAATTCTCCCTCACGCATCAACCGAGGGAGAATAATTCACAGGCGGACAGTTTGGCCAGAGGCGCAAGAACGAGAAACGCAATATTTTCTCATATAAGTACATCAATACCATACTGGTTCGAAGATACGACATGTCTCTTCTGACCGGTAAACGATTGTAATACTTATAAACACAGTGAATATATATATATATATATATATGATGGTTATTAAAAGGATGGTTATTTTCTAATGGTTATAAAACCATCACAACTCTTCAAAAAAGATGCGTGTATCGTGTGGGTTTATGATTTTTAGAGAGAAGAAATATACACCATTAGAGAGAGAAAGTTATTATTGATTCTTAATTAATCAAAAGAATCATTAAAGAAGAGATTAAGAAAGAGATCAAAGGGAGGAGAAAATCAATCCAATTCTTCATGGATCAAGGTTAGTATTTTCTTCTTCTTCTATAATATTAGATTGAATTAAATCAAATCTATATATTAGATTAAAATTTCATAATCAAAATCATTGAAAATAAATTAATAATCCAATTTGAAATCATTAACCAACGATTCAAAAGAACCCATATAGATCATCTTATCAACGTAAAGACAAAGCTCTGATAAATCATTGTTACCTGACTACTTCAACTAAAGGGTAGGCTCACTTTATTTCTTTTAAATCCATTTCTTTTAAAAAAACATATTTATCCATCTTGTTTTACTATGCACGCAATTTTTGCTTCAGCTTGTACAACACTTTTAATCTATAAACCTTATTTTATTGTGGTTGTTGGACATAACTTTCTTTTGATCAAATTACTATTCAAAAAATACAGATTTTATATCAAACTAAAAATAGTTAGCATGTGTGTTTCTAATGCCAAACAATCCTCACCGTTTCAGAATGAGCCACCGGAAAGAATGCTTGATCAAAATATATCCCTTGCTTTTGTGCATATTGTTTTTTGTCACGAGGCCAATTTCGTACTTGTGTATGCTTTCATTTGAGTTTCATTTCATTCGATACACTCAACTGAAGCAATTTATATTCTTACTTTTAGGAGAGTAAAGTGATTTACATGAAGAGTTCTTCTCTATGGATTGTTGTAAGTGTGGAGAGTACAACACAACACATTTTTGAAACGTGTCAAATCAATGTCTGTATACATATTTTGTATAAATTAATCTTTACAACGATTATATTTATTGGAATTTACACAAGTCTAAACCTCTCTTTAGGTTATCACCAAAACAAAATATAGCCTAAGTCTAATTCCCGTTTATCCTAATCACTCTACTGTGATACATAAGAGAAATCACAACACTCACCTTTTCAACTTTCTATCTAAAGCTTCAAAGTTACTAATGTGTTAAGCCAACCTTTAACCCTCTTACCCTTTTTTATATCACACGAAATTCCCATGGCAAGGCAACCCTAGAATTTTCATGTAATTTCACCTACGAAGGAAAATCTTGTTGCACAAGTTTATCCTTCCTAAAAGATCTCCTCCAATTATTCTCTAAATATTCTTTGAGATGCCCATGCCATATCACTTGGCCTTCTTGACACCTCAACCTCTAGCTTCCATGTCAACCCTAGATCTTATGATATTGCCAAATCTTTCCCATTTCGTACCACATCGGCTTCCCGTTGCCACGTCACCAGATGTATAGACTTCTGTTCACACAACAACAAACATTTGCTTCTTCAATCTCTAACGTTTTAGCTTTGTTTGATACTTAATCATCTTGGTTTTATGTCATCTGCAGTAGCTCAGAGAAATACAAATACCAAGAGACAAAATATATCTAAACAAAGACCAAAGCCACATTAGTAACAGAATCTTGTCTACAACATATTGTCCAGCGGAAGCAAATTCAAACACAGTGAAATGATGACCAGCCAAAGTACAAAGTTTATCAAAACACAAAAATACAAACCAAACTAAAACCAAAGTTTGACAACTACATCACAACAAAACCACATCTCCCCCCCCCCACAAATGAATCTGCCTCGTCCTCATCAGAACCCGAGGTATCTTCTTCTCCCCCTTCTTAACTGCATATGATATAGAATGGATCAGATCACTTATGTGCTTCTAAGGCATCTTATAGGATTGTGATTGCTATCATCATTGCCTTTCGATAACCACTTGGTTAGCTCGAGATGATGAAACAACAACCTATTTTGTTTCCTTCTTGACCCCTTTCTTCTTTGACGTCATCTTAGGAGCACTCTCTGGTATACTTAGTTTAACTTGGTGTTGATCCATCAATAGCTGGTATGAGACTTGGGTATGGCAGGAAAAACTTTGATTGAGGCGATAGAGCTAGATTCAAAACATGTTCTAAAACACCAACTTTCCAAAATTGAATGGAATATTTTCAAAATCTTGTACAGAATTATGGCCCTTGTAGGTTAGGGGTATGCAAAATTCTTGCTAGGAAACTAGTTTCGGCAACAGATCTTATACAAATCAGAGTTCAATTTCGAGTAGCTATTGAAGTTTATCATCGACCATTTTTTGACCTTTCCAAGATTCATCAACTCGGCTAAATCATCATCTGTTACCTCAACCATTTGCATCCTAGGCAACCTATTATCTTGTACCGGATATCAAAACCATAAGAACGTGTTCAAACACCAACTTCCCAAAATTGAATGGAATGTTGTTCAGAATCCTGTATACAATTCTAGCCCTTGTAGGTTGGGGGTATGCAAAATTCTTCCTAGGAAACCAGTTTCGGCAACAGATCTTGTACAAATCAGAGTTCAATTTCGAGTAGCGGTTGAGGTTTAGCAATAGTCATGAACTTGGCTAGATCATCATTTGTTACCTTAGCCATTCGTACTCTAGACGGCTTATCATCTACTTCATCCCATCCAAATAGAGCATGATCCGTTGTGGTGAAAACTCATACAAAAATCACGATCAAGTACCTTAATAGAATCAGATTCCACCTTAAAACTAGGGAGATTGTCATAAAATTCCTAGATAACTTCAGGCACAAAAGGTTAATTATCTATTACCATTTTAAAAAACCCAGTCCTTTCTATCTTAGCTGTTTCACTTCATCAACTTCTCCAAATTTAGCATTCTTCTCTCCTATAAAGTGAACACCATGACTAGAGATTATGTGATACCTCGATTTTGCCTCAAACGAGTTGAATCTCCGAGAGTCAAAGCTCTTCCCAACCTTAACAGGTTTTTGGCTCTTTGTTTGCTTCGCTTTCTTCGATGTTACTTGTACAGGCTCCAGTTTTTTCTTCCTCAATCGTGACAAGACTTCACCTACATTGGTGCAAGGTGTAGTCAACTGATATGGGAGATCTGAAAAATTTATTACCAGTGGAGTTGCACATGGAGTTGATTCTACAGTCGGCACTGTTTTAGTAGGATTCTCTGATTCTGGTTCAAGTTCATGTACAATAGATGCTTCTACTGTAAAATCTCCTTCAACTCTTTCATAGACCCCCACGGCTGAGTTACGCTCCACTGACTCTTTAGGTTCGTGCATGTCTGACCTAGATGCTGATGGACTCTCTAAGGATTGATCTCCTCGCGATTGAACTAGGTATTGTATACCCAAACATCGACTTTATCCTTGCAGTTTTCTCCTTGATTTTCTCTTTTCCTTTCTTTGTCGATTTTTTCTAGAAGATTTACCCTACTCTTCCGGTTTTACTATGCTTTGTAACTAATAGCAAATCCCTGAATTTCTTTCCACTACTCTACTATTCCACTAAATTCCAATGGGCCTTTCGTTCTATTGGGTTTGGGCCTGTCTAAAATCCTAACCTTGACACACTTAACAAATCATCAGCGCATAACATCATGAAAATTCAGAATTTTGTTAGCATAACAAATTTCTATGTAGATTGTATCATACATCAGTACACCATAAATCGATTAGTCACCCATAAATCCTTAGAACATGTAAGTAATCTTTATATATAAAAGTCATACCTTGAGATTTGTTCAACTAACTGCAGTGATCAAGACGAAGCCTTGAAACCAATCACATCACTCTCTCTATATATAATAGCAGTCTTGGGTTTTGAGTTTAAACTTTCACACAGTCATGTCTTTATCTTGAGCTTGACACATATGTTCATGTACTATAGATGTGAAAGCGGCTGTAATTTCTTTTGGAGAATTTCTATTTCTTTCTTCTACATATTTTTTTTCTTTTTTTATTTTCTTCTTTTTCCTTTCTCCCTTTTCTTTTGCTTCATTTTTTTTCTTCCATTATTATGTGTCACACTTGTGATTGATATGTATGCATAACTTGACTTCTCAATTTTTGATACTCTTCATTCTTCTCAATACCTTGTGCTCCTTACAAGTAGGATAACATTCCCATTGTTCTTTGTCAGCTGAATTATAGAACAGTTTTTTCAGAGTTCTATAATTGTTTCTGTGAACTTTCCTATCTCTGATCAAAAGCAGCTCATCAAACAAATTAGATCTCACAAACACCAATAGTCTTTCTTAAATTAACAATTCAGTTTAAATCCAAAGATTTAGTGAATAAATCTGCCAATTGAAATTCAATAACCACGTGTTTTTATTTTAATAAGATTTCCCTGGACCAATTCTCGTATAAAATGATATCTAATATCAATATATTTAGTGCGAGAATGTTGAACATGGTTCTAAGCAATGTTTATAGCACTTTGATTGTCATAGTCGATAAGTAAAAAAATCAGAAACATTACCACAGTTAGCCGTCATCTGTTTTATCCATATCAATTGGATGCAACAACTTCCAACGCTATGTACTCAGTCTCTACTGTTGACAACGACACACTGTTTTGCTTTTTGCTGTGAAAAAGATTAGATTGTTGCCCATAAAAAAACAACCACCACTTGTGCTTCTTCGATCCTCCAAAGAACCAACCCGATCTGCATCACAATATCCAACCAGATTGTTGTTGGTTTCCTTGGTATAGTAGATACCAAAACTTGATGTTACTTTAACATACTTGATGATCCTTTTGATAGCCAGTAGGTGTGACATCTTTAGCTTTGCTTGATATCTGGCACAAAATCCTACTGCCAAACAGTTTTTTGGTCTGCTTGCAGTAAGATATAACAGACTGCCAATCATTCCCCTGTACAACTTCTCATAAGTGCTCTGGTTTACTGTTTGACTTGTAAACCCAAGAAATAAGACAACTCTCCACATATGCTCATCTCAAACTCATGCTTTATACTGTTCACGAAACTTTCTACAAGCTTCTGACTAGTGAAACCAAAGACTATCTCATCCACATATATTTGCACAATCATCAAATAATGTTCATCTCTTAGTAGAAATAGAGTCTTGTCCACACTGCCACATTTATACTCTTGGTTAATTAGAAACATGATCAACCTTTCATACCAGGCTCGAAGTGGTTGTTTCAAGCCATAGACTGCCTTTTTCAGCTTGAAGACATGACTAGTATTTTCAACATTTTCAAACCTTTTTGGTTGTTCAATATAGACTTCTTCTTGTAGAATCTCATTCAGAAATGCACTTTTGACATCCATCTAATGCAGCTTGAATTTTAATTCACACGCCATAGCTAATAGTAACCTGATTGATTCAAGACGAGCTACTTGTGAAAATGTTTCCTCATTGTCCACACCTTCCACATGTGAATAGCCTTGAGCTACCAACCTTGCCTTATTATTTACCATATTTCCACTTTCGTCTATCTTGTTCTTAAATATCCACTTGGTTCCAACAACATTCACATTTGCTGGCCTTGGAATCAAATCCCAAACATCACTACGTTCAAATTGCTCAAGTTCCTGTTGCATTGCCTGAATCTAATACTCATCACGAAGTACTTCTTTGTAAAACTTCAGCTCAACCATTGATAGAAAGCAAGCAAACTGTACATCTCCTTGAAGTCAATTTTCTTACCACGAGTAGCTCTAATATAGCTTGAATTTTAATTCACACGCCATAGCTAATAGTAACCTGATTGATTCAAGACGAGCTACTTGTGAAAATGTTTCCTCATTGTCCACACCTTCCACATGTGAATAGCCTTGAGCTACCAACCTTGCCTTATTATTTACCATATTTCCACTTTCGTCTATCTTGTTCTTAAATATCCACTTGGTTCCAACAACATTCACATTTGCTGGCCTTGGAATCAAATCCCAAACATCACTACGTTCAAATTGCTCAAGTTCCTGTTGCATTGCCTGAATCTAATACTCATCACGAAGTACTTCTTTGTAAAACTTCAGCTCAACCATTGATAGAAAGCAAGCAAACTGTACATCTCCTTGAAGTCAATTTTCTTACCACGAGTAACTCTAATGCAGCTTGAATTTTAATTCACACGCCATAGCTAATAGTAACCTGATTGATTCAAGACGAGCTACTTGTGAAAATGTTTCCTCATTGTCCACACCTTCCACATGTGAATAGCCTTGAGCTACCAACCTTGCCTTATTATTTACCATATTTCCACTTTCGTCTATCTTGTTCTTAAATATCCACTTGGTTCCAACAACATTCACATTTGCTGGCCTTGGAATCAAATCCCAAACATCACTACGTTCAAATTGCTCAAGTTCCTGTTGCATTGCCTGAATCTAATACTCATCACGAAGTACTTCTTTGTAAAACTTCAGGTCAACCATTGATAGAAAGCAAGCAAATTGTACATCTCCTTGAAGTCAATTTTCTTACCACGAGTAACTCTACCCCCCCCCCCCCTGAATACCTCCTATAACATCATGTTTAAAGTGATTCTTATGCACTTGTACTTGTTGATCATCTCCCTGTTCTGCAATTTCAGGCTGAACAATCTTTTGTTCATCACCACATGATCATGTAGTTCCGAATGTAGATGCATCAACTACTCGTGAAGCTTTCAGATCCAGATCTATGGGTTGAATTGTCAATCGTTGATAGACACCGTCATCAAATACAACATTCACATTTTTTTGAATAATTCTCGTCCTCTTGTTGTACTCTTGTTCAGAACTGGTTCCTGAACAACCAAGAAATATACCATCATCACTTCGCAAATCATACTTACCCAGCTAATCCTTGTTATTCGAAATGTAGCATGCAAACCCAAAGACACTACAAGAAAACAACCGATTTGCTGCCAAAAGTGGTCGCAAATCACCTATTTGCAACCACTTTACGACTAATTTGTGACCACTTTGCGACCACAGGTTGTGTGGTCGCATATTCATCGCAAATTTACGACTATTTTGCGACCATGATAATAGTTGTATATTTTACGAGCAATTAGCGACCATGACGTGGTCACATAATTTGCGACTAATTTTCAACTCCGTAGAAGTTACAAAATTTGCGACCAATTTGCTACTACGATTTGGTCACAAAAGTTGTTGTCCCAAATTTGTTACAAAATTTTACAACCAATTTGCGACTACATTTAAAAAATATAACATAAAATTTAAATTAAAAAATAATAAAATAATTTTAAAAATAGTCGCAATTTGGTCACAAAAACTGTCACAAATTTACGACCACAAGTTTTTTAGAAAATGTTGTGGTCGCAAATTAGTTTCAAATGTTTGTGATCAATTTACGACCATTGTTGTTTTAGTAAACATTGTGGTCACAAATATTTATGACCAATTTGACCCCACTATTTTAGTTAAAAGTGTGGTCGCAAATTGGTCACAAATATTTATGATCAATTTGCGACCATAATATATCAATTTTCGATGTGGTCACAAATTGGTCACAAAAAAAATTGTGACCAGTTTGTGACTACATTTTATATGTAAACAGTGTGATCGCAAATTTGCAACCACGGATAAATATTTTTTTTTAAAAGAATAATAATTTATATAAAAATGAATTTAAAAATAAAAATTATTAAAATTTTAAATAATGTTCAATTAATAAAATAAAATATGTAAAAAAGCGATAGATATAATAGATATATATCTAAATTCAAATAAAAAAGAAGGCCACTCCACTCTATTTCGACAAAAGACCCATCCCCAAGTTCCATAGCTTTGAGTGCGCTATCCCGAGCATGATTTTCCTACCCCCAGAGGGAAATGTCCTTTCCTTTTGAGCCGGTTGTGGGCGAGGAGGGATTCGAACTCCCGACACTATGGTTCGTAGCCATGTGCTCTAATCCTCTGAGCTACAAGCCCCACCCCATCTCCATTATTAATTATTTTTAATTAATTTTTAGTTTTTTATTATTAATAAAAATTATTAAATAATTTAAATATTAAATAATAAATTAATTATTTATAATATTTATTAAATATTCATTATTAATAATTTATATTTTTATTAATTCTTATTTAGTAATAACTATTTTTTTGAATTAAATTATTAATTAAAATGTTCATTAATATATTCATTTAATTTTTTAATTAATTATTTATGTATAATATTAATTACTTAATTATTAATTTTTATATAATTAAAATATAAATAAAATTATTAAAAGAAAATTGTAAAAATATCTTAATTATAAAATTCAAATTCAAATAATAATTTTAATTATATAAAAATAAATAAAACCTAATTGTTATCGGGAGGCAATAATTGAAAATTCGAAGGCCAAAATGATGGCGACACATTTGATGGTTCGGGTGGCGTCATGTTCGACGCATTATTGTTTCTCATAAACGTTGCAAATCCGGGATCCGTCCGTTGGAAATAGTTTCCAAGCATCTGCAAGCTCTGTATACGGTTTTGTTGATTCTAATCCCATAATTCACGTTATATTTGTCTTCATCAAGTTAAGAAACTCATTCTTCCGTACGAGCATTTGATGCTTCCATACGAGTTTTTGCTACAACTTGTTCTTCAATTTTACACTACGTTGCGAGAAGTTGTTCTTCAAACGCGACAAAATCGGAAGATGTTGATCCGAAGCTGTCTATGCGCCTACCAAACCCATGAATCCGATTAAGACTGCTAAGATCGTAAGAACATCCTCTATAGTTAAATTAGTAATTAAAATAAAAATAAAATACAATAAATGTTAAATATTTAAAATATATATACATGAATGAATATTTCATTAATTTCATCTTTGGTCAGCTCTAGTCGGCGGGAAGTACCGTCATACGTTTCACAAAGATCCATCTCAACGATCGCCATTTTTTCTTGGATGATTCTTTCGTATACTTTACCGATTTGTTTGATCTTCAAATCGACATACGTCCCATCTTCCCGAGTGTGAGTCTTTATAAAGACTTCTCAAATAGAGACGGTCGTCCCAAATTATTTTTCTATTTTTTTTTGAAAATATTGTAAATAAATAAATAATTAAATTCAAATTTAAATTTTTATAGTTTTAGATTATTTATGATTTCTTGTTGAATTTGGATATAGGATGTTTGGTCTGACAAATGTTTGTGCGAACCAAGGCCATCCCGAGAGGAATTCCAATTTTTATAGGATTTGCTACTCCTCTCATTCGCCTTTTCTATTTTCCAGTATTCTGTCATTATTTTATACAAACTAGAGGAGATCCACTTGGACGTTTCCTGGTTGTATGAACCGTATTCACCATTCTTTTCATTCCTCTAATACAGACGGATTCAAATTCTTTTCGTACCACCGAAGTGATCGCAGGATTCCAGATGTACGATTGCTTAGGAAATTTAAATTTTAATAATATTAGTAATTAATAATTTGTTATTATAATTATTAACTAAAAATAATACTAAATAAAGAAAAATACTTACCACAAATTCAATGAAGTATTTTTCTTTTCCTTTAGTTGGCAAGACCGTCCAACTGTAGCAGGGACCGTCAAATTTGTTTTTCAAAATTTTTGAAGTTTGACGGGTTATAACCTATTTATCTCGGTCAAACCTAATAAATTAAATATATTAAATATAAGTATTTTGAAATAATTTTTTATAAATATTTAGTTATAAATTAAATTTAAATACTTTTAATTAAATATTTATAGTTTCTTTATTTTATATTTATTATTTATTATTTTTATAATTTTAAATAAAATATTTAAAGTATTTAAATACTTACCATGTGGTGTTTGGTGTCAACACTGGGGACATCAGTGTCAAGTACTGGTCTCGTCCCGGGATTTGTAACAAACTAGATAGTGTGATATTTTGTTCTTCCATTTTGTTTCGGAAAGACGGAACCTCTTTATCCTTGTGCTCCTTAGATTCTTGAAACCGATTTAAAGGCTTGGTTTCACGCACCAAGTGCGGGGTATATGTGATACGAACCTCCCAAAGAATGCACTTCTGGATGCGGTTGAGATAGGCTTTGCAAGAGAATGAATTGAAATTCAATATGTTCAAAGATTGTGGATTGAAGGGTCACACAGTAGCTGCGGAAGGACTACAGATTTACCTAAGATAGTAACTTAGATATTACACACTAAGGCTACTAAATGTTGACTGAAGGATATTATACACCAACAATCAGATTAAGAAGAGAATCACTCTCAAACTTAAGAAAAGAAGCTGATTTTATTTGAAAAGTTGAATGATCAATTTACAACTGAAAGCCCATATTTATACTGTAAGGAGGCATAATATGAGGAGCCTACAACATTAAATACATACCCATTTGTATGCTGTCTTGAGCTTGTACTAAAATCAGAGTGATTTTAGGCACTTCTCCATTCAAGCTCAAGTGAATTTGTTGTGCATTCTCCTTGTTGAGCATGCTGCTGATTGCTTCTTTGAGTTTCTTGCCATTGGCTCGGGTTAATGGTCCAGCTGGTAGTGCAAGAGTTTCTTCGTATTCTACTGGTTCATTCCTAGCCATGAGCTTCTTCTTTTGTGTGCTTTCCATGCTCGTATCATCCCCCTCCTCTTGAAAAGGATTTGTCCTCAAATCTGGTTCATCTGCAATGAAAGGCACAAGATCAGAAATATTGAAGCTTGAAATCACATTATACTTACCTTGAAGATCAATTTTGTAGGTGTTGTTGCTGATCTTCTGAACTATCTTGAAAGTTCCATCTATTCTGGGCATAAGTTTGGATTTCCTTTCTGCTGAAAATCTTTCTTTCCTCAAGTGAACCCACACGAGGTCTCCCACCCCAAATACCATTTCACGTCTTCCTCTATTGGCCTTTCTTGCATATTGTTGGGTTTTGGCCTCACTATTCTTCCTTGCATTCTCATGGATTTGTTTAACAATCTCAGCTTTTCTTTTTCCATCAATACGAGCTCTTTCACTTAAAGGCAAAGGGGTTAGATCCAAAGGAGATAAAAGATTGAAACCATAAACAATTTGAAAAGGAGAATACTTAGAAGCAGAATGTACAGAATGGTTATATGCAAATTCAACATGTGGTAAACATTCTTCCCATGTTCTAAGATTTCGTTTCATTAATGCACGCAATAAAGTAGACAAAGTTCTATTAACTACTTCAGTTTGACCATCCGTTTATGGGTGACATGTAGTAGAGAATACCAACTTAGTTCCTAACTTAGACCAAAGAATTTTCCAAAAGTAACTCAAGAACTTAGTGTCTCTATCAGAAACAATGGTCCTAGGCATTCCATGCAAGTGAACCACCTCTTTAAAGAACATATTGGCTATATGCAATGCATCATCAGTCTTGTGACATGCTATAAAATGAGCCATCTTAGAGAATCTATCAACCACAACAAAGATAGAATCTTTTCCTGTCTTAGTTCTAGGCAAACCAACCACAAAGTCCATTGATATGTCAATCCATGGATGAGTATGAATGGGTAAAGGAGTGTACAAACCGTGGGGTTGAACCTTAGACTTAGCCTGTTTGCATGTGGCACACCTTGCACAGATTCTTTCTACATCTCTCTACATGTGTGGCCAATGGAAATGATCTTGCATTACCTTAAGAGTTTTGGCAACTCCAAAATGCCCCATCAGTCCACCTCCATGAGCTTTCCTAACTAACAAGTCTCGAATAGAACAGTTAGGCACACATAATCTATTATCATAAAATAGAAATCCTTCATGATGGTAATATTTTCCTGAAGCAAACTTTCTACTAGCAATGCACACGTCTTTAAATTCAGGATCAGTTTCATATAGCTCTTTAACTTGTTCAAAACCTAACAACTTAGTATCAAGAGTAGATATTAAGGCATACCTCCGTGACAGTGCATCTGCCACAACATTCTCTTTACCTTGTTTGTATTTAATGACATACGGAAATGTTTCTATGAACTTAACCCACCGTGCATGCCTTTTGTTCAGCTTCTGTTGGCCCTTTAAATGCTTGAGTGACTCATGATCAGTGTGAATCACGAACTCTTTAGGCCACAAGTAGTGTTGCCAAGTTTGCAAAGCATGGACCAAGGCGTACAATTCCTTGTCGTTGGTTGGATAGTTTAGGTGGCTCCTCCAAGCTTCTCACTAAAATAGGCTATAGGTTTCTTATCCTGCATCAAAACAGCTCCAATACCTATACCAGAAGCATCACATTCTATCTCAAAGGTTTTAAGAAAATCAAGTAAAGATAGAAGAGGTGCATGTGTAAGCTTTTCTTTCAAAGCTTGGAATGAGCTTTTTTGAGCTTCTCCCCATTTGAATCCTACGTCTTTCTTGATTACTTCAGTAAATGGGGTAGCAATAGTGCTAAAATCCTTGACAAAGCATCTATAGAAGCCAGCTAGCCCATGGAAACTTCTCACTGCTCCTACTGGTTTTGGACTTGGCCATTCCTTAATAGCTTTGACCTTCTCTTCATCAACCTTAATACCATCTGCACTTATAACAAAGCGTAGGAACACAATGTTATCTGTACAAAAAGTGCATTTCTTAAGATTGGCATATAGTTTTTCTTTTCTAAGAACACTTAGTACCGATGTCAAATGACTAGCATGCTCTTCTAGATTCTTGCTGTAGATTAAGATGTCATCAAAGTATACTACAACAAAGACTCCTATGAATGCTCTAAGAACATGATTCATCAACCTCATGAAAGTACTATGTGCATTTTGTTAACCCAAATGGCATGACTAACCATTCATAAAATCCATGCTTAGTTTTAAATGCAGTTTTCCATTTATCTCCTTCTTTCATGCGTATTTGATGGTACCCACTCTTAAGATCTATTTTAGAAAAGATTCTGGAACCATGCAATTCATCAAGCATGTCATCTAACCTAGGGATTGGATGGCGATACTTTACCGTAATGTTGTCGATTGCTCTACAATCAACACACATGCGCCAGCTGCCATCTTTCTTTGACACAAGTAGAACTGGCACAACACAAGGACTCATGCTCTCCCTGATGTCGCCCTTCTCCATTAGCTAATTAACTTGTCTTTGCAGCTCCTTAGTCTCAACGGGATTGGTTCTATAAGCTGGTCTATTTGGTAGTGAGGCTCTAGGTACAAAATCAATCTGATGTTCAATGCCTCTGATGGGTGGTAGCCCCTTTGGATTGTCTTCTAGAAAGACATCTTCATAATCCTGAAAAATAGAAGTCACTTCACTCGGTAATACCGGTGCAATGTTAGTTAAGCTCATAAGAGCTTCCTTATAGATAAACAAAAGAATAGGTTGTTGTGAGAAGAGAGCCTTCTTAACTCCACCAGTTTTCACAAAGAAACTTGAGTGCTTCTTGTTCTTGTTCTCATAGCCTCTATCACTTTTGGTGCTTATGCTTTCCTTTGAAGTTCCAGTTGTTTTCCTTTGCTCCAACACAAGCTGATCTTGGTACACTTCCTGTGGTGTCATAGGAACAAGTGTGATCTTTTTACTTTTGTGTTCAAACGAGTGCTGGTTGGTGTAGCCATCATGAGTGACCTTCCAATCAAACTGCCATGGTCTTCCAAGCAGAATGTGGCCAGCCTCCATTGGTAAAACATCACAGAGGACCTCATCTTGGTACTTTCCAATGGTTATAGGTACTTTGACTCTGCTACTTACCTTCAGTTTGCCACACTCATTAGGCCATTCCAGCTTATACAGTTTTGGGTGCTTGAACACTTCCAGACCTAACTTGTTTACCATAGTTTCACTAGCCACATTGGTGCAGCTGCCTCCATCAATAATGATGTTGTAAACCTTTCCTTGGACGTGGCATCTTGAGTGAAACAGGTTCTCTCTTTACTCATGTTCTTTGGTTTTGTTTTGTACGCTTAGGGTTCTTCTTGTTACCAATAATTCTCCTGCCATAGGAGGTTCAAAATACTCTTCTGAAGAATCAGAAAAGACTTATTCTTCCTCGGATTCTATTTCACCATTATCCAACAGAATCATGATCTTCTTGTTGGTGCATTCATTCGCATAATGCCCTCTTCCTTGGCATTTGAAACACTTCACATCTCTTGTTCTAGTATATGTAGTAGCTTCAGATTTTCCCTTGACATCTTGAGTGGTTGTTGAAGGTTTGGAATCAACTTTAGCAATCTGCTTTCCTTCCATTTGGTAGCTAGGCTTATTGTTATCTGCTCCATAGCTTGGCCTAGTATAACTTTTCCTTTTTAGTTGTTGTTCCACCACTATAGCTTTGTGCAACATTTCCTCTAGCTCCACATAATGTTCCAGCTCCATTCTATCTTGAATGTCACGGTTAAGTCCTCCAAAAAATCTTGCCATTGTAGCTTCTCTTTCTTCTGAAATGTCTGCCCTGATCATGAGGGTTTCCAACTCCTGGTAATAGTCCTCAACACTCTTGCTTGCTTGATTGAGTCTCCTTAGCTTTTGGTGAAGTTCACGGTGGTAATGGCTGGGCACAAACCTTTTCCTCATTATAGATTTCATCTCAGCCTATGTTTCTACTGGATACTCACCATTACGTCTTCTAGAAGTCACCAATTGATCCCACCAACTGAGTGCATACTCATAAAACTCAGTAGCAGCTACGCGGACCTTGTTGAGCTCGGAATAGTGTTGACAATCAAACACCAGCTCGATCATCTTCTCCCATTCCAAGTAAGTGTCTGGATCATTTTTGCCATAAAATGATGGTATCTTAAGTTTGAGACCTCCTAAGGTGTCATTAGGCCGAACCCTTTCTTCTCTTACACGCCTATGCCTCCTTTGGGTTCTCCTACTCCCTTCAGTGCCATGACTATAGTAGGATTATGTTTCTTCATTTTGGCCATGTCTTAAGGGATTCCTAGTTCTCCTTGGATCTCCTTCAGTGTTACTATTGTTCTGAACATCATCAAGCTGCAAATGAATGGCTTCCAGCTCTATTTGTAATGTTTTCTTCATTTCTGCTACTAGAGCCTCCATTAACAAGTTTGGTGCTTCTGAAGTTTGATTTCCTCCTGACATAGCTACAAATGCACTTAACAAATATGTTAAAAATACCTGTTCTAAAAAAAATCGATGGAAGATGAAGAGTTGCGAGTGTGTTATTTTCTAATCTGAAAATGTAATGGGTTGGGGTCGATTTTGATGTGATAAATTGATGTAATATTGCATAAAAACAACAATGCAATTATATGAATAGGTTTTTTTCGATTAATCAATTGATGCAAATCAATGCACACAAGCTGATGCAATCTAAGCAGATGGAAATGGAGAGATATAGAGATGAGGGATAGGGAAAACCGATCAGAAGTGTGCTATGATACCAAATGATGTAAACCTCCCAAGGAATGCACTTCTGGATGCGGTTCAGATAGGCTTTGCAACAGAATGAATTGAAATTCAATATGTTTAAAGGTTGTGGATTGAAGGATCACACAGTAGCTGCGGAAAGACTACTGATTTACCTAAGATAATAGCTTAGATATTACACACTAAGGCTATTAAATGTTGACTGAGGATATTACACACCAACAATCAGATTAAGAAGAGAATTACTCTCAAACTTAAGAAAAGAAGCTGATTTTATTTGAAAAGTTAAATGATCAATTTACAACTAAAAGTCCCTGTTTATACTGTAAGGAGGCGTAATATGAGGAGCCTACAACATTAAATTGGTTACAATTACAAGGGAAGACTTGACCAAAGACCTTGACCAAAGATCTTGACTTCATTAACTCTTATTTTGACTATGAATGTAGACATTCCCCCCCCCTTTGATGACGCCAACTTTGAACATTTTAAGTGAACTCCTTTTGATTTTAAACAACAAATTGGGCTGGTTGTAATGTGATTCATTTGCCTCATTAAAAACCTTACCAAAAAAACCCAATGGGAGAAAATTTGGATAAGGGAAAAAGAGTACAAATAGATCACATACCCATTTGTATGCTGTCTTGAGCTTGTACTAAAATTATAGTGATTTTAGGTACTTCTCCATTCAAGCTCAAGTGAATTTGTTGTGCATTCTCCTTGTTGAGCATGCTGCTGATTTCCTCTTTGAGTTCCTTGCCCTTGGCTCAGGTTAATGGTCCAGCTGGTAGTGCAAGAGCTTCTTCATGTTCTACTGGTTCATTCCTAGCCATGAGTTTCTCCTTTTGTGTGCTTTCCATGATCGTATCAGTATGTATATTGGGGGAGGGGATGGAAGGCGGGATGCCGCTCTATTAGCGACAGGTGATGGGTTTGTGGAGGCCGATGAGTTTTGGTCAGAAGATGATGGGATTTGTCGTCTTTCACGGACTCTTATCGATCTATCACTTCTCGCCATTAGGAAATTTGAAAAGTGTTGGAAATTTGGAAAAGTGTTTGGGAAAGTGTTTGGGAAAGTGTTTGGGAAAGTGTTTGGGAAAGTGTTTGGGAAAGTGTTTGGGAAAGTGTTTGAAAGTTTAGAGAGGTTTAGAGAGTGTTGGAATTGTGAAATGAGAGAAATAAGATCACATATATATAGACAAAATTTGCGACCACGGATATTAAAATACATTAGTGATGTCAAATTGGTTGTAAAATACACTGGTGGTCACAAAATACCCAAATGGATTAAAACCATTAGTACATAAGTGAAGATAAAAAATTTGAGATTCAGCAGCAAATCTTGATTGTGGATATTGAAAGTTTTTCCACTCCGTAGCATCAGATGGATGACTCATTTCTCCGTCTTGTGCTTCATGCTCTATGTGCCACCTCATTGCCGCTGCAGTTTTCTCGCTTTGATATATTCTCTTAAGTCTGTCGCCTATAGGTAAATACCACATACGATTGAAAGGTATTCTCCTCCTATCCTCACTTGGCTTATATTAGAGAGAATCACAAAATTTACTTTTTCTTCATTTTTCATCTTCTTTCCAAAAGATCATACAATTGTGAACACACACACGTCAATTGTATAAAATGGGAGCAATAAATTCAGCATCAATTTTTTGGTTTCGTAATAAGAACCCATTGCCTGATTTTCCTCAGGCAAATGTTCAGTAAAAAGCTCCGTCTAGGAGTCCATGCATTTTTCAGTAAGATTAAAATCAGACTTAAAATTCATAAACCGAGCAGCTAAAGATAATTGTGAGTGTCATTCATGACAACCATCATACAATGAAATTTTTGGCAGTTTCTAACATATTGTAAAAAAAATTTGCTTCTAAATTAGGTTCTTCTATATTATTAAAGCCTTCCTCGTGATGATTATAGTACTCATCAGTCGTAGTCTCTCGAAATGCATCTGCCACCATTTTAACATATCTATTACCGAATGTACCTACTCTTTCTTCACTAGTACCACATGTATCTCCCTGATTTATATGGACATCATCACAACGACTACTCATGCCTAATTCAACATTCAATTCTTCTCCATGTTTATACTAAACATAATAATTTGGCATAAATCCTCGACTATACAGTTAATTTTAAAATTTGCGTCCCGAAAGAAGTTTATCATTTTTGCAATTAATACAAGGATAAAAAAACTTACTTCCACTACTTTGAGCTACTTGCTGAATACTTACAAAATTCATGAACTGTTCCATGCATTGTGTAAATTTTGCCGATATATTTTTTGTTTGATTATCAATCCTTTTGTACATTCAATCTCTCGAATTATTGTAATTCTCCCACATGTTTAAAGTTTTTTACATTTGATTCTACAATTGGGAGAAGAGACATGGGGAAATATATATAAGATTTTGCCACTACTTTGTGACTATTTTGCGACCATAGTAGTGTGGTCGCTTATTTGTAGGTATACCTACCTCGCACATATTTTCCACTAAAGTGCCACTCCCATAGTGGTCGCATTTTGGTCACAAATTTTGCGACCAAATTGCGACCATAATATGGGTCTCTAGCACATGCAGTCGCTGTTTGGTCATATATCTGTGACTGAATAGCGACTACACACCCTGGTCACATATTGGTCGCAAATTGGTTGCATATTGCGAACAATATGCGACTATGGGTTTTAGTCCCAAAAGAGCGACCAATTTGTGACTACACGCGTTTAGTCGCAATTGGTCGCAAAAATGTGGCATTCGAGTCACAAAATTTGCGACCACAAATGTGGTCGCGAATTGGAGTGGTAAAATGATTGTTTTCTTGTAGTGAGACATGAATGTAGCCAACATTCGGTGTCTTCTCTGTCCATATTTCATATGGAGGTTTGTTCGTCCCTTTTCTAACATACACCCGGTTAATGATGTAATAAGCAGTATTGATTGTTTCAGCTCAAAAGCATTTTGCCACTTGATTCCAATACAACATTGCTCTGGCCATTTTCTGCAAAGTCCTGTTTTTTTTTTCAGCTACACCATTATTCTCAGAATTGATGAACAATACCCTATTCCGTACATAATGTCTTATGTCATTCATTCTAAAATTCACCTGCATGGTCATTTTGTATAGTTTTAATTCCTCATTTCTCACGCTTGAGCTGTAATGCAAGTACCTTAAATTTTTCTCTCACAAATTTGACCCATGTGAATCGAATGAAGTCATCTACTAATACCAAGATGTACTTCCTACCACCTAGACTTTCTACTTGAATTTGTCCCATCAAATCCATATGAACAAGTTGCAATGCACTTTGTGCTTTGACATTTTGAACAACTTTGTGTTGAAACCTTCACTTTCTTCCCTTTGTTGCATCGACCACATATAATATCTGAATCAAAACTCAGTTTCGGTAGCCCCCGAACCACTTCATGGTTTACCAAGTTGATCAAGGTCCTCATATTCAAGTGACCTAAATTTTGATGCAAGAGATGTGTGACATTTTCTTGGATTGTGTTTAGACATTTCTTAGTTGATTTTCACATAACAATTGTTACTTGGTCGAAATCCTTCCAACTCAGTTGATCCAATTTTACCAATTGCTTGACAATCACCCTTGGTAAATGTAAATGCCATTCCATCATCACACAACTGACTGATGCTAATCAGATTTGCCTTGAGCCCATCCACAAAGTTCACATCCCTCACTTCAGGTTTATTTTCTCCCATGAATTGCACCTTTTCTTTTGATCTTACCTTTTGCTTCATCTCCAAAAGTGACTTATCCACTTAGTAATTCTTTGTAGTTGATTAGAGCTCTTTGTGATCTGTTCATATGCCTTGAACATCCGTTGTAGAAATACCAAGCTCAAATTTTGTTTTCAGTCTTCTGATTATTAGCAACCTTCTATTTCTTCGTAGTGTATGCAACATGACAATACAATCTCTAATTTCCTATCCAAACCTTATTTCTGCTCAGCCTTTCTTGATAAAAATCCTTTTGATTCATGATTTGAGCAACCCTGTTCCTGAAACTGTAGCAGTTGGCCTTAAAGTGACATGTTTTTCCATAGTATCAACAAGCTCTTAATTGTTCCCTTCCAACCTTCCTGTGTTTCAGTGACCTGATGTCACTTTTTTATAGATTCGATTGAGTGGAGCAGCTTTGACAAAAGTTGTTGATGAGCTTGCATTATTCCCTTGCAACCCAAGTCCCCATTTGGTTTGGCAATTTCGTCCTGATGACAGAAGCATGTCAACATCTTCAGTACCTTTACTCCTCATCTTGATATTGTGTAGTTGAGTCTTCGACTGGGAGTTCAGCTCAAATATCTTTTCTTTTTCACTTTGAAGCTCCATTTTCAGTATGCCAATTTTCTCACACAAATCCTTATTTGCTTTAGTGAGTTTCTCATTTTTTTCAGATCTCTGTACGAGGTTTTCAATCAGAATCTTGTTCTCCTCTTTAAGCGGGAGATTGCAATCATCTGTAGACACATCACTTTGGTATTCCGAAAACAAAGCGTCTGATTCACATTCAATAATTCCATAATACACCTCATAGTTTTTTGCATTAGCTCCTTTTTTATTTTCAGACTCCGAGTCACTTTCACTCTAGCTTATAAAGAATTTTCCTTCTTTGTAGCCACACCAAGACATTCTGGCATTGTATGCCCATATCCTTTGCATAATAGCATTGCACCATTCCTTCCTTTTAGCCGTAGGACACTCCGACTTGAAATGACCATAATCTTGACATTCCAAACATTTTTTTATCATATTTCTTTATTTTCTTTTTAGAGTGTTGTTGTCCTTGAGAGAAGCTTCCCCGTTTCTATTGTTTTTCCATCTTCTTGAAGTATTTCTTCATGATCAATCCCATTGTGTCTTCCAGATTGTCTTCCTTGTCCTTTTGTTTATGTGTAGTAGTGAGAGAAATACACTTTCCAGAAACTTGAGTTTTCTTTCTCAATTCTAACTTATATGCCTGCATCATCCCAACCACTTGTGTGACATCAGAATTCATAACAACATCTATTGTAGACTTGTGTGATTGAAATTTCCTAGTAAACTCCTGAGAAACTTAACCAACTGCTTTTCCTTGTTGTTCTTCCCAAGAACCATGGCTTCATGTGCGATAGAACTCAACTTACTGCTAAATTGTTCAACAGTCTCATCCTCTCCCATTGTTATTGACTCAAATTGAGATGCCAATAAGTTAATCCTTGTTCTTTTCACACTACTGATTCCTTCAAATGACACTTGAAGATTATCCCAAGCTTCCTTTGTTGTCGTGCATCTTTGTACCCTCTTGAATTGATTAATAGGCAGTGAATAGAAGATTGCAAACAGAGCTTTGGAGTTATGTTTAGTTTCTCCATTTAATTTTTCAGTCCAGCTCTTTCTAAGCTTTGGTACAAGATCACCTTCTTGATATTTGATCATTAGTGGAGACCATCAATCTTCAACTGTTATTCACACATTAAGATCTATGCTTTGAATCATTTATATCATATAAACCTTCCTGTAACTATAATTTATGCATCTAGCATAAGCATCAACGGTTTGGCCAACGTCACAACTGTTGTAAATTCTCCATACTTATCTCAAGATCTCATCTGTATTAGATAAACACGACCCTTAATAGATGTCTGTTCTGATACCAATTGTAACTATGGAGAGCGCAACACAACAAACTACGGATTTGGAACGCGCCAAGTCAACACTTGTATACTATATTTTGTATAAGTTAATCTTTTACAAAGATTACAGTTATTGGAATTTACACACACCTAAATCTCCCTTTAAGTTATCACCAAACCAAAATATAGCCTAAGCATAATTTCCTTTGATCCTAATCACCCTACCGTGATACAAAAGAGAAATCACAACAATCATCTTCTAAAGCTTCGAAGTTACAATTTTCTCAATTGGTGCTCAAGAGTGTTAAGTCAACCATTAACCTTTTTAATCCCTTTTATATTATACTCGAAATTCTCTTGACGTGGCAATCATAGAATCTTCATGTAATCTAATCTATGAAAGAAATCTTGTTGCACAAATTTATCATATCTAAAAGATCTCTTTTAAATATTTTCTTGAGATTTCTATGTCATATCACTTGATTGTCTTGACACCTCAACTTCCAACTTCTATGTCAATCCTAGATTTTATAATATTGTCAAATAATTCCTATTTTGTGCCACATCAACTTCCCGCGGTCACATTACCAGATAAAGACTCATGTTCTTACAACAACACGTCTGCTTGTTCAATTGCATCCACTTTTTCAGTGCATTTTGCTATTTAGAAATCTTTCTGCTTCTTCAAAACAATGAAGGTCAGAAATATACAAAGCAAAATTATTAGATACAAAAATGAATTAATTTTAATTTAAATAACCAAAAATTATAAGAAAAAAAAAATATGATGAGCATCTAAATAATAATAAACTGTTTCGAATAAAAATAAGAAAAACTAAATATTAAAAAGAATATGACAAGATTTAATCTCAACTAATAAAAATGGAATATACCAAAAAGGTAAATTAACGAATGTTAGGTATCTCTATTGATGGTTTCAACAATCTCAATTGAAACTAAAATATATTAATTTTAGTTATATTCTCAATATATAGTTACAAAAAGCTTTTCGCATAAAATTGTTGTGAAAGAAAGAGACGTCTGAAAAAAAAAAGAAACTTTAACTTTTAAATTTTTAAATAATCGTAATTAGAGTTTAGTAAACCGTAAAATAACATTTCTTTTTTTCATGGTATAATAACTTTATTCGTATAATTAACATGATGGTCATATTTCAACACGTGCAAAAACTTTTTGATTTTCAAACATTGTAATTAACACGATTATGACAGATATCAATTTTGATCATATTTGACACATGAAAGTAAAAAATAACGACAATATTTTTCTCACACGTCAAAAATTATATCCCTATAAATTTTCTTGTTCTCGATTATTTTTTTGGGAAAACTGTGAATTTCAACATAAACAATCTTGATCATAATCTTGATCATATGTTTACATACAATTATGAGATCATAGTGCATATTTTAATATTTATTTTTTAATAATTTAAATTTTAAACACAACCTAACAAATGCATATCTTTTTCTACATTTCCGTTAATTTAGTTTAGTTTCCATTAATACTGACCGATATGGCATAGGATTAGGTAACGTAACAGTGCATGTGCAGTAAAACGACGTCGTTTCTCATAACACATGTTTTCTCCCTTCTTATTCTTTCCTCAATTGCGATTATGATTTGGTATTGGAGATTTTCTAACAACGAAACATTTCTGAAATCGACAAGTGAAGAGTTAAATCTATTTCGAAAAGATTTCGTTTTCGGAAATCTCCAATACCAAGCTCTAATCGCGATTGAGGGAGGAGGAAGAAGAAGGAAAACATGTATTATGTGAAACGATGTCGTTTTAATGCACATGCACTGCCATGTCACCCAATCTGTTCACATCTTATATCACGTCAGCCAATATTAACGGAAACTGGACTCTATAAACAGAAATATCAAAAAGACACATATTTATTATATCATGTATGAAAACGCACAATGAACATTGTTCAGATTGAAATTGAACATTTCTATATTTTTCATATATTCAAAATTCTATAGTTTATGAATTATATTCATTTTTCATATGTAAAAAGCGTATTATATGTTTTGAAATATCATAACTATAATATTTTTAAACTACAACCTAAGAACTTTTCTTGTTGTTCATTACATTTTGACATATTTCAAAGGAATCTTATTAGAAAGCTTAAAACTATTATATTTATAAAGTAGATTATAGAAAGTTTTTTGGAAAGATGTGATAAAAATTACTTCTTGAAACTTAAGATATAAATGAGGCACGAGTTAGTCAATAAGATTTTGGCACGTGTAAATGTTTTCAACTAAATTTTGAACACACATAAAAATATATTTAATTTACGTTTAAACACATGTAAATAATTTAAAATTAAAATTTATGGAAATAAAAACTATGGCATACAAAATGGATGTAGTTTCATTAAAAAGTATAATTTATAAAAATAAGAACACTAAAAAAGAAAATCAAAAGTAAAATGGACAAATAGCCTGTGAATTTTTTATTCCAGTTACATTTTGAATACCATTATATTTTTAGATTTGATTATAATAAAAATAGTGTAGTTAATCATTTAGATCAAAAAATATTGTAAGAAAAGAAAAAATAGATGTGCGAGCATCTTAATAATAAAAATTTAATTTGAATAAAATAAGGAAAACTAAATATTAAGAAGCATATTGGTAGTACAAAATTGCGAAGGTGATGGTTGCACAGGTGGTACAACAACACAAGACTGTCTATGTGTACGTTGCATAGATGGTATAATATGATTTGAGCTCATGAAATGTGACGAGGTATATCACAAGTGGATGAGTAGTAAACAATATTATGCAAGACAAGACTCTACACAATAAGGTAGGCGTTGCACAGGTGGTGCAACAACGAAGAGTTGTGCAGGTGGATATTGCACATGTGGTGCAATATGATTAGAGCTCATGAGGTGTGATGTAGCGTGTCACAAGTCGATGGGTTCTGAAGAATATTGTGCAAGACAAGAATCTGCACAATAAGGAAATACATATTTTGTGAATATTGGAGATTCACTAAATATGGAATTAGGGAACACCTAGGGAGTTATATAATTAGTTGTATGATAAAAAACCCTAGGATTAAGTTTTCTAGAGGTCAGAAAATGGGGTAGCTCATGGGTTAGGTGAAATTGGCGAGTGAACATAGAGTATGTGTGACAGACATCGAACAGGTGAGCTCGGGTAGATTAGGAATTTTTCAGGGGCGAGTCAATGGTGGCATCGTGTAAAGCTGATTAAACAGGTTGTAAAGAACTTGTTTAAGAGATTCTTAATAAAATTGCATGAGTTTTCACACGTAAACCTTTGTGTTCAAGTGTTCTTTATATTCTAATTCTTTCAATTGGTATCAGAGTGGATCACCGCCATAGATATGAAATCTATTAACATGTTGAGATCATGTGGAAGAATATGGAGACACGGAAGGAACTCATTGCTGTTCAGAAGCCTCTTATTCTCGATGAGAATAACTTTGGGTATTGGAAAGTGCGGATGAGACAACGTATTTGGGGGAATCGATGAGGATGCATAGATTGCTGTAGTGATGGGCTGGGAATAACCAACCATACTGACTCATGAAGGAGGCAAGGTACCAAAACCAAAAAAAGTGAACTAATGCAAACAAGAGTGCATCGAAATGCAACTCAAAGGCAGTTACTGAAATTTTCTGTGCAATCGATCTTGAACAGTTCAAACTGGTTCAATGATATGCAGTAGCTAAAGACGCTTGAGATATCCTTGTAAACTCTTTTAAAGGTACATCTACAGTGAAAAGAACAAGATTAGATCATTTAGCCTCACAATTTGAGAATCTCCATATGGATAGTGAGGAATCAATCTCTAATTTTGGATCTAAGTTAAGTTCTATTGCTAATGAGGCTGCGGTTTTGGGGAAAATCTACAAAGACAAAAAAACTTGTCAAGAAGGTGTTGAGATGCTTACCTACGAAATTTGGGCCGCACAAGGATGTTCTCAAGAGGGCTATGAATACCGATGATATAAAATTCTCACAATTACTAGGCATGCTAAAGGCTGAAGAGATGGAAGCTGCAATTGAGCAACCTAAAGCAGAAAAGGGAATTACCTTCAAGGTTAATCGAGAAGAGGACCGAATTAAGAAGCTCAAGGAGAACATGAATCAAAAGATTGAGGAAAGCGTGAGCTTGATGGGAAGGAGCTTTAAAAGGGTTTTGAAAAGGATCGAAAGAGGACGATCCAAGTCTGTTGCACAGGCACAGAGATACGATGTTGATTGTACCTCGAACAGAGAGTGGAGAAATGAGAATATTAAGTCAAGCCGAAGACGTGATGCTCAATTCCATGAATGCGAGGGTTATGGCCACTTCAAATCAGGTTGTCCACTCACTAAGAGAAATGAGCTCAAATGCTTCGAGTACAAAGGGATTGGACACACAAAAGCCAAATGTCCAAACCTTAAGAAAGGAAGTGAAAAGTCTTTTCTAAGTTTTAGTGACACAGAATCTGATGTTAGTGATGATGAGAATAATCTGATGAATTTTATTGCATTTATAGGAGAGGAAGTTGATCATAATGATGAACTCAATTCAGATTCAGATGATGATGATGTGGTGGATGCAAAGACTGAATATCGAGTGTTGTTTGCCAATTGGGTGTCGCTAAGTAACATCGATGTACAATTGCTCAAGGATTAGGCGATGATGGAAACAAATGTCAATATTTTGGAGATAGAGAGTAGCAACAACACAAACACAACATAAATGAGTCATGTGCAAGCAACAAACACTGTTCAACAAGGACATCTAGAGATGAAAATGATTCAAATTCTAGAAACAAGGTTGGACAAGATGAATGAGCTGCTAATTCAGAAAAGGGATAAGAGCAAAACGCTGGAACACGATCTGACAGTCATGCCATTCGGCTTGACTAATACCCCAAGCACCTTCATGCGCCTTATGAACCAAGTTCTTAGGGCATACATCAGTAACTTTGTTGTAGTTCATTTCGATGACATATTAGTTTATAGTAAATGCTTAAGGGATCACCTTACACATCTTGAATTGGTGCTTAAAACCCTTCGACAAGAAGAGCTTTATGCCAATCTCAAGAAGTGCATCTTTTGTACTGATAAACTTGTCTTCTTAGGTTTTGTTGTAAGTTCACAGAGTGTACAGGTTGATGAAAAGAAGATTTGAGCCATTCAAGAATGGCCAACACCAAGCAACATCAGCCAAGTGAGGAGCTTCCATGGACTGGCCAGCTTCTACAGGAGATTCGTGCCCAACTTCAGCAGTATTGCCTCACCATTGACGGCAGTAGTGAAGAAGAACGTGAGATTCAGCTGGGGAGAATCTCAGGAGAAGGCATTCCAGGCCTTGAAGGACAGCCTTACACATGCACAAGTGCTAGTCCTGCCCGACTTCAACAAGACATTTAAAGTGGAGTGTGATGCCTCTGGAATAGGCATAGGAGCAGTGCTAACCGAAGGAGGAAGACCAGTGGCAAATTTCAATGAGAAGCTAGGTGGTGCCTCACTGAACTACCCCACTTACGACAAGGAGCTTTATGCCCTTGTCCGAGCATTGGACACTTGGCAGCATTATTTGCTGTCCAAGGAGTTTGTGATTCACACTGATCACGGAACTCTCAAACACCTCAGAGGGCAAACCAATCTCAAGAAGAGACATGCCAGGAGGATGGAGTTCATAGAGACCTTCCCGTACGTCATTAAGTACAAGAAGGGCAAAGACAATGTGGTAGCCGATGCACTAGCAAGGAGATTTGCCTTGATATCCACCATGGAGGCAAAGGTCCTAGGATTCGAGCACATCAAGGACCTATACAAGGATGATCCTGACTTTGCTGAGAGCTACAAGGAGTGTGGCACAGAGAGTCATGGCAAGTTTTACATCCATGAGGGATTCTTGTTCCAAGAGAGAAGGTTGTGCATACCACAAGGATCATTAAGGGAGCTTATCATCCGAGAAGCTCATGGAGGAGGACTCATGGGCCACTTTGGTGTCGACAAGACCCTAGCAGTGGTCAAGGAGCACTTCTACTGGACACACATCAAAAGGTCAGTACAAACCCAGTGTGCAAGGTGCATCACTTGCAAAAAAGCGAAGTCCCGAGTGCACCCTCACGGGTTGTATCTCCCACTGCTCATACCTACATATCCATGGGTGGACATCTCAATGGACTTCGTTCTAGGTATGCCCAAGATCAACCACAAGGATGCAACCTTTGTAGTGGTGGACAGATTCTCCAAGATGGCACACTTCATTCCGTGTGCCAATGTTAATGATGCCACGCAAACAGCCGAGCTGTTCTTCAGGGAGATAGTACGACTTCATGGAGTACCAAGGACCATCGTGTCAGACAGGGACACTAAATTCCTCAGCCATTTCTGGAGGACCCTTTGGAGGAAGCTAGGGACGAAGCTACTCTTCTCTACCACCTGCCAACCTCAAACCGATGGCCAAACTGAAGTTGTCAACCGGACACTATCAACTCTTCTCAGGACTACAATAGGGAAGAACCTCAAGACTTGGATAGATTGCCTACCATTCATAGAGTTCGCTTACAACCGAGCCGTGCACTCAGCAACCAAGAAGAAACCCTTTGAAGTAGTATACGATTTTAATCCTCTCACCCCATTGGAGCAAACGCCACTGCCACCAGCAGAAATGACCAACCTCAACGGAGCATCCAAAGCAGAGGTCATAAGGAAGTTACACCATAACGTAGCAGAGAACTTGGAGAAGAGGACCGGACAGTACGTGACTCATGCTAACAAGGGAAGAAAGGAGGTGATCTTTCAACCAGGGGATTGGGTGTGGCTACACCTACGGCAGGAGAGGTTCCCCAACCTAAGGAGTTCCAAGCTAGCACCAAGAGGAGATGGACCATTCAGAGTGCTGGAGAGGATCAACAAAAACGAGAACATGTGCAATGGACCTTGATCCAAAGCAAACATAGTGTGAAACAAGAGTCTGAATCGTCTTCAATACCTGGTCTAGCTGCCGATCTCAAAGCACCTACTAACTTGGTCCAAAAAGTGCAGGTGTGTGCAAAAGGTAAATGTCTCTCTCTACCTTCAGTTTATTTGTCCTTTGTGGCTAATTTTACTCTAAGTGTATACTTAAGTATGGGGAGAATACATCTAGAGTGGTCACGCACGTGCACAACAAATAGGTGCGATTTAAGAAGAAGAGAGCGATGATGAGTACCTGATGGAGAAAAAATTCCAAACGATAGAGGGAGTACTCGTTAGGTTGAAATGTTGTGTTATGCTAGGACAAAATGTTGTTATGCTATTTAGGTGTTGAGGCATATGTGGAACTATGTCGGGTGTTATGGTTCAGAACTAATATGTCTTAGGATACTAGAATCTAATTCAGATCAATGGTTGTGTGTTGGATCGTTCATAACTAGTTGCTTTTGAACGTTACCCACATTTGGTTGTGTGTATGTGTGTGCTTGGTCATTTGGTTGATGCAGTTACATTGAGTTGTCACACTTAGACCAAAATGGGGAAATTGTTAGCACAGAAGTGTGATGGTGATCGTTGCACAGGTGGTGCAACAACACAAAATTTTCTAGGTGGACGTTGCACATGTGGTGCAATCTGATTGGAGCTCATGAAGTGATACAAGCCTCGATTCAAGGCTTAGATGCGCGTGGGCTGTTTGGAGAAGTTTAGGTGAGAAACTAGACCTTAAGCTTCTGGATAGGGGTTTTCTGATTGGTATTGGCTGGAGGGGTGAAATGAACCACACGAGGGGTGATGAACCTCGTGATAAATCACAAACTTAGAGCTAGGAGGGCTGGTCTCCACTAGGTTCTAAGCGCACAAGTATCTTAAGAGAATAACTTGTTGAAAGAAAATTCGATCTTTATTAATTATCAAAAAGGTTGTCGAACTACAATGCTGAAAGGAGCCTTATTAATATGCTCGGCATCTTGACCTTCTAGGGCCGACTCAAAGAGAGAAAAGGAAAGATTACAAAAGTGCACAAATGGAAAATGTACAAAAGTGCATAACCGAAAAAGGACCTATTCCTAAAATGTCTTTGACTCAAAAATATAAAGAATCTAAATCCTACCCTGCAAAACAGAAAGAGGCAAATATCCAAATTGAAAACTTACTTTTCTTACCTCACGGCCAAGAAATGGAAGGTAGCCGTCCTTATGGCATGCACGCGCCTTGCTCCTAGTCTTCGACTTAGAGTAGGGTTAGGAATGTTTGGGCCCTGACCTCTCTTGCCACTAAAGCCCAAGTCTGTGAAGTCCCTTGCATTGTTTAGAAGCCTTTGGACTCTTCTTTGCACTTCTGGCCCACTGTCCTTTGCCGATCATCCTCTAGGAGCTTGTCGACCCATAAGCTGAATTTGTGGAAGAGTGCTCTTGATCTACTCCTTGTCATTGCTCCTGGTGGCACCACTGGTGTAGAGACTTCTTCTAGATGCATGTCCTGAAGCTGGTAGCTTATCTGGTCCGAGTCTCCTTGTGTAGAAGTTGAAATGCCCGTGTACTCGGCTGGATCGCTTGTACCGGTAGGACTGTGCGAGGTACTGGCCGGAATGCCTTTTGGACCGGCCAAGTTGAATCCGGAGTTGGCAGCGTCACCACTAGGATCGGCAATGTCATCCACGTCGCCACCAGTAGGGCCGGAGGTTTGGGCCTCTCCACCGCCAATGCTGATCGGTCCGGTCCTATTGGTCGAGGGTCCGGTGGTACCGCTTGGGCCGGAAGATGTACCAAATGGCCCGCCTGTCTCGGGAAAGCTTCCTGGTCGGCCAGTCTGGTCTCCTGGCCGGCCATACGACCTAATTTCCCCATCATCCCCTCCCTCTTCAGTAGGTTTTGACCTCAAAATTGGTTCATCTGCATGGAAAGGGGCTAAGTCAGTTACGTTGAACGTGTTGGACACATTAAACTCACCTGTGAGCTCGATCCGGTAGGCGTTTTTGTTGATCCTCTCCAGCACTCTGAATGGTCCATCTCCTCTTGGTGCTAGCTTGGAACTCCTTAGGTTGGGGAACCTCTCCTGCCGTAGGTGTAGCCACACCCAATCGCCTGGTTGAAAGATCACCTCCTTTTTTCTCTTGTTAGCATGAGTCACGTACTGCCCGGTCCTCTTCTCCAAGTTCTCTGCTACCTTATGGTGTAACTTTCTTATGACCTCTGCTTTGGATGCTCCATTGAGGTTGGTCATTTCTGCTGGTGGCAGTGGCGTTTGCTCCAATGGGGTGAGAGGATTAAAATCGTATACTACTTCAAAGGGTTTCTTCTTGGTTGCTGAGTGCACGGCTCGGTTGTAAGCGAACTCTATGAATGGTAAGCAATCTACCCAAGTCTTGAGGTTCTTCCCTATTGTAGTCCTGAGAAGAGTTGATAGTGTCTGGTTGACAACTTCAGTTTGGCCATCGGTTTGAGGATGGCAGGTGGTAGAGAAGAGTAGCTTCGTCCCTAGCTTCCTCTAAAGGGTCCTCCAGAAATGGCTGAGGAATTTAGTGTCCCTGTCTAACACGATAGTCCTTTGCACTCCATGAAGTCATACTATCTCCCTGAAGAACAGCTCGGCTGTTTGCGTGGCATCATTAACATTGGCACACGGAATGAAGTGTGCCATCTTGGAGAATCTGTCCACCACTACAAAGGTTGCATCCTTGTAGTTGATCTTGGGCAGACCTAGAACGAAGTCCATTGAGATGTCCACCCATGGATGTGTAGGTATGGGCAGTGGGAGATACAACCCGTGAGGGTGCACTCGGGACTTCGCTTTTTTGCAAGTGATGCACCTTGCACATTGGGCTTCTACTGACCTTTTGATGTGTGGCCAGTAGAAGTGCTCGTTGACCACTGCTAGGGTCTTGTCGACACCAAAGTGGCCCATGAGTCCTCCTCCATGAGCTTCTCGGATGATAAGCTCCCTTAATGATCCTTGTGGTATGCACAACCTTCTCTCTTGGAACAAGAATCCCTCATGGATGTAAAACTTGCCATGACTCCTGTGCCACACTCCTTGTAGCTCTCAGCAAAGTCAGGATCATCCTTGTATAGGTCCTTGATGTGCTCGAATCCTAGGACCTTTGCCTCCATGGTGGATATCAAGGCAAACCTCCTTGCTAGTGCATCGGCTACCACATTGTCTTTGCCCTTCTTGTACTTAATGACGTATTGGAAGGTCTCTATGAACTCCATCCACCTGGCATGTCTCCTCTTGAGATTGGTTTGCCCTCTGAGGTGTTTGAGAGTTTCGTGATCAGTGTGAATCACAAACTCCTTGGACAGCAAGTAATGCTGCCAAGTCTCCAATGCTCGGACAAGGACATAAAGCTCCTTATCGTAAGTGGGGTAGTTCAGTGAGGCACCACCTAGCTTCTCATTGAAGTATGACACTGGTCTCCCTCCTTGGGTTAGCACTGCTCTTATGCCTATTCCAGAGGCATCACACTCCACTTTAAACGTCTTGTTGAAGTCGGGCAGGACTAGCACTGGTGCATGTGTAAGGCTGTCCTTTAAGGTCTGGAATACCTTCTCCTGAGATTCTCCCCAGCTGAATCTCACGTTCTTCTTCACTACTACCGTCAATGGTGAGGCAATACTGCTGAAGTTGGGCACGAATCTCCTGTAGAAGCTGGCCAGTCCATGGAAGCTCCTCACTTGGCTGATGTTGCTTGGTGTTGGCCATTCTTGAATGGCTCGAATCTTCTCTTCATCAACCTGTAGGTCCTATGAACTTACAACAAAACCTAAGAAGACAAGTTTATCAGTACAAAAGATGCACTTCTTGAGATTGGCATAAAGCTCTTCTTGTCGAAGGGTTTTAAGCACCAATTCAAGAGGTGTGAGGTGATCCCTTAAGCATTTACTATAAACTAATATGTCATCGAAATGAACTACAACGAAGTTACTGATGTATGCCCTAAGAACTTGGTTCATAAGGCACATGAAGGTGCTTGGGGCATTAGTCAAGCCGAATGGCATGACTGTCCACTCGATTCAAGGCTAGGATGCGCATGGGCTATTTGGAGAAGTTTAGGTGAGAAACTCGACCTTAAGCTTCTGGATAGGGGTTTTCTGATTGGTATTGGATGGAGGGGTGAAGTGAACCACACGAGGGGTGATGAACCTCGTGATAAATCATAAACTTAGAGCTAGGAGGACTGGTCTCAACTAGGTTCTAAGCGCACAAGTCTCTTGAGAGAATAACTTGTTAAAAGAAAATTTGATCTTTATTAATTATCAAAAAGGTTGTCGAACTACAATGCTGGAAGGAGCCTTATTAATATGCTCGACAGCTTGACCTTCTAGGGTCGACTCAAAGAGAGAAAAGGAAAGATTACAAAAGTGCACAATGGAAAATGTACAAAAGTGCATAACCGAAAAAGGACATATTCCTAAAATGTCTTTGACTCAAAAATGTAAAGAATCTAAATCCTACCCTGCAAAACAGAAAGAGGTAAATGTCTAAATTGAAAACTTACCTTTCTTACTTCACGGCCAAGAAATGGAAGGTGGCGGTCCTTGTGGCATGCACGCGCCTTGCTCCTAGTCTTCGACTTGGAGTAGGGTTAGGAATCTTTGGGCCCTGACCTATCTTGCCACTAAATCCCAAGTCTCTGAAGTCCCTTGCATTGTTGAGAAGCCTTTGGACTCTTCTTTGCACTTCGGGCCCACTGTCCTTTGCCGATCATCCTCTAGGAGCTTGTCGACCCATAAGCTGAATTTGTGGAAGAGTGCTCTTGATCTACTCCTTGTCATTGCTTCTGGTGGCACCACTGGTGTAGAGACTTCCTCTAGATGCATGTCCTGAAGCTGGTAGCTTATCTGGTCCGAGTCTCCTTGTGTATAAGTTGAAATGCCCGTGTACTCGACTGGATCGCTTGTACCGGCTGGACTGTGCGAGGTACTGGCCGGAATGCCTTCTGGACCGGCCAAGTTGATCTCGGAGTCGGCAGCGTCACCACTGGGACCGGCAGTGTCATCCACATTGCCACCAGTAGGGCTGGAGGTTTGGGCCTCTCCACCGGCAATACTGATCGGTCCGGTCCTGTTGATCGAGGGTCCGGCGGTACCGCTTGGGCCGGTAGACGTGCCAAATGGCCCAGCCGTCTCGGGAAAGCTTCTTGGTCGGCCAGTCTAGTCTCCTGGACAACCATACTACCTGATGTCCCCATCATGAAGTGTGACAAGCCACGTCACAAGTCGATGAGCATTGAAAAATATTGTGCAGGACAAGACTCTACACAATAAGGTGGACGTTGCATAGATGGTGCAACAACGAATGGTTTTCCAGGTGGATGTTGCACATGTGGTGCAATATGATTGGAGCTCATGAGATATGACGTGCCGTGTCACAAGTGGATGAGCTCTAGAGAATATTGTGTAAGAAAAGAATCTGCACAATAAAGAAAGATATATTTGGTGAATATTGGAGATTGAATAAATATGGAATTATGGAATATCTAGGGAGTGATATAAATAGTTATATGATGAAAAACCTTAGAATTAGGTTTTCTGAAGTTCAGAGAAAGGGGTAACTCGTGGTTTAGGTGAACTTGGCAAGTGAATAAAGAGTGTGTGCGACAGACGTCGCATAGGTGATCTCGGGTAGATTAAGAATTGCTCAAAGGTGAGTTAAGGGTGACATCGTATAAAACTGATTAAAGAGATTGTAAAAAACTTATTTAAAAGATTCCTAATAAAGTTGTGTGAGTTTACATACATAAACGTATGTGTTCAACTGTTTTTCATATTTTAGTTCTTTTACATGTGACAGTAAATTAATACAAATAGGATATAATCAAAATAAATAAATGAATGTTAGATTTTTGTATCGATGAGTTTCTTTAGATCTCAATGTTATATTATTTATTCTTTACGGGTAATATTATTTTATTTTCTATTTTTTTAAAAAGAATTTCACCGTTTTAAAATATTAAATTATAAAACCAAGTACTTGAATAAATTGCTTTTAAATATGCTATACAAATGCTTTAAGAAAATAAGATAGACAAGACCACTGTTTTATGTTAGTATCTTTCTCGTCCCATTTTCAAACATGAATTAATAGTTTGTATCATATGAAATTGTATCCTCGTATAAAATGGAACGTGACAAGATGTGAACGGAATTTTGTCTACCCCACAAGGCATCATTAATCGTAGCCAAAAGGTTTGCTATCTCGATCTTCTTCCGTCTCTGTAGGATTCCTTCATGTCGAATTTTTCGTCTCGTTATTGTCACCAGGAGGTTAATAGCATTCAGGCGATGGATGAAAACAAATGGAGTTCACACACTGTATGGCCATCGGATTTAACTCCAAAATACAAACTCACTAACCATACTAAAGTGTAACAAAAAGAAGTGTAAATCAGTTATTTTCAGAGAATAAATTATGAAACGGTCAAAATAATTAAATACTTTGTAACGGATAATAACAAATTCTGTAACGGTCAAAAATTAATTATGTTATATCCGCTAAATCCACAATTAATTCTATATATGGAATTAATTATGGATTATAGTATAAAAGAAGAACTATCCTTATGTAATAAGGAGAATCATTCTAAAATAATTAGATACATTTTATATTTTTGTGTGAGAGTTGAATAAAGTGTAAATTCAGTTCTAACATTTGGCAGCGTCTGTAAGGACAATCCATCCTAAATTTTAAGAAAAAAATGTCAAACTCCAATGATAATAATACATATTTTCAGGGTACCCTCGGAAGACTTTACAACTTGTAAAAAACAAAATAAAAGATACAATTTCATTATCACTGTTTCGCATTTTGAGGCATGCAATAAAGACAACATAGCATGAAATCGTACCTGGAAATATTTTCTAAATCGTTCACAGTCTCGATGATAATATCAAACCCTAAGAGGGGTAAAAAAGGCAAGCAACTCCTCGTATAAACACGGATATAGAACCGTTAAATAAACGAGGAGCACTTGGCTAAAATAGTCAGCACAACTTGACAAAATAATATCAAACCCTAAAGGAGATAAAAAAATGGCAAGCAACTCCTCATATAAAAATGGATATAGAACCGTTAAATAAACGAGGAGCACTTCACTAAAATAGCTAGCACAACTCGGCAAAATAATATCAAACCCTAAAAGTGGTAAAAAAGGCAAGCAGCTCCTCGTAAAAATACGGATATATGACCGTTAAATAAACAAAGAGCACTTCACTAAAAGCCAGCACAACTCAGCGCAAAAAAAATCAAACCCTAAAAGGGATATACATAAAAGGGCGCAAGCAGCTCTTCGTAAAACACGGATATATGACCCTTAAATAAATGAGGAGCATTTCGCTAAATTAATACAACCAGTACAGCTTGGCACGCTAAAATCAAACCCTAAAAGGTATAAACATAAAAGAGCGCAAGCAGCTCTTCATAAAAACACGGATATATGACCGTTAAATAAACAAGGAGCGCTTTGCTAAATTAATACACCCAGCACAGCTCGACACGATAAAATCAAACCCTAAAAGAGATTCATAAAAGAGCGCAAGCAGCTCCTCGTAAAAATACGGATGCATGGTCGTTAAATAAGCGAGAAGCACTTTGCTAAAATAATACAGTCAGCGCAACTCGACATGACAATATCAAATTCTTGAATAAAAAAAGAGGGAATGAATGAAGCAAGCAACTTCTCATCAACACATCGATACACAACCGTTAAATAAATGAATAATACTTCACGAAAATAAGATAGCGAGAATAAAACGAAAATGAAAAAGACAAAATAAGACAACGACAGTAATAGAAATCGTATAAAAAATGATCAAACATCGGTGATATCAGTAGGAACAGAAACACCGATATAAGTAATAAATATTCAAGTAAGTAAAGTTTCCATAATTGACACTTCAAAAAACTTGGATGGCTTATTGTGGGCACTAGATTTAACCCCAAAATCCGAACCCGCTAACCAGACTAAGATTGACCAAAAAGAAATTAAACCGGGTATTTTCAAAGAATAAATTATGTAACGGTCAAAAATATTAATTAGTTTGTAACAGACAATAATAAATTTTGTAATGATCAAGATTTAATTATGTTATAACCGCCAAATCTACAATTAATTCTATATCTAGAATTAAATGTGGATTATAGTATAAAAGGAGACTACCCTTATGTAATAGGGAGAATCATTCAGAAATAATTAGATAAATTTTATATTCTTGTGTGAGAGCTGAATAAAGTATAAATTCGGTTTTAACACACTGACATTGTCAATCTCGTTGATGACTAAAATGGTTATAATAAAAACTTACACTCTTATAATTACTCTGATATAAAAATATAATGATATAAGTAATAAAAATAATAATAATGTTTCCTAATATAATAAGAACTTATACATTTAAGATTGTTGCTTTGATACCATCTTAAAAACAAAAAGTTAAATAAAACTGATTTCTCTTCGTTGAATGTAAAAGTAAATACAATGTTTCTTTTATACTATCACATTCAATTTGACAAACAAGAATAAATATGGATTTAACATAAACCGAGAATGACCATGACTAAAGCCCCCTTCAAGATAGTGCTTCATAGAGATTAAGAAAACTCATCTTACACCTAAGATATTGAAAGGAAGAAGGATAAGAGGCTTAGTCAAAACATATGTGAATTGATGTTCAGATCGAATATGAAGAGTTTTGAAAAAATCATTAGGTATCGTCTCTCGAACTAAATGACAATCGATGTCAACATGCTTTTTCCTCTCATGAAAGATAGGATTCATGGCGATATGAAGAGCTGCAGTATTGTTATAGAAGAGAAGCACATGTAGAGAAAAAGTAATCATCAAGTCCTGCAAAATGCGAGTAATCCAAACGAGTATTTTCAAACCATAAGTCATGGATCGATATTCTACTTCTGCAAAACTACAAAAGAAAGTATGTTGCTTTTTTTATTTCCATGAAACTAAAGCATCACCAATGTACATACAATATTATGTAATCGATCTCCTAGTGTCTGGAGAAGTTGTCCAATCAACATCTATAAACCCTTGGACAGTAAAAACTGGATTAGATAAATAAAAAAAAATCCCATATGAATTGTGCTTTTATGATAACGAAGTATCTTATGAGCAGCCTGCATATAAATTTTGTGAGGAGCAACTGAGAATTGACACAATTTGATAACTGTAAAAGATATATATGGACGAGTGATGCTCAAATATAGAAGCTTTCCAATCAATCGCTTATAGGATTCAATGTTCTCGAGAAGAGGAGTATCATTCTTATGTAAAGAATGATTTGGTTCCATTGGGATAGATGATGGCTTATTATATATCAATGAAACCAGTATCACTCAACAACCCAACAACATACTTCCGTTGACAAATTGAGATTCCTTTTTTGCTGCGAGCAATTTCAAAAGCACGAAAAAATTGAAAATGACCCAAACTGTATAGCTTAAAATGAGTATTAAGCCGCTGAATCAGAGGAGTAACGAAAACTTCATTGTTGCTAGCAATTATGATGCTGTCCACACAAACCAGAATAGTTACATAGACATCATCTTGAAGCCAAATAAAAAGAGTATGGTCACTATGAGATTTCGAGAAACCCATTGATTAAGAATATTTGACAGTTTTATGTACCATTGTCTCGATGCCTACCCATAAATGAATTTATGGAATTTACAAACCAGATCAGTTTGATCTTTGTATTCATCATGCAGCAAATAACCTGGTGATAAATACATATAGATCTCCTTGTCTAATTCTCCATTCAAAAAGGCATTCGAGATATATATCTAAGATGAACTCCAATTCATTTTAGTAGCTATAGCCAAAAGAATTTTCACCATAGCTAATTTAGCTACCAGAGAGAAACTATCCGTGAAATCAAAACCTTCCTCTTGAGTGTAACTTTTGGCTACAAGTCTAGCTTTGTACCTTTCAATACTACCATCAGCTTTGTGCTTAATTTTGAATACATACTTACAACCAGTAGCTTTCTTACTAGATGATAAGGAACAGATGGTCCAGGTACCATTTCTTTCCATAGATTTCAACTCCTCATTCATTGCACCACACCAAACTAGATGTCTCTTACTCAGAGTAAGTAAGTGGTTCATTAAGAAGAGTAATATTATTGATGAGATTTTAAGTTTTAATCCTGATTACAACTCCATGTGCAGAGCAATCGAGTAGTATAGTTGGGTATCGAATCCTCAAAAAAGTAAGAATAGTACACTAGAAATCCACGAAACACTTAAATCTTAATTTGTTTTTTGATTGGTTATCTGATTATCTAATCGTAAAGAAAGTGAATATGAGTTAATTCAATAAAGAAGAAATATGAACAGGGGGCAAGGCATTCGACTCGAGGCAATCTTCCTTTTGACTAACGATTCTACAGTTCGATTAGATGAATCCCTAAGAATTCGAACACTATCTAGTAGCCTGATCTACTCTCATGGTAACAGTCCATTTACCACCCTATAGACTACAATTCTTTTGCATAGCAATCTATCATCTAGTGATCATTGAATTCGAGTCTAATCTTGTCCACCTATCGTCTTATATATCAACTCTTGTTGGCTAAGATGCAATAAAGATATTTAGGACTACCTCAATGTTCTGTCTACACTTATCAGGAATAAAACATCATCGATTTAAGCATTGATTAACTATTTCAATCCCTAGCATTAAGCATACCCTAAACATAAGGGATTTGTCATCTAATCTACCTAAACAATTCTAAGTCAACATCAGATTCCCTTAATCTACCTTACCCGTGATCTATACATAAAACTACTCAAACATATTCAATAAAACAGTAAGCATAAATAAGTAAAAGGAAAGAAATATAAGGTAAAAGATAGGATAGAGAAATCCTTCAATAGAAACCAAGAGTGCAAGAACAAAGGTTGAAACCAATCTCTTCTCTCTCTAAAAACTTCTAGAGCAAAAAAATAAAAGAAAGTTGAATAAAACGTAGGTTAAAAGTGTCTAAAAGGGTTTATATAGTATCCCTAACAATTAGGTTTAATCCCAAGATAAACCGATTAAGTACAAATAGGTTTAAGATATTTTGGGATTGGGTTGGCCTGATATTGGCCCATTACATCGGCCATGGTGAGATTGGGCTCTCATGGCCAATCTAACGATGGGCAGATCTATTGGCTTGAGATTGGCCACATGAGATCCGCCTAATGGCCGATTTGCTAATGCGTAGTGAGTAGGTTTGAGATCGTCCAAGCTGAGATAGGTCATATGGCCGATCTTGTGATGGGTGGAAGGATTCTTGAGATCGGCCAGGGTGAGATTGGTCTGATGGCCGATCTCGTGACTGCCAGGAGACTTCTTGGCTAGTTGTTGTCACTTAATCCCGTCTAACTTATCACTGTACCTAAAAACATCGAAAAGGTATGCAAGATTCAAAAATGCATGAACTAACATATAGAACGCAATGCCAAATGCCAATGAATGTAAATGGGTAGATAGAATACCTAAAATGGCAATGAAAACGCGGTGGTGAAATGCATCGTGAAACAATGCAAAAAACCTGGCTATCAATTATGTATAAAAAGCTAAAAGGACAAGCTAACTTATTAAAAGAAATATATATTGAGAGAAAAGATACAGAGTAGAAAATGAAGTACTATAACAATGATAATCCTACAAGTATAAGGGTCGTTTCGATTATCTGCGAGAATTTGATGCCGAAGACAAGGAATTCTCCGAGCATGATTTTTCAGAATGTGAAAAATCATCAAAAAGATGAATGAGCAGAAGGCATAGATTCATCAATGGATGTAGGGAATGAAATATGAGGAAATAAATTTCGTCAATCCTCATAAAAGATTATATGTCGTGAAATAGAAATGATATTACTCTCCAAATCCAAAAATTTATATCCTTTAAATCCAGATGGGTATCCTAGGAATACACAAGCCTTAGGTCTAATTTGAAACTTATGTCGCGCTATTTAGGTGATGTGGAAATGTAACATAAACAACCAAATGTTCCAAAGAGACTATAATCAGGGACTTTAGATGTTAAGATCTTATAAGGTGTCTTATTTTGAAGTATAGGAGTGGGTAAAAAGACAATAGTCATTATACAATCTCCACATTACTCTAAAGGAACTTGAAATTGAAACATTAAAGATCTAGTTACATTGAGGATGTGTTGGTTCTTACGTTGTACAACAGAGTTTTGTTGTGGGATTTCTGAGCATAAGTTATAGGAAACTATAACCTTAGTTAGATACAAATCATTGAACTTCAGTTCTTGATTATTATCAGATCTAACAACCTTAACACTAACTCCATACTGATTTTTGCCAATTTCAAGAAACCAGGAAAAATTATCAAAACACCAGCTTTTGATTTCATCAAATAAATCGAGGTAGCTTTACTGTGATCATCAACTATGGTCAGAAAATATTTATAAAGGACCCCAAGTATCTATACGAATCAAATAAAATATGAGTTTTACATCGGTTTTGGTTAGAAAGAAAAGGTAAATGTTTCTGTTTTGCAAGAAGATAAATAAAACAAGTTTTATCATGATCCTTATTGTTTTTGTGTAGAGAAAGAACATCACTGAGAAGATCAATCCTAAAATAAGAAGGATGACCTAAACGAGTGTGTCACAAACGAGAAGAAACAAAAACTGATGAACAAGATGGTTTGATACTACCTAGAACAGAAAATGAAGTAAAATCCTTATGAAGTTCCAGAATGTAAAGATTTGTAATTTGACTACCGTGACCAACCGTCAACTCCAAGTATAATCCTGAATTAAAAAAAAATTGGAAATGAAACTGATGGTTAAGTTCATATGCTTAGTAAGCATACTAACACTGAAAAGGTTAAACCGAAGCGTTGAGATGAATAAAATGTCATAAAGGATGAGTTTTGTACTTAATCTAATATCTCCTATTCGAACAATGATCACTGTTGTTTCATTAGGAAGGTTCACAAATGTATTCGCTAGTTCTCTAAATCTAAGAAATGAATTTCTAGATGAGCTATATGGTGAGTAGCTCCAGAATTTATAGTCCAAGAACTCGAAGAGATGTCATTTCTATTAGAATTATGAACAAGCATATCATGTGAGATAAAAAAGAAAGTGTTAGAAATGTACTATATATTGGTGTAATATTTGGTACTGAATTTGAAGTAGAAACTTGAGAAACTGCTAAAGTTGGAGTAACACCTGAAGTTTGGAGCTTTGAGCTTAGAAAAGCAACGATGTCCTGTTGGAAGTTCTGCTATGAATTGATCTGGAAACTTTTCTAAATTTGTAATAGTCATGTTGGTAGTTGAAACAGGATTAGATGAAGATGTAGTATAATTCTTCTGAGTAAGGGAATTTTGACCACACTTTCTTTTGTCTGTCGATAACCATGGAACTTATAACATCTGTCTTTTAAATGACCAACTGCTCCACAATGAGCACAAATATGATCACATAAGGGAAGATCCTATACATTTCTTTGACTTTTGGAATAAAATTAGTTTGTATTTACGAACAATAGTTTTAAACCTCGTATCAAACTGTTCAATGTCTGAGTTTGCGTAAAGATAATGAGGTACAATATCCATCATGTACTTTTGTAGAAACCTACACATCTCTGTATGAAAAAATTTAATTACTTTCCTAGAAAGTTTAGCTTATGATTTTTTTTCTTTGGTTAAAAATCCTAAAGATTCCGTGCATTGATCAAAGATCTTGGATTTAACATTGATGATTTCGTGTTTCTTTTAAAAGGAGTATTTTACAAAAAAAATGTCAATTAAACGAGTTTACTAATTGAAACAGCCGTAAATATTAGCCCTATAAATATTTTTTTTAAACGACTACGTTAATCTTAGCATTATAATTACTTTTGGCTTTTGCATACTTTTTAAATCGTATATTTAGACTTTTTTTAGTTATGGTTAATTTTTCCACCGGCACTAGTCAATTTGAAACTTTAGATTCACACACGCTGAAAAAATATGTTAACGAGTAACGATGGTTTCTTTTTTAAAAAAATGGAACGAATAGAAAACTATTTAGGTTCGGAATCACGTAAAAATATTTCTTCTGTGGTTTTAAAAAAATGTTTCGTATAGACACCCAATTTTGCCAATAGGATGCATAATTGCATGTTTATAATATTTTGGAATTTACATGTATTACTATATTATTAGTAACTTATATGCATTCAAATATGTGCACTAGTATTATATTTACAGTCAATCAAATCGATAAATCTTGGTTGTCTTTAAGGACCACTTGAATTTATTTATTTGGTAGGTTCTATAAAATTTTATAGTAATTACTTTACCTTGAGTAATATCAAAATAGAAATGAACCAATCAGCACTGATTCTGTTAGTATATAATAACTTCAGTATTTCGTGGTCAATAAATAATATTTAAACAACTTTATAATATATCTACCAACTAAAATACATATTTTTATTTTGAAAGTACCTTAACACAATTTTTATCGAAAATTCCACAATAGTTACTTTTCCAAATATTCCATTGAAAGTTATATGTTTGTAAAAATATCATAAATACTAATTTTTTTATAATTTGAATATTTAGGTTTAAGTTTAAAGGCGTAGCACATAGTTTAGTGTCTAAGGTTTAACATTTACTTTTATTCTGTAGTATTTTATAAAAATAAACTTATTCACATTCTCTCTACCTTTTTGTATTTGATTACATAAGATAAAGTCTCAATGAATTCGACCCATCTAGCATGTGTTTTGTTCAGTTTTTGTTGCCATTTAAGATGTTTGAGTGACTCATGGTCGGTATGGATGACAAACTCCTTGGGCCAAAGATAATGTTGTAATGTTTGCAAGGCCCTCACAAGCGCATATAGTTCTTTGTCATAGGTTGGGTAATTGAGTGTGACCCCTCCAAGTTTCTCATTAAAGTAGGTTATGAGTTTTCTTTCATACATAAGAACAGCACCAATACCAACTTCTAAGGCATCACATTCAATTTCAAAAGTTTTATCAAAGTTAGGAAGAGATAGCACTGAGGAGTGTCTGAGCTTGTCTTCCAAGATTTGGAAGGCCTCCTATTGCGCCTGCTCCAACTTAAATCCCATATTTTTTATAACCTCAATGAGTGGAGCTGCTATAGTGCAAGTCAATGACAAATCTCCGGTAAAATCCAGGTAGGCCATGGAAGCTCCTTACTTCTCCAACATTCTTTAGACTCGACCACTCCTTAATCGTTTTTATATTTTCCTCATCAACCTTAATACTACCTGTACTCACAACAAAACCTAAAAAGACAAGGTTATATGTTCCAAAAGTATATTTCTTAAGATTAGCATACAAGGTTTCCTTTCTAAGAACTTCAAAAACCTTTTTGAGATGTTTTACATGATCATCTAAGGTTCAGCTAAAAACTAGAATGTCATCAAAGTATACTACCACAAAATTACCTATGAATTCCCTAAGGACATGTGATGGGGACATCAGATCGCATGGCCGGCCATGAGACTAGATTGGCCGACCAGGGAGTTTGCCCGAGACAGTCGGGCCATTTGTCATGTCTGCCGGCCCAAGCAGTATCGCCGGGCCTTCGACCAGCCGGGCCGGACCGACCAACATTTCCAGCGGAGAGGCCCAAACCTCTGGCCTAACTGGCGGTGACGTGGATGATACCGCCGGCCCAATTGGTGACGCCCCCGGCTCCGGGATCAACTTGGTCGGCTCCGATGACATTTTGGCCAGTACCTCGCACAGTCTAGCCGGTACAGCCAATCCAGCTGATTGCACCACCATTTCAACATCTACACAAGAAGACTCATACCAGATAAACTACCAGCTTCAAGACATGCATCTAGATGAAGTTTCTACACCAGTGGTGCCACCAGGAGCAATGACAAGGAGCAGATCAAGGGCGCTCTTCCACAAGTTCAGCTTGTGGGTCGACAAGCTCCTAGAGGATGATCGACAAAGGACATTGGGCCAAGAGGGCAAAAAAGAGTCCAAGAGCTTCTCAACAATGCAAGGGACTTCAGAGACTTGGGCTTTAGTGGCAAGAGAGGTCAGGGCCCAAAGATTTTTAACCCTACTCCAAGTCGAAGACTAGGAGCAAAGCGCGTGCATGCCACAAGGTCGGCCACCTTCCATTTCTTGGCCGAAAGGTAGGAAATGTAAGTTTTCAAATTATATACTTGCCTCTTTCTGTTTTGCAGGGTAGAATTTAGATTGTTTATATTTTTGAGTCAAAGACATTTTAGGTAGAAGTCCTTTTTTGGTTATGCACTTTTGTAAGTTTTCCATTTGTGCACTTTTGTAAGTTTTCCATTTCTTTTCTTGAGTCGACCCTAGAAGGTCAAGCTGTCGAGCATATTAATAAGGCTCCTTCCAGCATCATAGTTCGACAACCTTTTTGATAATTAATAAAGATCAAATTTTCTTTCTACAAGTTATTCTCTCAAGAGACTTGTGCGCTTAGAACCTAGTTGAGACTAGCCCTCCTAGCTCTAAGTTTGTGATTTATCATGAGGTTCATCACCCCTCGTGTGGTTCACTTCACCCTTCCATCCATTACCAAACAGAAAACCCCCATCCAAAAGCTTAAAGTTGAGTTTCTCACCTAAACTTCTCCAAATAGTCCACACGTGTACATGCTTGAATCGAGGCTTGTATCATTTTGGTATCAGAGCTTAAAGCTCCTAAAACCAGATTGTTTCTATCCTTTACTTAGTCTTGTTTCCAGTTCTTGCATTAGTTTAAGTTGCATTAAAAAAAATCAAAAAAATAACATCAAATCTAGCTTCTACGTGCATCAGTAGGGCTTAGATTCATTCTTGCATTGCAATTTTCGTCTTTGCTTTTTACTTAAATCATATTTTTATTATCATTAAGTTAAATTAAAAAGAAAAAAAAATAGAAAAAACACCAAAAGGAATCGACCAAAACAGCTAGCACTAGTTGTTGTGAAGTTTCCATTTTTTTTTCAACTTTTTCATTTTTTCAAATTTTCCTTTTTTCTAATTTTTCCTTTTTGCAAATTTTCGAATTCTTCTATAAAAACAAAACCTTCCAAATCACTTAGGAGCAAAATGACTTGTGTTTCTTTCTTCTAGCACAATGGCAGAAGGAAATCAGGATGCAGCCGAGGCCATGATGGCCATGTTCACCACCCTCCAAACACAACTCGCATCCATCGGCGAGAGGTTGGAGCGCGTGGAGAGGCCGGTGAGATTCCAGGCCATAAGGCACGTGAGGGCTGAGCAAGACCATGCTGAGGGTCCTGAATACCCTAGGACACGGCACGAACAGGAGGAGCCCCAACCGGTTGAAGATGAAGACACGCAGCCTCACGGCTATCACCTTAGACTGAGAGGACCTCCACGGCAACCAGAGGCAGAAAGCGATGGCTTCGAGCCATATGGTCATCACCAGAGACCAAAAATGCCTCCCAGACATCATGAGGATGGAGATGAATACGCCTACAACCGGATAACTCATCCTGATGTCAAATTAACACCTCCTAGTTTTGCACAAAAAGTAGACCCCGAAGCCTATCTTGATTGGGAGAGGAGGATGGATCACATCTTCGATCACTACAACCAACCAGGCCCTAGGGGAGTCTCCATGGCAGTAGCACAACTCACGGACAATGCCCTCACCTGGTGGGATCGTGAGGTGTCTGACCGAAGGAGGAAAAGATTAAGGCCCATAGACTCATGGGTCGACATGAAAGATCTCATGAGACAAAGGTTTGTTCCACCCTATTTCCATAGAGATTTGCAACGACATTTTCGTACTCTTAAGCAGGGCACCAGATCAATAGAGGAGTACTACGAAGAGTTTGAAAGGCTAAGGAACAGGTTGGAGCTCAATGACGATGAAGAGGCATTGATGGCACAATTCTTGGATGGGTTGCAAGAGAGAATCAGCCGTAAGGTGGAGAGACAAATCTACAACGACTTCAAGGACTTGTTCCACCTATCTGTCCAGGCTGAGCAGCACATCAAGCATAAGAGCCAAGACATCCGCAGCAAGCCTAAGAAGCCTTGGGCACCAAGCAATAATCCCAAGCCCATAGACAAGGGCAAGAGCATAGAGATCGAATCACGGTTCAAGAGCAAGCCTCCTGAGCAAACCCGTGACAAGAGAGAGCCTAGTAAGTCTTCTAACCCTCAGAGATCATGTGACATCACTTGCTTTAAGTGTAGGGGTCGCAGCCACATCTCAAGGGAGTGCCCAAACAACCATGTCATGCTGATCACGGAAGCTGGAGAATATAAGTCTCAAGACAAAGAAGACTATGAACCAGAAGGAGAATATGGTGACATTGTACTACCCTGATGTGGGAGAAGTGCTGGTCACTAGACGCATTCTCAGTGCAATGGTGGATCCCTCAGAGACCATCCAAAGGGAAAACATCTTCCACAGCCGTTGCACCATCAAGGACAAGGTATGTAACCTCATCATAGATAGTGGTTCTTGCACTAACGTTGCTAGTGCGTACATGGTTGATAAGCTAGGTCTAGAGAAGACAAGGCATCCTCGACCGCATAGGCTGAGATGGCTTGATGACAAATTGGAGCTCAAGATCCATGAGCAAGTAATTGTGTCATTCAGTGTGGATAGATACCAAGATCAGGTAGTGTGCGACGTGGTGCCAATGCAAGCTGGCCATCTTCTGCTAGGAAGATGATGGGGACATCAGGTCGTATGGCCGGCCAGGAGACCAGACTAGCCGACTAGGGAGCTTGCCCGAGACAGCTGGGCCATTTGGCACGTCTACCGGCCCAAGCGGTACCGATGGACCTTCGACCAACAGGACCAGATCGATCAACATTACCGGCGGAGATGCTCAAACCTCCGGCCCAACTGGAGGTGACGTGGATGATACCGCTGGTCCAATTGGTGATGCCGCCGGCTCCGGAATCAACTTGGCTGGCTCAGAAGACATTCCGGCCAGTACCTCACACAGTCTAGCCGGTACAGCCGATCCAGCCGAGTACACGGGCGTTTCAACATCTACACAAGGAGACTCGAACCAGATAAGCTACCAGCTTCAGGACATGCATCTAGAGGAAGTATCTACACCAGTGGTGCCACCAAGAGCAATGACAAGGAGCAGATCAAGAGCACTCTTTCACAAATTCAGCTTATGGGTCGACAAGCTCCTAGAGGATGATCGACAAAGGACAATGGGCCAGAAGTGCAAAGAAGAGTCCAAAGGCTTCTCAACAATGCAAGGGACTTCAGAGACTTGGGCTTTAGTGGTAAGAGAGGTCAGGGCCCAAAGATTCCTAACCCTACTCCAAGTCGAAGACTAGGAGCAAGTCGCGTGCATGCCACAAAGATGGCCACCTTCCATTTCTTGGCCGTGAGGTAAGAAAGGTAAGTTTTCAATTCGAATATTTGCCTCTTTCTGTTTTGCAGGATAGGATTTAGATTGTTTACATATTTGAGTCAAAGACATTTTAGGAATAGGTCCTTTTTCGGTTATGCACTTTTGTAAGTTTTCCATTTGTGCACTTTTGTAAATGTTTCCATTTCTCTTTGAGTCGACCCTAGAAGGTCAAGCTGTCGAGCATATTAATAAGGCTCCTTCCAGCATTGTAGTTCGACAACCATCTTGCTAATTAATAAAGATCGAATTTTCTTTCAACAAGTTATTCTCTCAAGAGACTTGTGCGCTTAGAACCTAGTTGAGACCAGCCCTCCTGGCTCTAAGTTTGTGATTTATCACGAGGTTCATCACCCCTCGTGTGGTTCACTTCACCCCTCCATCCAATACCAATCAGAAAACCCCTATCCAGAAGCTTAAGGTCGAGTTTCTCACCTAAACTTCTCCAAACAGCGCACGCGCATCCAAGCCTTGAATCGAAGTTTATATCCGAAGGCCATGGCTGTTTGACAAGGAGACAAGGCATGATGGCCGAACCAATCTCTACACTTTTGTGCATGACAAGAGAAAGGTCAGCCTAGCTCCTCTCACACCTGCCCAGGTACATGAGCTTCAACAGCAAATGAGTAAGGAAAAGAAGCTCATTAAATCTAATTTTCTTATTCAACCAAGTAATGTCCGGAGAGCTTTAGCCTCGAAGGATTCAATATTGCTAATGGTCTTTAAAGAGATTTTGAGTGTAGAGAAAGAATAGGTAGAGCTACCTCTCAAAGTAGCAGTTCTCCTCAACAAATTCCAGGATGTATTTCCTGAGGAGATACCAGCAGGCTTGCCTCCCCTACGCGGCATAGAGCACCAGATCGACCTCGTGCCCGGAGCAGCCTTGCCTAACCGGCCAGCCTACCGGATGAGTCCAGAGGAGTCTAAGGAGCTTGAGAAGCAAGTCAAGGAGCTCGTGGAGAAAGTCTATGTTCAAGAGAGCCTCAGTCCATGTGCCGTACCAATGCTGCTAGTGCCCAAGAAGGATGGGACTTGGCGAATGTGTGTGGACTGCCGAGCAATCAACAACATCACAGTCAAATGCCGGCATCCGATACCACGGCTGGATGACATGCTAGATGAGTTGAGTGGAGTCACAGTCTTCTCCAAGATAGACCTCAAGAGTGGATACCACCAGGTCAGGATGAAGGAAGGTGATGAGTGGAAGACTGCTTTCAAGACAAAGCAAAGGCTCTATGAGTGGACAATCATGCCATTCGGCTTGACTAATGCACCAAGCACCTTCATGCGCCTTATGAACCAAGTTCTTAGGGCGTACATCAGTAAGTTCGTTGCAGTTTACTTTGATGACATTTTTGTTTACAGTAAGTGCTTAAGGGATCACCTCACGCATCTTGAGTTGGTACTTAAAACTCTTCGACCAGAAGAGTTTTATGCCAATCTCAAGAAGTGCATCTTTTGTACTGATAAACTTGTCTTCTTAGGTTTTGTTGTAAGTTTACAGGACTTACAGGTTGATGAAGAGAAGATTCGAGCCATACAAGAATGGCCAACACCAAGCAACATCAGCCAAGTGAAGAGTTTCCACGGTCTGGCCAGCTTCTACAAAAGATTCGTGCCCAACTTCAGCAGTATTGCCTCATTATTGATGGTAGTAGTGAAGAAGAACATGGGATTCAATTGGGGAGAAGCTCAGGAGAAGGCGTTCCAGGCCTTGAAGGACAGCCTCACATATGCACCAGTGCTAGTCTTTCCCGACTTCAACAAGACATTTGAAGTGGAGTGCGATGCCTCTGGAATAGGCATAGGAGCGGTGCTAACTCAAAAAGGAAGGCCAGTGGCATACTTCAGTGAGAAGCTAGGTGGTGCCTCAATGAACTACCCCACTTACGACAAGGAGCTTTATGCCCTAGTCCGAGCCTTGGAGACTTGGCAGCATTTCTTGTTGTCCAAGGAGTTTGTGATCCACACTGATCACGAGACTCTCAAACACCTTAGAGGGCAAACCAATCTCAAGAGGAGACATGCCAGGTGGATGGAGTTCATAGAGACCTTCCCGTACGTCATCAAGTACAAGAAGGGCAAGGACAATGTGGTAGCCGATGCACTATCAAGGAAGTTTGCCTTGATATCCATCATGGAGGCAAAGGTCTTAGGATTCAATCACATCAACGACCTATAGAAGGATGATCATGACTTTGCTGAGAGCTATAAGGAGTGTGGCACAGGAAGTCATGGCAAGTTTTACATCCATGAGGGATTCTTGTTCCAAAAGAGAAGGTTGTGCAAACCACAAGGATCATTACGGGAGGTTATCATCCGAGAAGCTCATGGAGGAGGACTCATGGGCCACTTTGGTGTCGACAAGACACTAGCAGCGGTCAAGGAGCACTTCTACTGGCCAAAAGGTCAGTAGAAGCCCATTGTGCAAGGTGCATCACCTACAAAAAGGTGAAGTCCCGAGTGCACCCTCACGGGTTGTACCTCCCTCTGCCCATACGTACACAACCATGGGTGGACATCTCAATGGACTTCGTTCTAGGTCTGCCCAAGATCAACCACAAAGATGCAATATTTGTAGTGATGGACAAATTCTCCAAGATGGCACATTTCATTCTATGTGCCAATGTTAATGATGACACGCAAACAACCGAGCTATTCTTCAAGGAGATAGTACGGCTTCATGGAGTGCCAAGGACCATCGTGTCAAACAGGGACACCAAGTTCCTCAGCCACTTCTGGAGGACCCTTTGGAGGAAGCTAGGCACGAAGCTGCTCTTCTCGACCACCTGCCATCCTCAAACCGATGGCCAAACTGAAGTAGTCAACCGGACAATGTCGACTCTTCTCAGGACTACACTAGGGAAGAATCTCAAGACTTGGGTGGAGTGCCTACCATTCATAGAGTTTGCATACAACCGAGCCGTGCATTCAGCAACCAAGAAGACCCCCTTTGAAGTAGTCTACGTCTTCAACCCTCTCACACCCTTGGAGCAAACGCTACTGCCACCAGTAGAGATGACCAACCTCAACGGAGCATCCAAGGCGGAGTTTATAAAGAAGATACACCAGAAGGTAGTAGAGAACTTGGAGAAGAGGACCGGGTAGTACGTGACTAATGCCAACAAGGGAAGAAAGGAGATGATCTTTCAACCAGATGATTGGGTATGGCTACACCTACGGCAGGAGAGGTTCTCCAACCTAAGGAGTTCCATGCTAGCCCCAAGAGGATATGGACCATTCTGAGTGCTGGAGAGGATCAACAAAAACGCCTACCAGATCGAGCTTCCAGGTGAGTTTAATGTGTCTAACACATTCAACGTAACTGATTTAGCTCCTTTCCATGCAGATGAACCAGTTTTGAGGTCAAAACCTACAGAAGGGGGAGGGGATGATGGGGAAATCAGATCGTATGGCCAGCCAGGAGACCAGATTGGCTGACCAGAGAGCTTGCCCGAGACAGCCGGGCCATTTGGCACGTCTGCCGGCCCAAGCGGTACTGCCGAGCTTCGACCAGCCGGGCCGGACCGACAAACATTTCCGGCAGAGAGGCCCAAACCTCCGGCCCAACTGCCGGCAACGTGGATGACACCGTCGACCCAATTGGTGACGCCGCCGGCTCCTGGATCAACTTGGCCGGCTCCGATGACATTTCAGCCAGTACCTTGCACAGTCCAGCAGGTACAGCCGATTGCACCACCATTTCAACATCTACACAAGGAGACTTGGACCAGATAAGCTACTAGCTTCAAGACATGCATCTAGATGAAGTTTCTACACCAATGGTGCCACCAGGAGCAATGACAAGGAGCAGATCAAGGGCGCTCTTCCACAAGTTCAGCTTGTGGGTCGACAAGCTCCTAGAGGATGATAGACAAAGGACATTGGGCCAAGAGTGAAAAGAAGAGTCCAAAGGCTTCTCAACAATGCAAGGGACTTCAGAGACTTGGGCTTTAGTGGCAAGAGAGGTCAGAGCCCAAAGATTCCTAACCCTACTCCAAGTCGAAGACTAGGAGCAAGGCGCATGCATGCCACAAGGTCGGCCACCTTCCATTTCTTGGCCGAGAGGTAAGAAAGGTAAGTTTTCAAATTATATACTTGTCTCTTTCTGTTTTGCAGGGTAGGATTTAGATTGCTTACATTTTGAGTCAAAGACATTTTAGGTAGAAGTCCTTTTTCGGTTATGCACTTTTGTAAGTTTTCCATTTGTGCACTTTTGTAAGTTTTCCATTTCGTTTCTTGAGTCGACCCTAGAAGGTCAAGCTGTCGAGCATATTAATAAGGCTCCTTCCAGCATTGTAGTTCGACAACCTTTTTGATAATTAATAAAAATCGAATTTTCTTTCTACAAGTTATTCTCTTAAGAGACTTGTGCGTTTAGAACCTAGTTGAGATCAGCCCTCCTAGCTCTAAGTTTGTGATTTATCACGAGGTTCATCATCCCTCGTGTGGTTCACTTCACCCTTCCATCCATTACCAAACAGAAAACCCCTATCCAGAAGCTTAAGGTTGAGTTTCTGACCTAAACTTCTCCAAACAGCCCACACGCGTACAGCCTTGAATCGAGGCTTGTATCAACATGGTTCATCAATCTCATGAAGTTACTAGGTGCATTTGTCAAGCCAAAAGGCATTACTAATCACTCATCTAAACCTTGTTTAGTTTTAAATGCAGTTTTTCACTCATCACCTTCTTTCATCATAATTTGGTGATAACAACTCTTAATATCTACCTTAGAGAAAATGGTAGAACCATGCAATTCATCTAACATATCATCTAATCTAGGTATAGGATGGCAATACTATACGGTGATATTGTTGATGGCTCTGCAATCAACACACATTCTCCAGCTTCCATCCTTTTTTGGGACAAACAAAATAGGTACAACACACGGGCTCATACTTTCGTGGATGTCTCCTTTCTCCTTGAGTTCAGTGACTTGCTTTTGAAGCTCTTTAGTCTCTAGGGGGTTAGTTCTGTAGGCTGGCTTGTTGGGAAGGGATGCTCCTGGTAGAAAGTCAATTTGGTGCTCAATTCCTCGGATTGGTGGTAAACCTTGCGGTTGCTCCTCCGGAAACACATCTTTAAATTCCTGTAAAAGAAGTTGAATGTTTTTGCTAGGAATGTCCTGCATAGATTGGTTAGTATGGAAGCATTTTTTGAGCATAAAGAGTAAGTGTGGTAAGTTACTCCCTAGGTTGGACTTAATCATAAGATTAGTCGGTTGTTTGGCTTGTGGCTTGGTTTGTGGTTTGGCGGTGCCGTCGGCATGGGGTTTGCTTTTGGGTTCGGATTGGGTTTTGTTTTTTTTAAAGCTATATGATCTAAAAGAACGCCTTGTGGGGATAAAGGTACTAAAATATGTTTCTTTCCCTTAAACTCAAATGAGAACCTATTAGTAAACCCATCAGGAATAAGCCTTCTATCCAATTGCCAAGGTCCACCTAACAAGATGTGACCAGCATCCATGGGTAAAACATCACACAAAACCTTATCTTCATATTTGCCTATGGGCAAAGGAACTAGGACTTGGTTCTCTACTTCGAGCTCACCCTCATCATTAAGCCATTGCAACTTATAGGGTTTAGACCTCTTAATAATCTCACGTCCTAACTTCTCTACCATAATCTCACTAGCTACATTGGTACATATCCTCCTTAGATTGGTTAAACCTAGTAGAACTAAATCCGGGTTTAGGGTTTTTTCTCTTAAGTTGTTTTTCGAACATGATAGTCTTATGGAGAAGTTCTTCTATTTCGACATAATGGTGAACCTCTAGCCTATCTATGATTTCCCTATTAAGGCCACCCATAAATCTAGCCATAGTGGCTTCACTATCCTCTTGAACATCAGCCCTAAGCAATAAGGTTTCCATCTCCTTAAAGTACTCCATTACGGTTCTAGATCCTTGAGATAGGTTTCTAACCTTAAAGTGAAGTACCCTATGGTATTGGCTAGGTATAAAAACTTTCCTCATGATTACTTTCATCTGATTCCACGAATCTATAGGCAAATCCGCAGTCCTTCTCCTAGAAGTAACTAATTGATCTCACCAACTTAAGGCATAATCTTTAAAAGCGGTTGGTGCTACTCTAACCCTACTATCATGAGTGTATTCCCTACAATCAAAGACTATTTCTATCTTCTTTTTTCACTCTAGATACTCCTCAGGGTCATTGGTTCCATAGAAAGAGGGAATCTTGATTTTAAGGCCATCCAAAGGGTCACGAGGATTGGGTTGGTTATTACTATGTGGTTGGTCGTCTCTTGGCCGCCTTCTCCTTGGGTGTTGTGACCTAGATGAGTGACTGTAGTATTGCTCTGTATCAGAAGGTGTCTGGTTTATCCTAAGTCAGTCATTGATGAATCTTTCTATTTCAGCTCTCACGGTTGCCATACTTTCATCCATCATGGCTTTAAAGGAATCAAGGAGTTCTTTGTTGGAGTTTGAGGATTCTTCTCCATTATTGCTGGTTCCTACCATGGTACCTGAAAAATTCAGACAACTAAACAAGTAAAAGGTTCAAAGTAAAACATAGAAATTGACACAACAATTCTCTGAAACAAAGACACAAGAACAAAGACAAACCCTAGCAAAGCATATTCTAGACCCTTTGAACTCCGTTTTTGAAATGGGTGAGTCCAACAACTTTAGATTCGCTTTTAAACGTTTTTAATTGGTATTCCTGGTTCTATTAAGTCTTAAGAACAAGTTTCATTCAAGTTTTAATAAAATGTTCAAACAAAAGATGATAAACTCGGATTAACAAAAACAGTTTATTAGAACCTCAACGGTGCTGATTGGGTGTTTCACAAGTTTTGTCCTTTAGAAATCAATTCTAAACTATTTTCAAGTTAATTTCCAGGTTCTTCAAAGATCTAAGATCAAGTTTAAACAAGAAACAAACTCAGAAAAATTTTAAAACAAATCGCAAAAAGAAGGCGAAAGGTTACAAAACGTTTTTGCAAGAATACGAAAGGGTGCAAACAGGTTTGTAGAGATACAACCTGGTTTGGAGTGGGCTCTGATACCAATTGATGTGTTCCTGATGAGGATCAAGCCCTTGATCAACTCCAAATGGTTGTGGAAGAATGGATGAATGGATTGAAGTTGCGGAATGGATGAAACGATGGTGTAACTTGCGGATGTGTGAGCTCTTAATTGGATGGATCCGAGAACAAGGGGAAATGGATGATACTTCTCAAGGATGGTGGAAAATCTTTGGACTATCTGCTTGCTCTGTGTGAATGACAAATGCCAGGCACGTTGGACACGGGGTAAATCGAATTGAAATTCCAAGGGTGATGAAGATCCCTTAGACTTTCGTATCTTGAGAGGAATGAGAAAGTGTTCTAAAATTCCTTATTCAAGAGGATGATCACACGAGTTTAAGAAGGAAATTTTCTATTAAAATTTTTGATAATCCACAAAGAAGGATACAAGAGAGTACTTATAGTAGTTTAGGAAATTGAAAATGACTCATAAAATCTACCAAAACATTAAAAAAATACTTAGGGAATTACAAAGACAACTAAGACAAAGACTAAGAAGTAAATAATGTTTTAACTTGATTCTTCCTCTCTTATTTCGTGGAAGGTAAGATAGGATGGGTTTTGATTCACCAAAAGGTTGTGGTAAAGTACCTTGGGTTTGCCTCATTAAAAACCTATCTTAGAAAACTAATTGGGACAAAACTAAGAATAGGGAAAAAGAATACAATCCAAGAGAGCTCTCTTGGTGAGGTTTAGGTGGCTTGAATCACAACCAATGTGGTTGGATTAGCACACACTAAACTGGCCTGAATGGTGTTGAGAAGATGCTGTAGTGTCTTAAGTTTGGCTTGCTTCGATCGGATAATGGGGCCATTAAAGATTTGTAGGCTTTCATCGTCAATATCTACGGGTTCTAGCTGCTCCTTAGCATCTTTAGTGGCTTCTTTCTCCTCTGGTTCAAGCTACTCCTTAGGTTACGATTACGTGTTGGCCATGCTCACATTATATCCTATGTTGAGCTTGTGGTGTGAAGCTAGCATTTTCATGAAAGTCCTAGCCTTGTCGTTCTCAAAGCTCAACATATTTTGTAATGTAAGCATTCGAGGAAAATGCCTTACAAAATGTTCACACACAAGATTAATGTTGGTTTTAAGGAACGGATTGGTTCCGGGAATGGAATCCCAAAGAGGGAGATCCGGCCATTCGGGTTAGCAAGGGTGGTAAAAGTGATGAAAGAAAATCCGAATGTGTATATTGGTATCTATGAACAAGTTGTAAGAAAAATGCAAAGAAAGATAATTTCAAGTCCAATTCAACTTCAAGTTTATGGAGTTAGGTTGTGGCACAATGCAAAATTTCCCAAGTTTTGAAATGGTGCAAGCATCATAGTACTCTTAGAAAGGGTTTCAATCCTAGAACTAAGTGAAATTTAACAAGATTGTCTAATCATTGGTCAATATGCAAATTCAAATGAAATACTATATGTTTCTAGACTCAATCCTAACACATGAAATGCAAATGACATGAAATATGTTTATGAAGTTTTTTAATATTTTGATTTTTTCTAATGAATAAGTATATGTCCAATGCAAACCATGTAAAATGTGACCGTTACTCTCCTCTCCCCCAGACTTATCTCTCACCGTCTCGGTGAGAAAATAAATTTGAGAGAGATGAAAATAAAACAGAGAAAAAGGATGAAGAGAGATGCAATTTTGAGTGATCACTACCTCCTTATTGGCGGGAATGGATCGAGGAAAATGGAGTACACATACTTGGGTGTACAGTCATCTAGGTTGATTGGCCAAGGCGATCGGCCAACCGGATCAGCTAAGCGGCCAATCGCACAACGTCCAGGAGGTTGGCCAGTTTTTTCTTCTTGTGCGATCGGCCATAGAGATCAGCCAAGAGGCTGATCGTACGATTTCCTAGAGCATGTCCACTTTTCCCACATGCGATCGGCCAAGGTCATCGGCCAATGGGCTGATCACAGACCAGTAGTGATATTTGCCTTGTCTTAGCTCCTTTTCCTCCTTTTGTTGTACCTCGACATTATAGGTTTGAGGTTTAGATCACTAGTTCGCGACCTTAGCTCCCATTTCTAATTCGAACTCACCCAAGTTTTCGTTCCTACTAGACTTACCATTTATAGTGTCTTCCTTCCCAATGATATCTTTGTATTTGGTCAACACCAATGCTTTTTTCATATCCTCCAAACCTCCAAAGGATAGAGAATACCTTGCCTTCGATGGTTGGGTTCTTGCTTGACCCTATGATGCTGAAATTGAGAGTCGAAATTCTCAAGTTGAGATCAATCATACCTTTCTGCACATCGATGACAGTTCCTGCGGTAGCTAAGAATGGTATACCCAATAATAATGGGTCAGTTGGCTCCTCATCCATCTCGAACATAACAAAACTCATGGAGATTATTGAGACACCTACTTTCACCAGTATGTTTTCCAAGACCCCAATAGGAAACCTCTTAGATCTATTTTCCAAAACCAAAAGATGCGAAACTTCTTGAAGTCTTCTAACCCCACTCTTTTAGAAACTGTCAGAGGCATTAGGCTCACGCTAGCTACAAAATCCACCAAGGATTTACTAAAAGACAAAGATCCTAAGGTACAAGAAAGAGTGAAACTACCTGGATCTTGAAGCTTCTATGGTTGTTTGAGATCGGCCTCATGGCCGATCTTGTGATGGGGCAGTGTGCTGTTTGAGATCGGCCGATGGCCGATCTCGTGCCCTCCAGGAGACTCCTTGGCCATTTTTCGTGCTTTATCCCGTATAACTTTTTGTTGTGTCTGAAATCATCGAGAAGGTATAAAAATACAGAAATGCATGCACTAATCTATAGAATACAATGTCTAATGCCAATGAATGTAAATGTGCAGATAAAATGCCAAAAATGTTAATGAAGACACGAAAAATGTGGTGAAATACATGGTGAAACAATGTAAAAACCATGGTTATCACTAGTCAATCTCAATAATCAAGAACTAGCAACCTAGAGAGTACCAACATGAACGCAAGAAAGACAAGTGAAATGGTTGATGCGATAGGACTTGTTTGGGATGAAGCTGGGTTTATATTTGATGAAGAAGGGAACAGACGCAATGCACACAATCAAAGACTTGATGTTGATGGGAATGTGATTTTGGAACGACATGAGCGTCATGATGAGAACAACAATCAATAACTACGTCCACCTGGGCGAATGAAGCTGTATGAACACATGTTGATTATAATAGGCCTAATCAATTTTATGCCAATAGATTTGCAATTAGACCTCCAACTCTTGAGAGGTATGACTTTCATATTCAGCCATAATACTACAGTCTTGTGGGAAAACACCAGTTTTATGGAATTTCAAATTAACATCTCATGGATCATAATGAGAAGGTCGAGGATATAGTTGGTGGGATCAAGGCTAATGGAGTCAGCAATTACTACCTGTCCAGTAAGATTTTTCCGTACTCTCTTGCTGGAGAAGCAGCTAGATGGTTGAAGCATCTTCCACTAGGTTTGCTGACTATATGGGAAGTAATAAAAAAAAATATTTTTGAACCATTTTTATGATGATGCTAGATTTGAAGAGCTATGAACCAAAATATCTACTTTTTCTCCGAGGCCCATAGAGTCTTTCAAAGCCGCTTGGATTCATTTTCAATCATATCAGATGGACTGTCCACACCATGGGTTCAGTGAATCTCAACTACTAAGCACTTTTTTTAGGGGCATTGATTGGAGATATCAAATGTCGTTGGACTCTGCAAGTAGTGAGAACTTCATGACGAGAAACCCACTTGATGCACTGATTCTCATCAAGAATTTAGCTTCAAACAATAGCACAAATATGTGTGATTATGAAAAGCAAAAGCAAGCTGGAAATCTAGAGGGTAATCATATAGCAAAAATTCAAGTGAAGTTGGATTCAATGCATAGTCTCTTGCTGGAAAAGAATAAAAAGAACATCCATTTTGCTACTGATGTTAATGCCATTGAAGAAGAAAAAATTGAGAATGTTAACTACATTGGTGGAGGATATCAGGGTCATAGGTTTCAGTATGGTTAGAACAGTAGGAACTTCACTAACGTTGCTCAAAAAGGAGGTTACAAGAGTATTAATGTTTAAATTCTAACTCGTCGTACCAGAAACCATCTCAGCACAGTGGCTTTACAAGGACTTACGGCAGTTCATCTTATCAAACACCACCACCAAAGTCACCAAAATCAAACAAAATTGAGTTTATGTTTGAGAGACTTCTTGAGGATCAGCAAAAGATGACAATTGATTTCAGTGGTAAGATGGATGTCATGCATATGGATTTGGAAAGTTTGAGGCCCTCAATATCCATATAACAAAGTTGGATACTCAGGTCGCTTAGACCGTGGAGTCAGTGAAGAGACAAGAGGGTTTTATTCTAGAAAAAACCGACATGAACCCACGAAATTATGTCAATTCAATCACCTTAAGAAGTGAAAAAGGTCAAACCAGTGTTTGAAAAGGGTAAGACTGCAGAGGACCTCGCATGCTTGAAGAACTCGAAAACGTTGAGAATTTTTGGGGTTCTAGGGGTGGTGTCAAACGACGTCATAGGGGGGGTGTCAATTGACACCTTCCAAAATCGCATCAGATTCAATCCTCCACAAAGCAGAAATCGACCAGCGATGTTCCGGTATCAACCATGCTGGGTGTTGACCAAACTATTGGTTGGTGTCGATAGACACTATTGGTGGGTGTCGATGATAACCATGGTTTTTACATTGTTTTCATTAGCATTTAGGCATTTTAGGTATTTTATCCACCCATTTACATTTATTGGCATTTAGCATTGTATTCTATAGATTATTGCATGCATTTCTGCATCTTTCATACCTTCTCGTTGATTTCTGCATCTTTCATACCTTCTCGTTGATTTCAGACACGGGACAAAGAGCGGAAATATGGCCAAGGAAGTTTCTGGAGGGCACGAGATCAGCCATCTGGCCGATCTCAGCAGACCAATCGCAGCTGGACCACACGCCGATCCGATCAGCCAGCATATGCCAAAGCCAGCCCGAGACCTGCCGATGCCAGGCCAAGACCTGCCGAGCTCACACTGATCCCGCCGAGACTCCCCGAGACCTATTGAGTGCCTATCGAGCCGATCGCACCAACACGCGCGATCTACCATACGGCCGATCTCACCTGGCCGGTCGCATACCACCTAGTCAGCACATGCCGAGACATGCCAACTTCCTTCTAGCCTGGCCGATCCCAAGCCAACTCATACAAAACCCATGCCCATCACCAGTTCGGCCATATGGTCGGTCTCATCATGGCCGGTCGCGCAGCACTATCACCAGATCCGCAAATGGCCGTTCTCACCACGCCGATCACACATGCCCATCACCAGGCAGGCCTAATGGCCGGTCTCACCATGCCGGTAACATAGGCCCATCACCAGACCGGCCTAATGGCCGATCTCACCACGCCGGTCGCATTGGCCATCACCAGACCGGCCTAATGGCCAGTCTCACCATGGCCGATCTCGGATCAGTCCCAAATTCACAGCATACATTAGGAGATCGGCCAAATGGCCGATCTCACATGGCCGGTCTCGGGCCAACCCAAGTACAAAATGTTTTAAACCTATTTTTTACTTAACCGGTTTATCTCGGGATTAAACCTAATTGTTAGGGATACTATATAAACCATTTTAAAACACTTTTAACCTATGTTTTGTTTAAGTTTCTCTTAGTTTTTGCCTCTGGACATTTATAGAGAGAGAGGAGATTGGTTTCAACATTTGTTCTTGAACTCTTGGTTTTTAGTGAAGGATTTCTCTATCCTATCTCTTATCCTATGTTTAATTGTTTATACTTTTTTATGCCTAATGTTTTAATGAACATGTTTGAGTAGTTTTCTATATGGATTGTGGGTAAGGTAGACTAGGGGAATCTGATATTGACTTATGGTTGTTTAGGTAGATTACATGACAAATACTTGATGTTTAGGGTGTGCTTAATGATAGGGATTGAAGTAGCTAATCAATTCTTAAGTCGATGATGTTCTGCTCCCAAGAGGTGTAGACAGAACATGTAGGTAGGCCTAAACATCCTTATTGCATCTTAGCCAACGAGATTTGATGTCTAAGGCGATAGGATTATACTCGAACTCAATGATCACTAGGCGATAGATTGTTGTGCAAAAGACTTGTAGTCTATACCCTAATGAATAGGTTGTTGCCACGAGAGTGGATCAATATAATAGGTAGTGTTCTAAGTATTAGGGAATTATCTAATCAAACATGTAGATCGTTAGTCAAGGGAGGATTGCCCCGGATCGAATGCCTTGCCCACTGTCCATATTTCTTGTTTATCGAATTTAACTCATCTTTACTTTATTTGCAATTAGATTATTATACAACCCAATCAAAAACCCAATTAGTATTTGTTTAGATTTAAGTGTTTCATGTATTCTAATGTGCTATTCTTAATTCACCGTGGATACGATACCTAACTACTATTTGATTTTCTCTATACTTGGAGTTGTACTCGGGATTAAAACTTAAAAACCCCATCAAGTTTTGGTGCCGTTGTCGGGAAGTTAGCAATTACCATTAGGATTTTGATTCACTTAGAGACTAGGTTTTTATTTTCTTTTTCTTTTGACTACGGTTACTTGGTTTTTCCAGGTGCATAAACACAAGAAGCCACAGACACATAACCATGCAACCTAGTGACGTTGACATTCTGCAGTTGAAAAGAGAAGTTGCAAGAGCGAGGAGAGAGCAATCAGATCATCTAATGAGGGATTTGGATATGGAACATCACGACCAGAACCTACCACAGAATGCTGAGAGTGATGCTCAACGAGCTAGAGGTCAGTATCACAATGCATGGAGAGCAAGAGGTCCAATGCACCCACAAAGGCCTCAGCGACTGATAGGGATGTTTGATGAGCCACACGTATATGGCTACCGAACTGGAATTCGCCCACCCTCTGTTAAAAACAACAACTTCGAGATAAAGGCAAACTTGATAAACATGGTGCAAGTCAGCAAGTTCCACGGTATGCCAATGGAGGATCCCCTAGAACACTTGGACCAATTCCATAGGCTTTGTGGAACCCTGAAGATCAATGGGATCTCTAAGGATTCTTTTAATCTAAGGCTATTCCCTTTCTCTCTGGAGACAATGCAAACAAGTGGGAGTAGAGCTTGCCACACGATGCCATTGCCACATGGGATCAATGCAAGAGAACCTTTCTGGCCAAGTTCTTTTCAGCCTCAAGGACAGCAAGGTTAAGGAACAAGATCTCAGGTTTTGTTCAGCACGGTAATGAAAGCTTCTCAAAAGCACGGGAGCGTTTCAAGGGCTACACAGCACAATGTCTACATTATGGCTTCTAAAACGAGTAACTCCTCAGTACCCTATATAGAGGAGTACTCCCTAGAATCCATATGCTCCTAGATACAGCGAGCAATGGGAACTTTCTTGGACAGACAACTGAAAGTGGAATGATATTGGTGGAGAATCTTGCTCAAAGTGATGGAAACTATGGAAAATACTATAACAGAGCCTCGCGTGGGGAGCAGAGGCTATGAAACTGAGCATAGAAGAGAGATGAAGGCACTAAATGAGAAGCTGGACAGAGTACTGCAAGTGTCTCAATGAGCAGTGAACTTTGTAAAAGAGTTTGATGGGTACAAAGGGTATCAAGAAAAAGGGAACGACGTCCAAGATTGTTATGAGGAAAAAAAATATTTATAATCGCAAATTGGTCACAAATATGTGGGACTCATTTGCGAATACACTCGAATTAGTTTTTAAAAAAAAAATTTAATTTTAAATTCAAAATATTTTAACTAATTATTATTTTTGTGTAAAATTAATTATTATTAGTTAATAATGAAAATATATTTTTTAATATTATTTTTAAAATATTTTATTTAAATATATTTTTTTCTAATTATAAATATTATTATGATAAAATAATAAATATTTTCTATTAATTAATTATTTTATAAAATATAAAAAAAATTATAAAAAAATTCTATTGAAAAAAATTCAAATTAAAAAAATTAAAAAAATAATCTAATTATCCGGAGGCGAAAATTGAAAATTAGATGGCAAAAATGTTGGTATAGCGTTCAACGGTTCAACTGGGGCATCGTTATCCCGCATAAAAGAAGCGAAAGCGGGATCCGTCCGTTGGAAATACTCGAGCATCTCCAAGCTGTTAATTTTTTTCTGGTTTTCCTTTTGTACTTCCTGGATCCCCCGATTCGCTTCCAACATCTGCTCATTTTGTTGTTCAATCCGCATATTACGTGCATTTTGTTCTTCAATACGCATATTATGTGCGTTTTGTTCTTCGATTTGTCGCTGCGGGGCTAGGAGTTGATCCTGAACCGCAACAAAGTCGAAGGTAGTGGATTGGAAGCCACTACGCCTGCCCGACCCGTGAATGCGGTTCAGGCTACAAAGTCCATAAAAATGGCCTCAGTCATCTGCAACGGAGGACTACAAATATAAAAGGGAAAACTCTTTCAATAAAAATATGGTAGTCATGGCTTTTCATGCCCGAGAACTTCAGTCCATCCATATCCACACAATTTGCTAAATCTACCGCGTAGCCGTCTTAAAATTTGACATCATTTTTAATACATTCCAATAAGCGTTCTTTGGCTTTTTGTGTCAGTCGAAATATAGGGAATGGAGCATTACTCCGACGATCCACGTGCAACTCTTTTTTAGAGCAAAACTTCACAATATCCAAACTTGACTTAACTGTATCTTTTGATTTATCATTGACATTCTAACAGTATTAATGATGTTATCGAAGAAATTCTTCTCTATAGGCATCACATCAAGATTATGTCGAAGGTTAAAATCCGTCCAGTACGGCAACTCCCAAAATATGTTTTCTTTGTGCTAGTTATGCTAGCTTCCATAACCTTCTTCTTTACTTTCATGACCATTTTCTCCGCAGTCATATGTTCTTAAAGGATTGATAGTTTTTAGTCACTCGTATAAAACTTGTTCGCCTGTCAATGATTCTGCAGGATAGTCATTCAAAGCGTGATTCCCCTTTATTTTATTTTTCCATAATGGATGACCTTTAGGAAGAAATCTTCTGTGACAATCAAACGAACACGTCTTTCTACCATTTGGTAAGTGAAATGCTTTCGTATCATCCATACAAATTGGACAAGACAGTCTACCATGCGTTGTCCATCCTGACAACATTCCAAAAGCTGGAAAATCGCTTATTGTCTACAGTAACATGACTTTTAGATTGAAATTTTGATTCAACAATACATTGTATGCATCAACTCCCGTAGACCACAATTCTTTCAGCTCATCAATTAAAGGTCGGAGGAATATATCCACACTAGCGCGTACATGATTTGGCCTCGAATTCAGAATTGTTTGAAACAAGTACTCTTTCTTCATACACATATCCGGTGGCAAGTTATATAGAGTGATAATCACATGACAGAATGAATGATTTCGAGACATCTCAAATGGATTGAACCCATCAGTACATAAGCCAAGATAAACGTTTCAAGATTCAGCAGCAAATCTTGGATGTAGATATTGAAAATTTTTCCATTGCGTAGCATCAGATGGATTACTCATTTTTCCGTCTTCTGCTTCATGCTCTGCATGCCACCTCATTCCCTCTGTGATTTTCTCGCTTTGATACATTACCTTAATTATGTCGCCTATAGGTAATACCACATACGACTGAAAGGTATTCTCGTCCTGCCCTTGCTTGACGTATATCGGGGGGAGTCGCAAAATTTGTATTTTTCCATTTCTCATCTTCTTTCTAAAAGTTCATACAATTGTGAACACATACGTTAGTTGTATAAAACGGGAGCCCTAAATTTTGCATCAGTTTTTAGGTTTCATAATATGAACTCGTTGCCTGATTCTCCTTGGGAAAATACTCTGTAAACAGCTCCACCCAAGAATCCATACATTTTAATGGTAGATTAAAATCAGACTTAATGTTCATGAACCGAGCAGCTAAAGATAACTGTGAATGCCTTTCATGACAACCATCATACAATGGATTTTTCGCATCTTCTAACACGTTGTAAAATTTTTGTACTTCTGAATTTGGTTCTTCTACATTATTATATTCTTCCTCATTCTGATTATAGTACTCATCAGTCGTAGTCTCACGAAATGTATACATTTCCATTTTAACATATCTATTACTGGATGTCCCAACTGTTTCTTCACTATTACCACATGTACCTCCCTGATTTCTTTGGACATCACCCCGACTACTCCTCTCTAATTGAACATTCAGCTCTTCTTCATGTTTATACCAAATATAATAATTTGGCATAAATCCTCGACTATATAGATGATTCCATATTTTGCGTCCCAAAAGAAATTTATTATTTTTTGAAATTAGTACAAGGACAGAAAAACTTACATCCGCTACTTTGAGCTATTAGTTAACTACTTGCAAAATTCATGAACTACTCCATCCCTTGTGCAAATTCTGCCGATATATTTCTTGTTTGATTATCAATCCTTTTGTACATCCAAAATCTCGAATTATTATAATTTTCCCACATGTTTGAAGTTCTTTTTCCTTTTGATTCTATAAATGAGAGAATGAGACATGGGGGCATATATATATATATATAAGATTTTGCCACTACTTTGCGATCACAACAGTGTAGTCGCTTAAATGTCGGTATACCTACCTTGCACATGTTTTTTATGTTGTGCTTTTGCCACCACTTTATTACTGAAGAGCCACTCCAACCGTGGTCGCAAATTGGTCGCATATTTTGCGACCAATATGCGACCAACATGTCATTCTTCCACAGGAAGTCGCTAATCAGTCGCAACTTTGCGACTGATTTGAGAGTGACAAACACAGTCACATACTAGTCGCATAGTAGTCGTAAATCGGTTGCGTATTGCGATTGATTAGTGATTACGGTTTTTAGTCCCAAAATTGTGACTAATCTGTGACTACTGCTCCGTAGTCATAAATTGATCGCATATCCGTGGCAAATGTGGTTGCAAAATTTGCGACCACATCTGTAGTCGCAAAATGCAGTTGCATTTTGGCAGTTTTCTTGTAGTGTAAAGAAGTGGTCAAGAAGAAATAATGAAGCTTTTAGAAGGAAGGATCATTCATGCCATCTCACACAACTCTTGGGTCAGCCATGTTCATGTTGTGCCTAAAGGAGGGCTCACTGTTATGAAGAATGAAAAGGATGAGTTGATTTCTAAGAAAATAATAACTATACATATATTATGCATCGATTACAGAAAACTGAACTCTGTTACAAGGAAGGACAACTTCCCGTTGTCATTCACTGATCAGATGCTAGAAAGATTGGAAAACCACCTATTTTACTGCTTTTTGGATAGATACTCAGGGTTCTTTCACATTCTGAATCATCCGAAACACCAAAAGAAGACAACATTTACATGTTCTTATGGCACTTTCACATACCGTATAATGCCATTTGGACTATGTAACGCGCCAGCAACCTTCCAAAGGTGCATGATGACCAACTTCACAGACATGATAGAATATATAACTAGAGGTATTTATGGATGTCTTTTCGGTGTATGGTTCATCGTTCAAAGACTATCTAGACAATTTGTACAAAGTACCTGAGAGGTGTGAAGAGAAACACTTGGTTTTAAATTGGGAAAATATCACTTTATGGTTAAGGATGGCATAGTTCTTGGGTAAAGTGTTTCTCAAACAGAAATTAAAGTTGATAAGGCTAAGATCGATGTTGTGACGAGTTTGCAGCCACTGACTTCAGTGAAAGAGATTCATTGTTTTCTCAGTAATGTTGGTTTTTACAGGAGATTCATCAAAGATTTCAGCTAGAAAGCATGCCCACTCACGACTCTATTATGCAAAAATGAACAAAATTTCATCTGATTGTCTCATTGCTTTTGAGATGACTAAGCAAGCATTGGTGAACGCTCCAATTGTCCAACCTCTAGACTGGAATTTACCTTTTGAGGTTATTGAAGCTAGTGATATGTAGTTGAAGCAGTTTTGGGTCAAAAAAAAGATAAGAAATTGTATGTCATTTATTATGCCAGTAGGACATTGGACGATGCACAAAACACTATGCTACTACATAAAATATTTCTGTTTGCTTTTGAGGAGTTTCGGTCGTATTTGGTTGGTTTTAAAGTTGTGGTGCATACAAATCCTTCTCTTTGAAGTATTTGATGCTGGAAAAGGATGCTAACCCTCGTCTATTGCGTTGGATTGTCTTGCTGCAAGAGTTTGATATCGAGGTTAAAGATAAAAAAAGAGTTGACAACGGTGTAGCAGACCATCTTTCAAGGAATAAGATCGAATAAAATGTCCCGGTAGACGACAAATTTCCAGAGGAAAGCATTTATATTATTGGAGCAAGGATTTTCTGTCTAGGTGTGGTGTCAGCCTACACTAGTGTTGGTGTCAATCGACACCCAATCCATGACTCTAAAAAGGGGGCAAAGATGATGATTTTTTGGTAGAATTCAATGTTGTAGTGACTATCTCTACTCCTACGCAACCGTGGTTTTGTGATGTTGCCAATTATCTCACTACAGAAGAGGCACCTGACAAATTTACCGGATATGCTAAGAAAAAGTTCTAGCACAAAATCCAGCGATATTTTTGGGGTGAACCATACTGTTACAAGAACAATTCTGATGGGATTTACCGGAGATATCTACCTGAATCAAATGTTCAAAATGTGTTATATCATTTGGGTTTACATATGGTGGTTATTTTGCCACATTCAAAACCGTCTCCAAGGTTTTCCAAGAAAGATTCTAGTGGCTAGCGATGTTTAAAGATGCTCACAAGTTTATTTCGCTGTGTGATGTGTGCCAAGAGAAAGGAAAAATTAGTAAGTGACATGAGATGCCACAAAATTTAGTGTTAGAGGTTGAGGTTTTTTACTGCTGGAACATCAGTTTTTTGGGACCATTTGCTTCATCATAGTTGCAGTGGATACGTCTCTAAGTGAGTTGAAGCGATTGCTAGTCCAAAAAAATGATGCATCGGTGGTATGAAAATGTTAAAGTCCATAATATTTCCCATATTTGGAGTTCCTAGAGTGGTGACCAGTGATGGAGGTTCACACTTCATCAATAAGATTTTCGAGAAAATCCTGAAAAGACATGGTGTTTAGCATTGACTAGCAACTCCTTATCACCCACAGACGAGTTGACAAGTTGAAGTCTCCAATAGACACATCAAGGAAATACTAGAGAATAAAGTTGGAAAAACTCGCAAAGATTGGTCAACAAAATTATATGATGCACTATGGACGTACAGAACCGCATTCAAGACACCACTTGGCATGACACCGTTACATCTATTATATGGAAAAACTTGTTATGTTCCAGTTGAGTTGGAGCATAAGGAAACTTGGGCACTAAAGATGTTGAATTTCGATTTTAATTCTGCTACAAAGAAGAGATTGATTCAAATAGAGTAAAGAAGTCAAATAAAACGTTAAAAACTTTTTCAAATTACCCTCAAAAGATATCGAGAGCAGTACGAGATAAGATGTAAAATGTACAACACGTTGCAAATAATAATGATGGGTTAATTTCTTCATCTTAAATTTGGGCCTAAATGTCAAATACCCAATCCAATAAAAAAAACTTCGCCTCACTCAATTTGAAATCCCACATCGATAAGAGACATGCGCTCACTCCAACACGGCTATTATAAAAAACACGTCGGATGGTCATCTCAACTCATACTTTTCTCGGCATTTTGGGCAGGATCAATTGTAGTATTTGTTCTTATCATTTTAATATATGATATGTGGGCCAGTCGCCCATGTGTTGCACTATAGCACGGGCCTAGTTTCGCTATTTTTAATTTAATTTTTTTCTTTTTTTCTTAGGATCCTGAATCTTTACCTAGTTTTGAAATTTTTTGCAAGGGCTTTTTTTTTCTTACTGGATTTCTAAGAGAATAATAACTAGATATAGAATATGCATTGATTACAGAAAACTGAAAACTGAATTCTGTTATAAGAATTATAGAAAACTGAATTTGATGCACGACTGCAGATGGGCGATGGGTCCTCATCTCGAAGGGATTTGACAAGCATGTCATCGATGTAGACCTCCCCATCGTCTTCCCGAGGTGATCGACAAACATCATATTGATGATTCGTTGATATGTCGCCCCGACGTTCTTCAGTCTGAAGGACATAACCTGATAACAATACGCCCCCCCATCCATGATGAAGGCTGCCTTTTCCCTATCTTCAAGGTGCATCAGGATTTGATTGTACATGGAGAACACATCCATGAAAGATGTAACCTCGTTCTTGGTCGTAGCTTCGACTAATTGATCGATGTGGGATTGATGGAGTTCACGCACCTCCTCCACTTTGTTGAAATTGGTGAAGTCGATGCACACCCTCCACTTACCGTTTTTCTTCTTCACTACCACTGCATTGGCCAGCCATTTGGGGTATGTGACCACAGGATGATTGATCCTGCTCCGAGTAGACAGTCGACCTCCTCGTTGACAGCCTGCGCTCTTTCGGAACCAATCTTTCAGCGCTTTTTCTTGACTAGTAGTTTGAAGATGGGTTCAACGTTGAAGTCGTTTGTAGTGATCCTTGGGTCAATCTCTTTCATGTCATTCATCGTTCACGCGAACGTAAAGACATTTTTTTAGGGGAATTGGACGAGTTTGTTCCTGATTTACGATGAACTTGACGATCCGAGTGACACCATTTAGGTAGACCAAAAGTTTTATCATGCCGTTTGTCATTGTTTAATCTCTGGAGAAGCCCATCAACGCTCTTGTTCCCGACTTAATCTCCTCGTCCTTGACGTCCATCTTGCATAGGGTCTCCTAGAAGATGAGATCGACGGAGCTTCTGGTGTCAATGAGCATGCGGGAAATTTTGCAGTCGCCGACTTGGAGCTCAATGACGAGGGGATCATTATGCAGGTGGTCAATGCCAACAGCATTATCTTTGATGAAAGAAACGGCGGGCCCCTTTTCACTGCGGTCCGACCACTTGAGTGTGATCGTCGCGCGGTATTTGTGTTCCTGGATGGAGTGTACTGACTCGTTTCATGTTACAAACCCACCAATGATCATATTTATTCGCCGCCTCGCACTGGAGGTAGGTCGACCGCCTGGTCATCGGTGACCTGGTTTGTTGGGTTGCCTCTAGCAACGTCTTTCTATACCGGGTCTCTATTTTGTGGAAACTCCAGCAGTCCTCGACACTCGGTTGTGGCATGGCTGGAGCGCTTGTGGAACTCACGGTATGCCTTTGGGTCCGAACAGCGACTAGAGTTGTCTGACCGGCCTGCGTCTTGCTTTCAGCAAAGCACACGTACTTCTTCCATGGTAGTTTCTCAGCTCGGTTGATGACGACATACATGTCGGACTTGTACTTATTGTCTTTGAGGTAACCCTTGTCATAATGCTGGCGAGTCTCATATAGCTTGTCCTTCTACCGGTTTTTGCTCGGTTCGGCTTCGGGTCATGTGTGATAAGCGTATGTACTAGATCAGCTTAGTTGTGTCTCTATATTTGAATTTTTTTACACCGGAGAATGTCCTGGCTGAAGCACGGCTACAAATCCGCCGAGATAACTTGTATACAAAACATGAGTTTTTATTCCCATGATCGGAAAATTGTAAGTTCTGGTAAGGATTGTAAAGAAGCATGTTAACGTTAAAGTCGTGATTGGAGATAGATTGGTCGCCATTAGTGGAAGGAGTGGTGGCGACAGCAAAAGAAACGAGAGAATGAGATAAAGCTTATTGGAGAAATTTTGTGGCTAATTCGAATTTCACCCTCGATGTTTTATTTAGAATTATTTAACCCTAAATCGTTTCCATTTCTAAGTTTTCCAATTTTTGACCCCATAGTTTACATATTATTCATCTTTAAATACATTCATAACAACTACTTCGTAGATTTATCATTGAGGTCTACACAAAAAAAAAAGAGAAACAAAAAATAAGATTTTAACAATAATCATAGAAAAAAGGCCAACTTCTCAAATACCATTCCATGTATCAAATCTTCTAACTCTAAATAAATTACATATCCTTCTAATATTTACTCAAATATATATTTCCAAAAATATATTTTTGTTTATTCTTCAAATTCATTTAATTTTAATTAAAAATAAAAAAAATCGCAGAAAACTCACGATCCTCTTTTCTCCTTTCTTCCTTTCTTCCTTTTGTTTTCCTGCTTCCACCATTGATGCACTGCTCAGCTTTGTTTTGGATGAAAATTAACTTGGATAGACTCCATTAACGCCGTCGACACCTTTTAACTTCGAAATCTAGGTTTGTACTCGATATTAGATGCATTTCAAGTACGATTTGTGAAATGTAATAGAAATTTTTAATTAGGTTTTGTAATTGAAAATGCACATTGGATTTTTATTCATGTGTTTATGGATGGATTAGAATGTATTGGTAATGAATGTGTTGGTAATAAATGTATTGTAGTTGTTGAGTAATAGCAAATCGTAACAAGATTAGAAGGATTTTTGTCCAGAATCAATGTGCAACGATAAGATAACTAGGTACAAGTGGGTGTAACTGGGTGTACAGATGAAGAATAAAACTAGTAGAACAAATATTAGTGATCAAAAAAGTAAAACTAGTATAACTGGTATTACTGATGAGAAAGTAAAACTAGTGGAACATATATTACTAATGACGAAAATAAAACTACTAAAACATGTATTACTGATAAAGAAAGTAAAAGTTGTTGAACTGGTATTACCGATGAAAAAAGTAAAACTAGTTGAACTAGTATTAATAATGAAAAAGTAAAATTGTTAGTTATAGATAAAAAAAGAAGTAAAACTAATAGAACTGGTAGTACTAATGAGTATTAGATCAGTTAAAAATGAATAACTAGTAGAACTAATATTACTGATTGGAGTTGCTAACTATTTATTTTATATGATTTTGAATGTGACAATGAGCAACAACGTAGTCATACATTTTTATTATGGAGATTTTAGTACGAAGGATTATATATGGAATTCCAAAGGTCACATCTATAATTTATTTTTTAAGAATACAACGGTGGAGGATTATACGAAGGATTATATATGGATTATATAGTTTATGTACCACTTGATGAATGTATGGACAATGATTTTGTTAGCTCATATATGCGTGATGAATATGTTGGCCTACCATATGAAGTAGAAGATAGTCAGTTTATAGAGTCTTGGGAAAACGGTATAGGTATGGTAATCTATCAAGAATTTAGAAATAAACAGGCAGTGCAAGATTTGGTGGATAAAGCCGCATTTAAGAATTGTTTTAGTTTTACGATAAAGAAGTGTGACAAAATAAGATTAGTTTTACACTGTCGCTAAGAAAGCTGTAAATGGCATTTACGAGCTGCAAAGATTGGACAGTCAGATTATTTTATGGTCAGAACTTACAACAATATGCATACATGCTCTTGCTCTAGTTTGAGTACAAGCAACTGTAAAAGAAAAAGCACATCTGGATTAGTCGCTTCCGTTTTGCATGAAGATTTATCCAGGATAAATGCACACCCCAATTCCGAAAAGTCTTATCTCTCTTGTTCAAGGTAAATATGGTGTGAAAGTATCAAAGTATACAGCGTGGACGGGGATAAAGAAAGATATCAGTGATGTCCGTGGTAGTCCCTAAAAAAGTTTTAAGGATTTGTATTTTTATTTCTACATGTTGGAGAATATCAATCCTGGTACAGTAACAAGAGTGAAATTTGATGAGGGAAACAAATTCAAATATCTATTCATCGCATTGGGAGCTAGCATTGAATGGTTTTAAGTCATGAGGAAAATGATAACTATGGATGCAATTTTTCTGAAGAATGGATATGGTGGTGTCCTAGTTTTTGCGACAACTCAAGATCCTAATTGTCATCATTATCCCACAGCTTCTGGTCTACTTGATGGTGAGAATTATGCAAGTTGGACTTGGTTTTTGGAAAGCTTGAAAACTATTGTTTCTGATTCTTCAGATTTGGTATACATCAGTGACAGAAATGCAAGTCTCATAAAGACAATATGTGAAGTCTACCCGAGCGCGCATCATGGATATTATATATGGCATTTGTCTCAAAATATGAAAGGACACGTTTTTAACGTCAACAAAGACGTAGTTGCTTGGAAATGCATGGAGTGTTATAAAATTTATACGAAGGCTGAGTTCATGCGTGTTTATGGGAAATTTCATTATAGATATCCTTCTGCCGCCAAATATCTAGGTGAAACGGCTGACGTCAAGCCAATACATGTACAAAGGCGTCTCTCTTTAGTTTGACGGAGCTAAACACTTTTGAATTGGAGTATACAACGTGAACGGAAATGATGGAAAGACTTATTTGGTGAACTTGATTAGGAAAACTTGCAGTTGTTGATGCTTTGATGTTTACAAATATCTTTGTGCACACGCAACAGCCGCTGTCATGGAATACATGAAGCGTGACGATAGAGAACATGATATCTTTTTCTAGGATTTGTGTTCAAAATATTATTCGATGGAGGTGTGAGCACTAGCGTATAGCAGGACAATATATTTAGTGTTGGATAAGTCTGAGTAGATTGTCCCAGATTACATCAAACAATTGTAGGTCATACCTCCGAATTACTTCAACAAGAAGGAAAGAAAGCGAGTAAAAATATTTCCATCCGCTGGAGAACGGCATAAACGGACTAATAATAAAAGGGTGCTATGAAGAAATTTGGAATACTCGTTCTTCGAAAACACTAATAGTTTGTGATTGTTTGTTTGTCACTCAATGTTATGTAAAACTGATTTTTTGCATTTAGAAATACTTTTTTTTTGTTTTGAACAACTATGTCACACTAATATTTTCGCAAGGTTATATTACCATCATAGGAAAAACTAGGAAACACTAGTATTACTGAGAGATATAGTAGAACTACGTAACACTGATATTACTCGTATCGGCTGGTCAAGTGCTGCGATGAATTTGATTTGAGAAGTTTATAACAAAACAAACAAACAAGTTAAAACAAACAAGTTAAAACAAACAAGTTTTTCTAACCAAATTAACAATAAAATCTCAAATAAACATGATTAAATAGAAAAATTAAAATTTATCACATTATGGTTTCTTCTAAAAATATATTTCATCATACAGTTTATATTTTTATGACCACTTTGTTATAAACATCCATTTTAAGAATGAAAATACACAAGAAAGAAGTTTCAAGAAATATTAATGCACAAAATTATAAGAAACCTAATTTAATTGATGGCCAACAAATGTAAAATTAAAATTAATTATTTTGTTCTAGGTAAAACTAAATTAAATAAAAAAATCCAAAAATAGCACTATGTGCAAAATCTGTATTACTAAAAATTCATGCATTACTCAGTCTTATTCAGCGGTTGCCAGAAATACAAATGGTGGCGTCAAAAATAGAAAGGCGGCGTCCATGTTATTTTTTTAAAAAAAATTTCTTTTTTTCTTAGTTAATTATTTTCTTATTTCTCTTACTTTTTTATTTTTCTTATTTTTTGAATTTTATATTTTTTTTATTTTTTACGTTCCATATTTTTAAAATTTTAATTTTTTAATTTTTAATTTTTCCTAAAATTTTTTATTTAGTTTTTTTTCTTATTTTTATTTTTTTCTAAATTTTCTTTTAAAAACAATAAACATTGTTTTACCAAATATTACGAATTTTACGAATTACACGACAAAAACTTTGGTTTTACTTGGTTATGCCTAATAATACTAATTCTACTAATTGAAATATGATGTGGAAAATTATAATTATACGAAATAATACTAGTTTTACGAATTTAAATAAATAACCCTAGAATTCAAATACGATTTCAGTTATCATTTTTCATTCGTGTTGGAAACCTTGTAAATGGAGTCTTCACATCAGCGGAAAGATTTCTTTACCGCTTCCAAGTAAATGTTCGCTGTAGAGAACGAGATTGTGACTCACTTTGGTTCTCGGCTATAGGCTCTTTCTCGAGTTCGGGTTGGGGTTCGGCTAGAGGCTCCGCTTCAGTTTGTTGTTCTGCTACAAGCTCTTTCTCAGGTTCGGTTTGAGGTTTAATTTCATGTTGAACTTTTCGTTCGGTTGGTTGATATTTTGCTCCACGTCCTTCATCATTTTTTTCCTGTAATCAATAACATTTTAACTAAATATTACAGTATTACTTTTTGGACTTAGTCATGCATAAAAACAAGTTTACCATTTCCGAATCAACGCCTTGATCTTTCTCATGCAATGGACTTATCTTCCCACTTTTACTAGTTGCCTCCTCCAGATCACGTACTTTATCATTCATTGTCCTTCGATCCCTCCACATCACCTACTTCATCATTCACTTTTGATCCCTACAATCCAAATAAAGTTACATCAGGTGTTACCAAGTATTACTAAGAATTACTTTTTTATATAATCTATATAACAGAACCAACTATTACCATATCCGTAATAACGGCTCGATGTTCTTCTTACAATGGACTTTTCTCCACGATTTTATCACTTTCTTCCTCCAAAGTACCTTCTCCATCCTTCTCCTACAAACCCTACGATATAAAATGCAGTAATACTAAGTATTACTAAGTGTTACCAAATGTTAAAGAGTTAAGATTACCGTTCCGTGTACTCTAACTCTTTAATTCATATCTTCATAGACTCTCCACGCATCTAATTGTTCTTTTACGTATTCTTTCACAAGTACGATTCTTCTGTTTAGTCCATCGAACTTCTCATCTAGTTTTTTGCCCAATTTTTTAAATTCCTCCTCCATTTTCTGTACGAGCTCTACCTATCCAACATTCTCCACACCATCAGTGGCAGTTAACCCAGTGGGAGGTGCGTTCTCCAATTGTTCAAGACGGGATGCATTATGAGGTTCACCATCAGTTCGGGATGCCACATCTTGGTTGTACATCTCCTCGAAAAATATCGGTTTTCTCTCATAAACAAGACAGTTCGTCCAACTTCGGATAACGACATCGTCAGCATCATCAACGTCATCTTTTTCAGAAATTGTAGCCACAAGGGCTTCTTCATCAGGAGATGAGACCAAGATACTCTTAATGTCTTGTGAGTGTAAATGTGAAAGTCAGTTTTACATACTACAATAATAAAATAGTAACACTACGACTAACTAACCTTAGTGTTATCAAGTGTTTTTATTTATCTCATCAAGAGTGAAGCATCTCATTGCACTGCGTTTGAACTTGGTCTTGCACATCCTAGGACACGTACTATCTGCGCCTGGAACATCTTCTCGGAATTTATTCCTCAGTACTAAAATTGCCTCAAATGCTAGAAGATACACAAAAAATATTATTATCTTTCATTGTAAAACTAGTAAAATTTATAAATACTTCAAATCATATTTTCGAGAGGCGTATAGAAAATAGGCATCGTCCACTGTGAATCCTTAACAACCCCACATAAGTGATCCATTGTATGCGATATCTCTCGCATAATATGATCAAAGGACAACATCTCCCAAAAAAATGTCTTACATATTTGGAGATCATCGACAAATCTTAGGAACAATGGGTCCACGGAAGGTGCACCTACTCCCATTTTCGTTTGTCCAATAATAATGCTAGATAGAAAATATAAGACCGCCACTTCAATCTATCTTGGGACAGTCTCATTCCCTTTAGCTTCTCTTTGACATCCACATACCGCACCTTAGCTCCCCTACCAAAATGTCTCTATGAAATCCATACTACCCATTTGTTGGTAGTTCACGAGATAATTATGGTAGTCTAATCCAAAGATGAGGGCATGCTCGATTATACCATACCGGATCGGAATGCCATTCACAACAAACCAAGCTTCCTTCCTTTTCTCCATACGCACCGTGCGCACAAGGAGCATCCACAATCCCATAACCTTATGGTTTTTATCTTTTTGGATGTGAAAAAAATGTTTGAACTCCGGATGGCGGTGAAACCATCTCTTTTCTTCTTCTCGAAGCGGGTATTTCAACTTGGCTAATATCTCCGCCGCTTCTGTGGTATAGCATCGTATTAGGATCTTAATTTTTTTTTTTGTACTCCATAGGTTGGAAGTACATCTACATTGGTTGCATTGCTTCTGTTTCCTCTTCGGATTCCTGCAAAACATGTTCAGTTATACCAAGTGTTACTAAGTGTTACATTTCAAATTCATAAGTTTTACTGAATAGTGTTACCAAATTATACTTAGTGTTACTAAAATCAAATCCAAAAATGAACACATAATTAGTTCTACTTACTATTACTAAGTTTTACATATTGATTTCTATGCTTTGCAACATAGTTTTACCGAATTCTTCTAGTGTTACAACCGAAAATAACTATGTTACCCAATATTACTAAGTTATCCAATTTTACTAAGTTCTACTAAAACAAGTTAAATCTACTTTTACCGAGTTCTACTAGTGTTACAATCCAGAATAATTGTGTTACCCAGTATTACTAAGTTACCAAGTACTACTAAGTTCTACGAAAACAAGTTTAAACTATTTTACCGAATTTTACTGGTTTTACAACCCAAAATAATTGTGTTACCAAGTATTACTCTACCAAAATAATTTACCGAATTATACTAGTTTTACAACTCAGAATAACTATGTTACCTAGTATTACTTAGTTCTACCAAAAAAATTTAAAACATACCGTTGGGTGAATTGGTCTCGTTTAGAGTTCGAGAACTGATTGCATCATCCTTAGATGGTGTTGCATCCTCGTAAACAACTTGAGATCTTGACATCAACTCTTGTCCTTGAACCGGGCTTTCTCTCCAAACCGTAGTTTGCATTTTTATCCAAACCGGGTTTTCTCCCCAAACTGTGCCATCCTATCAAACAATAAGTAAATAAGACGAAATCAACTTCCAAATCGAACCACTTATCCGTTATCTTACATGAAATCCACCAAAACGAGTTTTGCATTATAAATTCTTTGCTGGGATACCTTAGTATTATTGAGTTTGACGTGTTCTTCAATTCACGTGGAAAATTTCGAATCAAGAAATAGAAGAAAGATTGATTTCTACAATGAATAGAGTGAGGATGACGAGTAGGATCAATTTCGACTCAGTAGTGAGGATCGATTTCGTGGGTATCGATTTAGTTGGGAGTGATCGTGGGAGAGAAGAGTTGTGGAAGGAGTTGTGGAGAAGAACGAAGGAAGAAGAGAATGAGAAGTGGGGGAATTAGGGCAAGAAAACGTCGAAGGAGAATGAGGAGAGAGAAGGAAGTGGGGAAGTTTTAAAACTTAATTTTTAATGTTTTTAATTCAATTTTATTTTTTTGTTATTTTAGGATCGACCCAAAAATAATGGATTTTGGATGGATTTTGACCAGTTAGGTTTGTAATTATTGAAGAGTTTTAAGGTTTTTATATTTTAAAGCATTTTTCTTTTATTAAATTAGATAGAAAAGAAAGAGGGGATTGTGAGATTGCCTTTAAACTATTAAGGGCCATTTCAAGTTTGGGACCTTTTTCCATCAATATAGATTTTATTGAATAAAAGAGTCAATGTGTGCAATAGATCGTAAAAATAATGGACAACTTAAAAATAATTTCTAATCAACATTAGACTAAATAGATGTTGACGCTAATTTCAGCTGCTTGATTACTTGATCGGGGTTGATGTTGAAATTTGATTCTTTTAAATTTGGACATCCATTGAAAAATTGTGTCAATGTAGTGTTGAAGTTGAAGCTATATTCCATTGCGATTAAGGAGATTGTTTAATAAGAGATTGTCGCCTGCAAAAATAATTTTTCGGTATCCCAAAGACCATGATGATGGTAACGACCAAATAAATGTTATAAATTCTGCTTCAATAACTGTATATCGACCATGAAATTTACCCATACTAGCTTTCAGGAAACAACCATTATGGTTACGAACAATCCATCCTAATCCAGAATTATTAATTTCCGTCCTATGACCTACATCATAATCACATATAATCCAGACATGTGGTGGAAGCTGCCATTGTGGGAAGGATATATGAGCGCTTGTAGACTGTGCAGAGATCTCTGATGTCTTCAGAGTTGTTAACCTATAGCATCCTCTAGGGCTTTTTGAAGTATAGTATCAACTGAAATATCCTTGTAATTAAAGATGAGATCATTCCAAGATTTCCATATTCACCATAATGCATAAAATGGTAGATATCGTTGTGGTGAATCAAATTCGCACTGATTATACCTTGATATAAAATAGCGAATATTGTCATCAATATTCGTATTTGAATCGCAAATTGAAGATGTTAAGATACCCATTTTTCTCCAAATCATTTGAGCATAATGGCATGTGAAAAAGTATGAATCTCTGTTTCTTCCAAATCGCAGCATCGACTGCATATATTATCTAAGATAATTTTTCGATGACTTAGATGTGATTTCAAAGGTAGAGCTTTAGTTAACAAGCGCCAGATGAAATGCTTAATCTTCGGGGGATCTTTAACAACCAAATAGCTTTAGCCAAATCTGGATGAGAAGCAAGCACTAGTTGAGAATTAATAGATACATTACAATGAATTTCCACTGCATACCGATAACCTGATTTAACTAAATACATTCCACTTGAAATATGTTTCCAAAACCAATCATTAGTTGTCTGAAAAGGTGGTAAAATTTTTTATAGATCAGATGATGATCCTCTTTCTCAATCATATCTTCAATTATCTCTGTATTCCATTGCCCTATGTCTTTATTAATAAGTGTTTCAATCTTCAATAGTGGGTTTGTGTAAGGTAACAATATAGGCGCTCACGGTGGAGAAATAGGCAACCAATTCAATTCTCCGATTGTGACCGAAGAGCCATTACCAATAAGTCGATGAATACCCGATTTTGGTAAATCGCATCCATGTAATATTGATTGTCATCCAAAAGAAGCCCGAGTGCCTATCTTAGCAAAGGAAAGGTCACCATCCCTGAAATATCGACTCTTTAAAATCCTTGAAAGGAGACAATATGGTCTACGGTTAATCTTCCAGCACAGATTAGCCAACAATGCTTGATTAAATTTCTGAAATTCACGAAATCTCAATCCTCCTAATAATCTAGGAGTAGTCAACTTCTTCCATGAAACCAAAGATAGTTTCTTATGATATTCAGATGATCTCCACCAGAAACGAGATAATGTTTTTTCAATAAGTTTTCAGATGTCCTTAGGTAAATTAAATACATTCATTGAGTATACTGGCATAGCAAAAACAACCACCTTTATCATAATTTCTTTCCCGGCTGGTGAAAGAAATCTAAATTGCCAACCAAAGATGCGAGACTGAACTCGTTCAATGATATACTTAAACATTTGTCTCTTATTTCTACCAAACTGTTCAAGAAGATCCTAGTACTTACCACCTCCTCCAACATTCGTAATACCCAACATTTGATGTATATGTGTTCTTGTATGTTCATACAATTTATTACCAAAAATAATAGAAGATTTATCCAAATTGATAGCTTAACGTGAAACCCTGCCATATTCTAGGAAAATATGTTGTAACTGAGTGATGTTGTTTCTATCAGATCGGAGGAAAAACAGAGAATCATCAGCGAATAAAAGATGCGAAATAGTAGGTCCCATTTTCTGAATTTTTGGAGGCTGAATACGATTATTCCTCTCTGCATTCTGAAGCATTGAACTTAACACATCGGCGCACAAGATAAAAAGATAAGGTGATAATAGATATCCTTGTCTTAACCACGGTTTGGTTTAAAAAATCCATAAGGGCTTCCATTTATAAGGATAGAGAAGGAAACCGTAGACACACTACATTATCCAATTGATCCAGAGAGGCCAGAAACCTTTTTTTGACAGAATCGCTTTAAGAAACGTCCACTCAATCCGGTCGTATGCTTTTTAATATCCGTTTGACCGCCATAAAACGATGTCGAACAAATCTTTTGCGTTTTAATGAATGTAACGCTTCATGAGCTATAAGCATATTATCCGTTATTAGACGGCCTAGGACAAAGCAGCTTGGTTTTCATAAACCAAAGCATGTAGGAATGTCTTTAGTCTTATAACTAAGACTTTTGATATAACTTTGTAAACAACATTACAAAGTGATATTGGTCCAAAGTCTTTCATTGTTGTTGGAAATTCCATCTTTGGTATAAGACAAATATTCGTATGATTAAATTCCCTAATCATTTCGCCGGAATTAAAAAATCTGTCAACTTCTTGAAAAACCGCATCTCCAACAGTTAACCCATATGGACCAGGAGCTTTAGTAGCACCAATTGAAGAAATTGCATCAAAAATTTCGTCTTTGGATATTTGTTTTGTCAACTCCCGATTCATCTCATTGGATACTACATGCTCTATATTCAATAATATTGAATCCATATTACATGGAGAGAATGTCTCGAATAATCTTGAGAAATAATTTTGTGTTTCTTGAGCAATAGCTTCATTTCCAAAACTTCATTTTCTTCCTTTGATTTAAACGATATTATGCTATTTCGTCAGCGTCAATTTATAGTAACCGCATGGAAATACCATGTATTCCTATCTCCTTCTTAAAGCCACTGATTTATACTATTAATTTTTCAATATCTTTCCTCCTCAACATAAGCATTATTTAAATCTTTCTTCAGTGCTGAAAGATGTAGTAAATCATATTGAGAATCGGTTTGAGCCAAATCAATCTCAATAGAGAGATCCTTAATCCGTTTATTAGGATTTTTCCAAGAGTTTTTCTTCCAATATGCCATCCTTTTCCGGCAAGCATCAATCTTAGATAAGAGTACATAGTGAGATGTAGCATATGAGCTATTCCAACTATCGCTTACAACATCTTGGAACTCCTTATATTTAATCCAATGTGGATCATAGCGGAACATACTTCGTCCAAAATCAGTATTCCTTCTGATTTTATGATGCCTGGTCTATGATCAAATTCAATTAAATCAAGATATTTGACTATAGAAGCAGGATACTGAGCTTTCCATTCATCATTACCCATAGCTCTATCCAACCAACATTGAACCAAATGACTATTCCTTCTCCCTGTCCAAGTCATATTATTCCTAATAAACCGCAGATCTGACATCATACAATTATGAACCATTTGTTGAAAATCAACACGACTCCATGGTTCTCTTGTAATGCCACCTTTTTGTCATGAATGTGTAAGATTTCATTAAAATATCCATACACTAACCATGGAGCTTTCCGTGTAATTGCGATTTTTTGTAATCTTTCCCAAAGATTATGACGAAATTTACGGATCGGATGTTCATACACACATGACAAATAATAGCCTTTTTATTAATCTTACAATCCATGATTCTTTCATCAATACATTCAAAAGAAACAACAATAGACTTATTCCACAATAAAGCTAAACCACCTCCGGTTCCATTCGGAGGGACACACATCACACAGTCATATTTTTAGAATAGCAGCTACATCATGTACTACGTTATTATTATTCTTCGTTTCCACCAGGAAAAGTACGTCCGAGGAATAATTATTCGTTATTCTCTTTATGCGTCGAACTACCAGAGATCTTCCCAAACCCCGACATTTCCAAAACGCAATATTCATTATGTTTTTGTGCATTATGGCCCACCAAACCATCACCTATACAACTTAGCAATTCACCAGCATCAAATTTTGTTATAACCTATGAAGTTCTTTTAGTTGAATTAGTATATTTGAGATTCATATGACTTTTGGTATATCCATTATTCGGAAAACCGACTTCCAATAAACCAAAGATTAATATATCAAAAGCAGTTTTAAACCGACCTATGGCGATGAAAACAAACTGTAACCGTAAACCAATACTACTAATCATTTCTGGATTCAACAACATAAGTTTTTTAAATTCCGGCTGACTTTTAGTAAGGGTTGGTGGATTTCCTTTTCTCCGTTTAACATTGTGACTATGTTCACCATCATCAATCACGATATCGATTGGTAAGGATCAATTTTTGGCCGGTTCAGCAAAACCGAGAGGAAAATTGCCCTCATCCGCATCATCACCATTGGAATTATCATTGTTAGAGGGTGTCACGGTTGCTGGAGGAGTGCGAGAAGGACACTCAGATGCGTCATGGTTAATGAAGCCACAAAGAGTGCAAAATTTCCTAATTTTTTCTATCGAAAAGATAGAACAATTTCAGATTCTCCGAAATTGAACTTCCGTTGGGATCGAAGTGGAGAATCAACAGTGATGAAGGCACAAACTCGGACGAACTCCACTCGGTGTGCTCCTTCGGCGTTGAAATCCGATTCAAGGAGTGTGCCGAGAGTACCTCCGATAAACATTATTATGGAATTTGTGAGGACTTGGATTGGAATCCCACGAATTTGGATCCAAAAGGAAATGTGTTGAAGATCGGAATCGCTCATCGAATGAGACCAATTTTGGAGGATGACCATCTGTCATTGAATGATCATGGGCTCCGGCGGAGGACGGCAAGGAGATTTTCTTCGGTTTGAAATAGGAACTGCACACGGTTTTCATGGATAATCCAGGACACAATTGTTTAACCCACATTCCACAGTCTCGAAAATGTCGTCATTAGAGCCCGGAGGTTATGTTTTCGCAAATTCACCGGTTTCCTAATAAGAGAGAACCAAGTCTCATGGGTTGCTTGAGAACAAAAGTCAGAGGGCAAGAGAATTGGATCATCTTTGATTCCTTGATTAATATCTTGCATCTTTTTCGCGAGAGAATCTGACATACTAATCGAATTTTCAGAGAGAAATCGGGAGATTGTAAAATCGGAATTTAGAGTATAATAAATAGGGAGAGAGATGGAAGGGGATTTGTGAAATTGAAAGGATAAAGAGTAATAATCATCAATTAACGATGAGAAAAACACTTTTGGAGGAAGAAAAACATATCGCCGACGGTGAAAGGAAGAAAACCGCCGGCAAGGAAGAAAACCGCCGGCAAAGAAATCTCCTGCTTTTTCGCACACGAGATCACATGTGGAGAGAGAAAACACAAATTATAGGTTAAACATTTCAGTATTGCTATTTTAATATATATTATATAGAATAATATACAGGACAATTGACTAAAATACCACTATTTCAAATTTTAATTCTAAATATAGCACCAATCATTTATATTTTCAAAAATATCATATATTTAATATTAAAATAATTAAAAAAAAATTTTAATAAAAAAAAGTAAACTCTAAATTAGAAAAAGTGAACCCAAACATTATGCTTTAATTTTATATATAGTTTATCTAAGGTAAATAATTATTTTCACGTAATAATTTGTGTTATTTTTAAAATTTTATTTTTACTATACTAAATTTGGAAAATAAACTTAAAATAGGGTTATTTTAGAGTATTATTCTTAATATATATATATATATATATATATATATATATATTTTGTTTTTGATACGCAACAAGATCCACAGCTTGTATAATTATCTAAATTGACAAGTTTACTCATACAAAAGATACAATATTATAGATAAAATGATCACACAAATACTGCCACAATTATTATAAATTTACCAAAATAACAATACAATTAAGAAAAAAAAGACTTTTTCTTTTTAATCACAAACTAGATTCATATTCACGCCATGCGTGGGGAAAAATATTTGTAAATTATATTTTATTAGTAAATATTAAAATATTTAGGGTCATGGCAGTAGTTATAGACCAAAAAGTTTTTCTCTGCCCATGCCATTGCTGCCATTTGTTGCTTGCTCAGCCCTCGGTTCCCTAATGGTCCAATTGATGGCGGTCTACATGAGGTAGAACTATCCACGGTGCACCCAACTAACTTAAAGTTTCTGTATTTAGTCACAAATGGTTGGTATCGATAGTCGGCTTTAATCTTTTTATTTTCCGTAGCCCAATCTGATGTGTAACATCTCGGGCCTAAATTTAAACCATGAAACCAACATAAATAGAAGTGAAGATATAACGAATAATTGTTTGGAAACCCTAATTAACCCTAATGGTTATATAAGACGTCGTCAAAAGAGATTAGATGCAGCCGTTCATCAGAAAGAAAATCAGGAAGAGAGGGAGAGATTTCGACAGAGTAGAGGGGTAGAAAGTTCAGCGTTGGAGAGTCCAAGTGTTCGTGTGTACCAGCGCCGGAGAAAGAGAAATTTACGCACGATCGACGATTCTAACGTTCTATTAACCCAAACTTCGTCGTGAGGTGAGACAGGATCTACGGTTTTTATTATACACTTATGTATATGTATTTTGATGAGTGTTTCGTTTAAGAAAAAAACTAGAGGTTGAAATCATGTGTGATGTTAGGGTTTTAGTTAATTGTTGCAAAAATTAATGGTGTTTTTATCAGAAAAAAGGAGTTAAACCTATTAGGAATTTATTAGATAATAATTAAATAAATATCAAAATATGAATAGGAATATGGTTGTGTACATGTATGGTGGGAGAAGAGAATAGAAATATTAGGTTAATTTATTATTTTAACGGAGATTATTATGTTGATTTAATTATTAAGAAAGATAAATTGTTATGTGTTGATTTATTGGTTAAAGATACTAAATTATTTATGGTAAATTATACTATAGTAAAATGAACCATAATCAATTAATTAATTAAAATAAATTAATATATTTATTAGATAAATATTAAATATTTAGTTATAATGGTTGAGTTATTAATGTGGAAATAAATTTCTCGTGAATATGATATTCACGTAACGCGGGCATGATGGATTTGAGCAACGTTAGTTGGTTCAACTACGTTGATGGGTGTTGGGCTACTACTATAGCGGTGTTGAGTCGTAGTTCATCAACTGTTGGCATGCCGAAAACAATTGTCGACATAACGGGAGCTCGACGTGAGCAAATAGGCCGACGTGGCCATGGTGGAAAGCCGACGTGGCTTTAGGGGTTCCGAATCCTTAAACCGACGTGGTTAGGAATGAGGAGGAGTGGTTGTGACTTAGACAAGTACGATTTAAATACATATATCTTGGTAGCATTGTTGTCGACTTTTTGTAAAATCAATCGTACTAGTTTTTATTCCTAAATAAAGTAATTATCAAGATTAGATACATACTTGTGTAATGGGAATATATGGGTAGGCGTGATCATTTCACTGAGTAATTATGTTACTCATGCCTCCTTTTGGATGCAGTGAGTTCGAATAGTAGTGATGCAGTGACCCGTGGTGGTGCTACGTTTTGGGAATTTCTAAACATTATTTATTTATTTTATTTTGAATCTTAGTTAAATTTTTTTAGTTATTGTCTTATGTTTTTTTTAATAGTTTTATACTTGGTTTTGACGAGAATTCTTTTAATAAAAAAAATTATTACTTATACTTTATATATTAAATGAGATTTTAAACGAATTATAAGTTAAGTACGAGGCGATGACATGTGTCCTGTATTTTGGAGACGGATGTTACAATTTTGGTATCAGAGCGAGGTTGCTACTCCGGTTCTGATCTGGAGAGCGTTATTCTAAGGTTTTAAAAAAAAAGTGTTTTAAAATATATATATATATATATTCAATGGGGGAGCACCACTTAGAGTAATTGTCGTAAATTCAATTAATTTTCGTTGATTTATAATACTATTGGAGTGATGTGTAAATTTAGTGTTTATTTGGACAGTATGCCGCCAAGGAGAGTTAATCGTAGGGCTGGTCTGCGTAGTGGAGATCGTGAGCGCAACCATAGTGACCAATCACTTGAGCAGGAAGGTGTTGCCCCAGTTCAACAACCAACTATTGTTGCTCCCGTGGTGGATTATGCGGCACTCATGTAGCTATGGTGCAAAGTATGCGTGAGGTGTTAGCGCCTTTGGTGCAGCAAATTCCTGCTGCAAATCAAATACCACGAGTTGCAGTGCCAGAGCAGGTAGCTCCAGAGTTCGTTGCACCCGAACCTCCTGTTCAAGAGTTTGTGGCATCTCAATACCCACCTTCGTCTCCTCTAATGCGAAGGGTACCCGTACGGGACCAGGGACCCATATATTGGGATGTTTTGAAGATGTTAAGGAATTTGAACATGGAAATGTTTAGTGGAGGTGATACAAGCCTTGAATCAAGGTCGTAACACTCCATACTGCTTGGAGAAGATTAGGCGAGAAACTCGGCCTTAGGCTTCTGGATATGGGTTTTCTGGTGGGTATTGGATGGAGGGGTGAAGTGAACCACACGAGGGGTGATGAACCTCGTGATAAATCATAACTTAGAAGCTAGGAGGACTGGTCTCAACTAGGGTTCTAAACGATAACGTTTTAGGAGAAAAATTCGTAGGAAAAAGTTCTATCTTTATTAATAATCAAAAGTTATCAAACTACAATACTGAAGGAGCCTTGTTAATATGCTCGACAGTTTTGACTTTCTAGGGTCGACCCAAATAAAAAATGGAAAAGTTACAAAAATGCATAAAGAAAATTACAAAAAAGAAAATAACCGAAAAAAGACAACTACCTAAATTGTTCTTGACTCAATAATGGAAAACTTACTATTCCTACCCTGCAAAACAGAAAGGCAAGTGTATAATTGAAAACTTATCTTTCTTACCTTTCGGTCAAAAAATGGAAGGTGGCCCACCCTTGTGGCATGCATACGCCTAGCTCCTAGTCTTCAACTTGGAGTAGGGTTACAAAATGTTGTACCTTGACCTCTTTTGCCATGAGGGCCCAAGTCTCTGGAGTCCTTTGCAATGTTGAAATGCCCTTAGATTCTTCCTTGTACTCTTGGCCCAATGCTCCTTGTCGTTGGTCTTCTAGGAGCTTGTCTACCTACAAGCTGAACTTGTGGAAGAGTGCCCTTGTTCTGCTCCTTGTTATGGCTCCTGGTGGCACCATTGGTGTAGAGACTTCATCCAAGTTCATACCTTGAAACTGGTAGCTGAGTTGATCCGATTCTCCTTGTTTAGAGGTGGAAATGGTGGTGCAATCGCGTGAGCCGGATGGATTGTGCGTGGAGCTGGCCGAATTGGGATCGGAGCCGACCATATTGATTTGTGAGCCGGTGGCGTCACCAGTTGGGCCGGCAGTGTCATTCACGTAACCGCTAGTTAGGCCAGAGGTTTGGGTCTCTCTGTCGGAAAAGTTGGTCAGTCCGGCCCGGCTGATCATAGGGTCGGCGATACCGCTTGGCCCGACAGACGCACCAAATGGCCCGACTGTCTCGGGCAAGCTTTCTGATCGACCATTTTGGTCTTCTGGCCGGCCAGACGATTTGATGTTCTCATCATCCCCTCAACCTTCAGTAGGTTTTGACCTCAAAACTAGCTCATCTGCAAGGAAATGAGCTCAATCAGTCACATTGAATGTGTTAGACACATTAAACTCACCTGGAAGTTCAATCCGGTAGGCGTTGTTGTTGATCCTCTCCAGCACTCTGAATGGTCCATCTCCTCTTGGGGCCAGCTTGGAACTACTTAGATTGGGGAACCTCTCTTGTCGTAGGTGTAGCCACACTCAATCACCTGGTTAAAATATCATTTCTTTTCTCCCTTTGTTAGCGTGAGTCACGTACTGCCCGGTCCTCTTCTCTAGGTTCTCTGCTACCTTCTGGTGTATCTTCTTGATGAATTCTGCCTTAGATGCTACATTGAGATTGGTCATTTCTGCTGGTGGCAGTGGTGTTTGCTCCAAAGGCGTTCGAGGGTTGAAGTCGTAGACCACTTCAAAAGAGGTCTTCTTTGTGGCTGAATGCACTGCTCGGTTGTAAGCAAACTCTATAAATGGCAGACAATCCACCCATGTCTTGAGGTTCTTCCCTAGTGTGGTCCTAAGAAGAGTCGACAATGTTCGGTTGAGTACTTCAGTTTGGCCATCGGTTTGAGGATGACAGGTGGTAGAGAAAAGCAGCTTTGTGCCTAGCTTTCTCCAGAGGGTCCTCCAGAAGTGGCTGAGAAATTTGGTGTCTCTGTCTAACACGATGGTTTTTGGCACTCCATAAAGTCGCACTACCTCCCTGAAGAATAGTTCGACTGTTTGCATGACATCATTAACATTGACACATGGTATGAAATGTGCCATCTTGGAAAATCGGTCCACCACTACAAAGATAGCATCTTTGTAGTTGATCTTGGGTTGACCTAGAACGAAGTCCATGGAAATGTACACCCATGGATGTGTAGGTATGGGCAAAGGGAGATACAATCCGTGAGGGTGCACTCGGGACTTCGCATTCTTGCAAGTGATGCACCTTGCACAATGGGCTTCTACTGACGTCTTGATGTGTGGCCAATAGAAGTGCTCCTTGACCACTGCTAGTGTCTTGTCAACACCAAAGTGGCCCATAAAACCTCCTCCATGAGCTTCTCGGGTGATAAGCTCTCGTAGTGTCTTGGTTTGCCTTCTAAGGTGTTTGAGAGTCTCGTGATCAGTGTGGATCACAAACTCCTTGGACAGCAAGTAAAGTTGCCAAGTCTCTAGTGTGGATCACAAACTCCTTGGACAACAAGTAATGTTTCCAAGTCTCCAAAGCTTGGACTAGGGCATAGAGCTCCTTGTCGTAGGTGGGGTAATTCAGTGATGCTCCACCTAACTTCTCATTGAAGTATGCCACTGGCCTTTCTCCTTGGGTTACCACTACTCCTATGCCTATTCTAGAGGCATCACACTCCACTTCAAACGTCTTGTTGAAGTCGGATAGGACTAGCACTGGTGCATGCGTGAGACTGTCCTTCAAGGCCTAGAATGCCTTCTCTTGAGCTTCTCCCCAGCTAAATCCCATATTCTTCTTTACTACTGCCGTCAATGGTGAGGCAATGATGCTGAAGCTGGCCAGGCCGTGGAAGCTTCTCACTTGGCTGATGTTGCCCGGTGTTGGTCATTATGTATGGCTCGAATCTTTTCTTCATCAACCTCTAAGTCCCGTGAACTTACAACAAACCCTAAGAAAACAAGCTTGTCAGTATAAAAGGTGCACTTGTTGAGGTTGGCATAAAACTCTTCTTATCGAAGGGTTTTAAGCACCATCTCAAGATGTGTAAGGTGTTTCCGTAGGCATTTACTGTAAACAAGTATGTCATCAAAATAGACTATTACAAACTTACTGATGTACGCCCTAAGAACTTGGTTCATAAGGCGCATGAAGGTGCTTGGGGCATTAGTCAAGCCAAATGGCATGACTGTCCACTCGTAGAGCCCTTGCTTTGTCTTGAAAGCAGTCTTTCACTCATCACTTTCTTTCATTCTGACTTGGTGGTATCCACTATTGAGGTCTATCTTGGAGAAGACCGTGGCTCCACTCAGCTCATCTAGGATGTCATCCAGCCGTGGTATAAGATGCCGGTACTTGACTGTGATGTTGATTATTGCTCGACAGTCTATGCACATTCGCCAAGTCCCATCCTTCTTTGGGACTAGCAACACTGGTACGACACATGGACTGAGACTCTCTCGAACATAGCCTTTCTCCTGAAGCTCCTTAACTTGCTTCTCAAGCTCTCTGGACTCCTCTTAACTAATCCGGTAGGCTGGTCGATTGGGCAACACTGCTCCGGATACGAGGTCGATCTGATGCTCTATGCCGCGTAAGGGAGGCAAGCTTGTTGGTATCTACTTAGGAAATACATCTTGGAACTTGTTGAGGAGGGCTGCTACTTCAGGAGGTAGCTCCACTTGTTCTTTTTCTACACTCAAAACTTCATTGAAAACCTTTAGTAACATTAAATCCTTTGAGACTAAAGCTCTCCGGACATGACTCGGTTGAATGAGAAAATTAGATTTCATGAGTTTCTTTTCCTTACTCATTTGTTGTTGTAGCTCGTGTACCCGGGCAGGTGTGAGAGGAGCTAGGCTGGCCTTTCTCTTATCATGCACAAAGGTGTATAGATTGGTCCGGCCATCATGCCTTGTCTCTTTGTCGAACTGCCATGACCTTCCTAGTAGAAGATGACCAGCTTGCATGGGCACCACGTCACAAACTACTTGGTCTTGGTATCTGTCCACTCTAAATGGCACGGTTACTTTCTCATGGATCTTGAACTCCACCTTGTCATCTAGCCATCTCAGTCGATATGGCTGGCGGTGCTTTGTCTTCTCTAGATCTAGCTGATCAACCATATATGCACTGGCCACGTTAGTGCAAGAACCACCATCTATGATGAGATTACATACCTTGCCCTTGATGGTGCACCAGCTGTGGAAGATGTTCTCCGTTTGAATGGTTTCGGAGGGGTCTACCATTGCACTGAGGATGCGTCTAGTGACCAGTACTTTCCCCACATCAAGGTACTCTATGTCCCCGTATCTGCTTCTGGTTAAAAGTCTTCTTCATTTTGAGACTCATATTCTCTAACTTCCGTGATCAGCATGACTCGGTTGTTTGGGCACTCCCTTGAGATGTGACTGCGATCCCTACACTTAAAGCAAGTGATATCACATGATCTTTGAGGGTTAGAAGACTTACTAGACTCCCTCTGGTCACGGGTTGGCTCAAGAAGTTTGCTCTTGAATCGTGATTTAATTTCTATGCTCTTGCCTTTGTCTACGGGCTTGGTGCTATTGCTTGGTGCCCAAGGAGTCTTAGGTTTATTGCGTATGTCTTGGCTTTTACGCTTGATGTGCTATTCAGTCTGGACAGAGAGGTGGAACAAGCCCTTGAAATCATTGTAGATTTGTTTCTCCATTTTGCGGCTGATCCTTTCTTGCAATCCATCCAAGAATTGAGCCATCAATGCTTCTTAATCGTCACTGAGCTCCAGCCTATTCTTTAGTCTCTCAAACTCTTCGTATTACTTTTCTACTGATCTTGTGCCCTACTTAAGAGTACAAAAATGGCGTTACAAATCTCTATGGAAATAAGGTGGGACAAACCTTTGTCTCAAGAGATCTTTCATGTCGACCCAAGAATCAACGAGTCTCAATCTCCTTCTCCTATGGTCAGAAGCCTCACGATCCCACCAGATGAGGGCATTATCCGTGAGTTGTGCTACTGCCGTGGAGACTCTCTTAGGGCCTGGTTGGTTGTAATAGTCAAAGATGTGATACATCCTCTTTTCCCAATCTAGATAGGCCTCGGAGTCAACTTTTCCTGCGAAACTAGAAGGTGTTAGCTTGACACCGTGACTATTTACCCGATTTTAGGCATAGTCATCTCCATCCTCATGATGTCTAGGGGGCATCGTTGGACTTTGGTGATGACCATAGGGCTCGTAGCCATTGCCTTCTGCTTGTGGTTGTTGTGGAGGTCCTCGCGGCCTAGGGTGACAGCCGTGAGGCTGTTGGTCCTCATCTCCATCCGGCTGAGGCTACTCCTGTTCTGGCCGTGTCCTATGGTGATCAGGACCTTTAGCAGGGTTTTAGTCAGCCCTCACGTGCCTTATGGCCTGGAATATCACCGGCTTCTCCACACGCTCCAGCCTCTCGCCGATTGATGCGAGTTGTGTTTGGAGGGTGGTGAACATGGCCATCATGGCCTCGGTTGCATCTTGATTTCCTTTAAGCCATCGTGTGCTACAAGAAGAAAAACAAGGTTAGTTTGCTCATAAGAATTCTTTAAGAGGGTTTTTTTTATAATAGAAGAAGATGCAAATAGAAAAAAAAATTAGAAAAAAGAAAAGATTCTAACAATTAATGTTGCAAATCTTTAGCAATTAATGCAAATCTCCTAAATTTCCTTTTTGGTCTATTTTCTTTATTTTCTTTTTTCTTTTTTGTTTTTGATTTAACTTAATTAATAATGGAAAATATGCTTTGACAAAAAGGAAAAACGAAATTGCAAGAAAATGGATGAATCTAGACCCTAGTGATACACTTAGGAGCTAGATGCACTTGGTTTGATTTTTAGGTGTTATTTTTTATTTTATTTTTTGAATGAAACTTAAACTAATGAACGAACTGGAAATAAGACTAAAGTAAAGGATAGAAACAACCTGGTTATAGGAGCTTAAGCTCTGATACCAAAATGATATAAGCCTTGAATCAAGGCCGTAACACTCGCGGACTGGTTGGAGAAGATTAGGCGAGAAATTTGGTCTTAGGCTTCTGGATAGGGGTTTTCTTGTGTGTATTGGATGGAGGGATGAAGTGAACTATACGAGGGGTGATGAACCTCGTGATAAATCACAACTTAGAAGCTAGGAGGGCTCGTCTCAACTAGGGTTAATTCTAAGCGATAGAGTTTTAGGAGAAAAACTCGTAGGAAAAAGTTCTATCTTTATTAATAATCAAAAGTTATCAAACTACAATGCTGAAGGAGCCTTATTAATATGCTCGACAGCTTTGACCTTCTAGGGTCGACCCAAATAAAAAATGGAAAAGTTACAAAAGTGCATAAGGAAAATTATATAAAAGGTAATAACCTAAAAAGTATAACTACCTAAATTGTTCTTGACTCAATAAATGGAAAACTTACTATTCCTACCCTGCAAAAGAGAAAAGACAAGTGTATAATTGAAAACTTACCTTTCTTACATTTCGGCTAAGAAATGGAAGGTAGCCCGCCATTGTGGCATGCACACGCCTAGTTCCTAGTCTTCAACTTGGAGTAGGGTTACAAAATGTTGTACCTTGACCTCTTTTGCCACGAGAGCCCAAGTCTGTGGAGTCTTTTGCAATGTTGAAAAGCCCTTGGATTCTTCCTTGTACTCTTGGCCCAATGCTCCTTGTCGTTGGTCTTCTAGGAGCTTGTCTACCCACAAGCTGAACTTGTCGAAGAGTGCTCCTATCCTGCTCCTTATCATGGCTCCTAATGGCACCACTAGTGTAGAGACTTCATTCAAGTTCATGCCTTGAAACTGGTAGCTGAGTTGATCCGAGTCTCCTTGTGTAGAGGTAGAAATGGTGGTGCAATCGTGTGAGCCGGTTGGATTGTGCGTGGAGCTGGCCGAGTTGGGATCGGAGCCGGCCAGATTGATTTGTGAGCCGGCGGCGACACCAGTTGGGCCGGTGGTGTCATTCACGTCGCCGCTAGTTGGGCCAGAGGTTTGGGCCTCTCCACCGGAAAAGTTGGTCGGCTTAGCCCGGCTGATCATAGGGCCGGCGGTACTGTTTAGCCCAGCAGACATGCCAAATGGCCTGACTATCTCGGGAAAGCTTTCTGGTTGGCCAGTTTGGTCTTCTGGCCGGCCAGACGATCTGATGTCCTCATCAGGAGGGATCCATCTAATTATAGTAGATAATTGGATGAATATGTTAGAGAGGAACTACGAGACAATCATGTGCCCGATTGAGTTTGGGAAGCCGTTGGCGATTCAGTACCTAAGGGACAAAGCGCTGGTTTGGTGGGATAGTGTGGTCGCTAGCACTCATGCAAACCATTTGGTGAGCTGACATGACTTTAGGGAGGAATTTGCATGGAAGTACTTTCCACAAGAGGCTTTAGACCAAATGGTCGGATTGTTTGCCGACCTATGGCAAGGGGCTAAGTCAGTTCGAGACTATGATCTAGAGTTTCATCGACTTAGGAGGTTCGCAGGAAGAGGAACAAGCGAATATGACATGATTCTCAAGTTTCAAAGAGGTTTGAGGTTAGAGGTGAAAAATCGTTGCATGGTGCGGAAATACAATAACATGGTCAATTTAGTAGAAATAGCGTATTTAGTGGAACAAGGCATTGAGGCAGAAACCAAGCAAGCCAAAGCGGCCCAAGCAAGGATGGGAAAATTGGTTGAGCCGTAGAGACGTACCACAAATAATCAGAATATGGGCCCGATGCAGGTTAGAGGAGTGCTCACTTGTTTCAGGTGCAGTCAGACCGGACATACCAAGATGCACTGTCCAAGTGGAGATGATCTCTGTTACACTTGTAAGCTACCAGGACACATCTTTAGGAACTGTCTTACGAGGCAGCTAGGGGACAGAGATAGGGTGAGGGAGCGTATGCCACCACCACCCCCAAAGAGGCAAGCTGTGGAACCTCGGGTGTTTGCAGTAGATGTCGAGGAGGGCGCCGAACTGATTGTTGGTATGTTTAGAACATTTGCCTATTATTTTTACTTAAATGCATAGGGATTATTTGGTTTTGTATACTTCTTGGTACTGTTTCTTAGAAAGATAAACCATGTAGGCTCAATTTTGGTTGGAGAAGCGATCGCTCATACCTTGTTTGACTCTAGAGCCACACATAGTTTTGTTAGTTCTGAATTCGCAAAGTGCCGGGGTTTTAAAAGAGAGCTTTCCAAGAAGGCGAGAAGGGTTGAAATAGAGGGGGGCAGAAGTGATAGAATCACTAGGGACTTACAAGGAGGTTCCTTTAATCTTGGAAGGACTGAAATTACTTGGAGACCTTGTAGAGATGAAGTTAAAACATTATGAAGTAATATTGGGTATGGATTGGCTTACACGCCATCAAGCTATGTTGGATTGTCGACGTGCACGCGTTACCTTTGCTAGTGCAGAAAGAAGACTGACGTTTCAAGGGGTTCGAGTACAATGTGGAATTCCTATAGTTTCTATGATTTATGCAGAAGGGCATATCAATAGAGGGAATGAGGCTTACTTGGCAACAATCACGACTGAAAGAAAATCAGAAGAATTTGAGTTAAGTGGTATCCCAGTAGTAGCAACATATGAGGATGTATTTGAACCGTTAAAGGGGGTTCCGCCATCACGAGATGATGATTTTACCATCAATTTAGAGCCTGGAATCACTCTCGTGTCTAAGCCACCATATCGGTTACCCCTACAGAAATGGCTGAGCTAAAAAAGCAATTAGAAGAATTAACCAATAAAGGATTTATAAGAACGATAATTCGCCATGGGGGGCTCCTGTGTTGTTTGTGAAAAAGAAAGATGGAAGTTTTAGAATTTGCATTGACTATCGTAGATTAAATAAAATGACCATAAAAATAAGTATCGATTACCACGAATTACCAAGCTATTGGACCAATTAGAAGGAGCTTCATGGTTCTCTAAGATCGATCTAACGTCAGGGTACCACTAGATTACGATTTCTGAAAAGGATATAAGGAAGACAACTTTCAGGACACGCTATGGTCATTATGAATTTGTGGTAATGTCATTTGGTTTGACTAATGCACCAGCCGCTTTTATGAAGCTCATGAACAACGTGTTTTGGGAGTATTTAGAAAAATTTGTTATTGTGTTCATTGATGACATCTTAATTTATTCTAATAGTCGGGATGAACATATGAAGCACTTAAGGGTAGTACTACAAAAGTTGCGAGAATACAAGTTATATACTAAGTTGAGCAAATGTAGTTTCTGGCAGAGGAAGATTGGCTTTCTAGGTCACGTTGTGTCTGAAGCTGAAGTATCAGTGGATCCGGAAAAAATGCAACGATTATGGGATGGCCGACACCCAGAAACGCAACAGAGGTACGTAGTTTTCTTAGCCTAGCAGGTTACTATCAAAAATTCGTTGAAAGATTTGTGAGTATAGCCAAGCCTATGACTCAACTTACGGGAAAAGATGTAAAATTTAATTGGACCAAATAGTGTGAAGAGAGCTTTCAAAGGTTGAAAGGACATTTGACTAAGACTCCAATATTGGTTTTACCAAGGACTGGGGTACCATATTTGGTATACACTGACGCATCAGGATCAGGATTGGGTTGTGTGCTGATGCAGGAAGAACGAGTAATTGCCTATACGTCTAGACAGTTGAGAAAACATGAGATAAATTATCCCATCCATGATTTAGAATTAGCAATAGTTTTTTTTTGCTTAAAAAATTTGGCGTGCGTATTTATATGGGGAAAATGTCCAAGTTTTTACTGATCACAGTAGCTTAAAATATATATTTACGCAACCAGATCTTAATATGAGATAGAGAAGATGGATGGAGCTACTAGCAAATTATGACTTGGAAATCGCATACCATCCTGGAAAGGCTAACATGGTAGTAGATGCATTAAATAGAAGGAGAAATGACATATCAAGGGAACGGGAAGCAGAGGAGTTAGTGGCCTTCTTGGGAAAATTAAGCTTGTGTGCTACTACGGTTACCAAAGATGCCATAGGATTGGAAGCCATAAACCGGACAGACTTACTTTGGAAAATATGTAAGGCTCAAAAGGTAGACGATGCACTAAGAAAAGCTGTGGATAATAATGTGGAAAGATACCATACCGCAGAAAACAAAATCTACTTGTATAGGAATCAAATATGTGTTTCCAATGTTAAGGAATTAAAGGATGAGATCTTATCGCAGGCACACTAGTCACGTTTTGCAATCCAATAGGGGGTGACAAAGCTATATCGAGATCTAAAACATTCATAATTGAAACGGTATCAAACGGGATAGTGCAAAATGGGTAGCGAAGTGCCCTACGTACCAACTAGTAAAGGCAGAACGTAGAGTACCTGGTGGGTTATTGCAAAGTCTACCGATGCCTGAATGGAAATGGGATATAATCACTATAGATTTTGTGACAGTGCTCCCAAGGACAGTTAGTAAACTGGATACGGTTTGGGTAATTATTGATCGACTTACAAAGTCAGCCCATTTCTTGGCGATTAAGAAGACAGACAATGTAGACCACTTAGCAAGAGTATATTTGGAAGTGATTGTTAGGCTGCATGGGGTTCCAATGAGCATTGTTTCGGACCGAGACCCGAAATTTACCTTAATATTTTGGCAAGCATTCCAAAAAGCACTTGGGACGAAAGTGCATCTAAGTACCGCATATCACCAACAGACATATGGATAGTTGGAAAGAACAATTCAAACCCTTGAGGATATGTTGCGAGCATGTATGTTTGATTGGGGAGGTCATTGGGAGAGAAATTTACCGTTAGCAGAGTTTGCGTATAACAATAGCTATCATAGTAGCATAAAGATGTCACCATATGAGGCTTTGTATGGGTGACCTTGTCGGACACCATTTTGTTGGACAGAAGTGGGAGAGCGTAGAGACTTGGAACATAAGTTGGTTCAAGAGACAGTAGATCAAGTGGAAACTCTTCGTGCTAGACTAAAGGAGGCTCACGATCGTCAAAAAAGTTATGCTGATAAAGGGAGAAGAGAACTGGAGTTTAGAGTGGGAAACGAGGTGTATTTGAAAATGAGGGTATTCAGAGGAGCAGATAAGAAGTTGTATATCCAATTACTCAAACCACGTTTTATGAGGCCTTATCCAATTACTAAAGGATTGGTACAGTTGTATATAGATTGAGATTACCAAAGGAGTTAGTAGCGTTTCATGATGTATTTCATGTATCAGTCCTCCAAAAAATTGTCAAAGAACCCCAACTCATTATGCAGCAACCACCAGAGGATTTGGAAGAAAACTTGACAATTCTTAGTAAACCGATAAAAATCACTGCACAACTAAAAGTTGATATGCAAGGGAAGCATGTTAAATCAGTGTGTGTTCGTTGGGAAAGAGACGGAATTGAAGAAAAGACGTGGGAGTCTGAACAGCATATGAGAATTGATTATCCAGCTCTTTTTAAGGACCACGACGAGAGTGAGGTGGAACCATCAAATTCGTGGATGAATTCTTCTGTGGTGGGGGAGAATTATAACATCTTGGACCTAAATTTAAACCATGAAACCCACATAAATAGAAGTGAGGGTATAATGGACAATTATTTGGAAACCCTAATTAACCTTAATAGCTATATAAGACGTCGTCAAAAGGGATTACAGGTAGTCGTTCATTAGAAACAAAAGCAGGAAGAGAGGGAAATATTTCGACAGAGCAGAGGGGTAGAAAGTTCAGCGTTGGAGAGTCCAGGTGTTCGTGTGTACCAGTGCCAGAGGAAGAGAAATTTACGCACGACCGACAATTCCAACGTTCCATTAACCCAAACTTCGTTGTGAGGTGAGGCAGGATTTACGGTTTTCATTATACACTTATGTATATGTATTTTGATGAGTGCTTCATTTAGAGGGAAAATTAGAGGTTGAAATCATGTGTGGTGTTAGGATTTTAGTTAATTGTTACAAAAATTAATGGTATTTTTATCAGGGAAAATGAGTTAAACCTATTAGGGATTTATTAGATAATAATTAAATAAATATCAAAAGATGAATATGAATGTGGTGGTGTACATGTGTGGTGGGAGAAGAGAGTAGAAATATTAGGTTAATTTATTATTTTAAGGGAGATTATTATGTTGACTTAATTATTAAAAAAATAAATTATTATGTGTTGGTTTATTGGTTAAGGATACTAAATTATTTATGGTGGATTATGGTATAGTAAAATGAACTACAATCAATTAATTAATTGAAATAAATTAATATAATTCTTAGATAAATATTAAACATTTAGTTATAATGGTTGATTTATTAATGTGGAAATAAATTTCTGGTGAACGTGATATTTACGTAACGCGTGTATGGTGGATTTGAGCAACGTTAGTTGGTTCAACTGCGTTGATGGGTGTTGGGCTACGACAACATCAGTGTTAAGTCGTAGTTCATTAATGGCTGGCAAACTGGAAACAACCGTCGATGTGACGGGAGCTCGACGTGAGCAAATAGGCCGACGTGACCATGATGGAAAGCCGACATGGTTAGGGATGAGGAGGAGTGATTGTGACTTAGGCAAGCATGGTTTAAATACATATATCTTGGTAGCATTGTTGTCAACTTTTTGTGAAATCAATCATACTAGTTTTTATTCCTAAATAAAATAATTATCAAGATTAGATACATACTTGTGTAATGGGAATATGTGGATAGTCGTGATCAATTCACTGAGTAATTATGTTACTCATGCATTCTTTTGGATGCAGGTGAATTCCAACAGTAGTGATGCAGTGACTCGGGGTGGTATTACGTTTTGAGAATTTTTAAACATTATTTATTTGTTTTATTTTGAATCTTGAGCATCGTTGAATTTTTTTAGTTATTGTCTTATGTTTTTTAAATAATTTTATATTTGGTTTTGACGAGAATTCTTTAAAAAAGAATTATTATTTATACTTTATATATTAAATGAGATTTAAAACGAATTATAAATTAAGTACGAAACGATAATACGTATCATATATTTTGGAGACGGGTGTTACACGATGCATCCCATATCGATCCATAAACCCACATAGATCTGGTTGGGAAAATAGTTTCATTATTACGATCATAAGTACATATCGATACATCGTCAACGTATAATCTATATATATTAAAAAAAATTTAGAATATCAATTAAACATGAAACAAGTATATTAAAAAAAATTCTATATCGATTTTATCGTGATCTCCCGAATGTTATTGATTGTTTAAAAGCTAGAAATCCAAATAAAATGTTATGAAACTTTGAGTTTAAATCAATCTTTTTTAGTTATCGTAAGGATTATGTGGTTTTAGTTAATTAATTAGATCATTAGAAAATATTTCTTACGTAGAGAGATGTATCAACTCCAGCTGTGTAACCTGCTTGGAGCTCTATTTACCATAAAGAAAAGGTTTGTTCTTTTTCAAGTTTGGAACCTTTATTTGTGTTTCACAAACCCAAAACAGAATATAAGGTCTTCTATTTCTGGTTTTTGAAGATTAACCTAAAATCACACGTCGCGAAAACAAAGAAAGAGAAAATATAAATTTCCTAACGCGTAGTTTGCCTTCCATTTTTCACGTACCGAAGCCCTAATTTCTAGAATCTCCTCCGATATTTCGATCACGATCTCTGAGAAATCGAGAAGTAAGAATTTTAACAACTTCCGGAGATCATTCCAGAAGTGATCTGTTCTGTATTTTAATGTTGTTGTTCATCTCTTTATCTCGAAAAAATTGGATCGAGATTCTTCGCTGATTTGATTTTACGGTTTCTTTTGTCGTTTGGAAGTTGTTTTGGTTTCTATTCGACAGAATCTGAAATAATTTATTGGGAACTGAGTTTGGATTAATCTTGCTTCGTTTGTGTTTCCTGTGAGTAACCGCGATTGTGTTGGTTCTTTATGTTTACGAATATCTATGCTGATTCGATTTTTGCGGCTTCGATTTTTATTCCTGTTTATCTGGATTAGTACATTAAGCGATAGGTTTTTATCGAAGTACATTAATCTTTGGTTATCGAGCTTTCTGTGGAACGGTAACTGTTAGCATTGTAATGTTTTCTTTCTTTCGAAAGAATGCATGATCTTCTGCTTTGGGTATACGCCAGACTGACAGTCTTTTGAAAGTCGCCTCATGTATGGAGATTTTTCTTTTGCAGGTATTAAGTTGATGGAGATTCAGAAATGCAGCTGCGCTTAGATATTATCTCGATTTTTAATTCGTTGTCCGTGATTTTGTTGTAAATAGTAAAGTTTCCGGGAAGTAAGGCTAACAAAGAGTTTTTGATTTGTTCACTTTTCTCTTTCCGAAAGAATGGAAGATAAAGGGAAGGGTCTTGTGGGAGGAGATGAGGGAAACTTGTTTTCTGAGTTAGATGGTCCAAGCAATATGGAAAGTGAGAACATAGAACATGGTGGTGATGGAATTGAGGATGCCTATGACGATGAAGACTTAAACAGTGATGAGGAAGGCCAGGTAAATGATGATGATGATGATGATGGAGATGAGTTAGAAGAAGGAGATAAATTTGAAGTTGGAAGTGAAATTCCAAACACATTTGAATGCCTTGGGTATGAAGCTCTGGCTGAGAAGAAACGCAAAGCACTTGCTGATTCCCAACGGTTAGTTTTTCCCTATCCTTTTGTTTTGTATTTTGGGTACAGTGTCGCAAGATGCAGTGACATTAACGTTGAGTTAGTTTTCTTTTTTGGAAAATAAATGCTGATATCATGCAAGTGCAACTCAATGAACATTTTTCTTAAATTCTCTCGTTTTGTCTTTCTTACTTAAACCTTCTTGCTTGAGGATCCCTCAGAATAAAAAAATCACTCTCTGCTTAACTGGAAGAGTGATCTGCATACCAATAAGTGTCATTTCAGCTTATATGCGTTATACTTGAGAATGTAATTCGAAAATTCCATCCAAGTAACTTTTAGATGGATTTGTTGGTTAAGCATTTCCCTTCGGTTGCCACTGATGGATTACTTGTTTGTGAATGTGACAGTGATGGTACAGAGAAAAGAGCCAAGTATGACCCAAGTGGCATATCGAATAGCACGTCGGGCGTGGAGGGATTTATGGAGTTCTTGTCTTCTGGTCGCCGACGAAAGTCAAGGAGGGTATGTATTCCTAGGATAAGCTTCTATTTTTATGTCACGAGTTAACTTGCATTACATTCTGTCTTCTGAGTTTTTCTCTTGCAGCATGACTTTTGAGCTGTTGACTATTATTAGGCATAAGCTCTTTAGAAGAAAAAACTTGAATTGCATTTTTTTTAACCACATTGAATTTGTAGAAGCATGAATTTCCCTTGTTGCCGCTGTTGGCAGATTGTATATTGTGTATTTCACTTGTGCATTAACCCGTGCTACACTCCAACGAAATTATTGGATGGGTCAGGATAGCTATTAATACTGTATATGCTTCAAAATCTTTTTAAAATCATATGGTCTGTACGTCTGCAGGATAAAAAAAGGGGTAGAAGACAGGGATCAAAGAAAGGAATTGCACCTGAAATTCTAAAAATGTTTAGGGAGGCCCTTTTTCTTCATGCACATGGCCGTGACGTTGAGGTAATCCGAAGAAGTGTTTCTTTTTTGTTGATGTCATGAGTTAGAGAGAAAAGCGAAGTTCAATAACACACTTCATAATTTCCTAAAACAATAAACTGATCTTTCTATACCATAATATGGTTTGACTATTACATATTATAAATTATTGTTTTTTCTAAATAGTGCGTCTGTATATATATATATCAGTTATATTTATGGACTGATCCAGCTTTATGTGGATTTAATTTCCAGGCATTACCTATCTTGGTAGAAGTTATAAAGCAAGCACCAGCCTTTGATACAGCATATTATTACCTTTCATGTGTTTCTGAGCAACTTGGTAGGACTGAATCGTCGTCTATGGAAGCACTGAAGATTGCTGCAAATATCAAAGGTCCAAAATCACCCTTTTGGAAGTTGCTTTATGAGAGGTTTAAGTGAGTTTTATCTGCTCACGTCTGTATTCATTTGCATTATCTTGTACATCAGAAATGAAAAACGATTTCTGATACTACTATATGCTTGTTAATAATTGCTATTTAGTGTCACGATGACAGTAGGACCTGATGGATATTGTCTTCTGTTTAGAATGTTCTTCAACGTGACGAGCTAGGTAGCAAAAATTAATTGATTTCAGGGAACAAGAGGATATGTCGTCAGCAAGGAGTTATGCGGCCAAAGCTATACAAGCTGATCCAGATGATATTCCTTTGAAATATGAATATGCCGACCTCTGCCTGAATGCTGGAAAATATAAAGAAGCTGCTGAAACCTATGAGCAAATATTTTGCCGGTGTCCTGAAAGAATTGAAGCACTCAAGTGGGCAATAGAGGTATAAGCTAAATGACTAGAGTTTTTTCTAATTGCTAATCTCTGTGATGTTGTTCGTTTACCCATAAAAACAAATGGTTAGTACTAATTTCATGAGCTTGTTTTCTTTTCTCTTTTTGGTCTTCTCAGTATTTTTTAAAATCTGGTGAGGGTGAACGAGCAGCAAGCATCTTAGAGGATCATATCAAATCCCATTCATCTGAAGTGGGGGCCGATATCTTGGATTTACTGGCTTCTGTTTTCATGCAAATTAATGCTTATGATAGAGCTCTTAAGTATATCCATGACGTGCGCCAGAGTTACAACCCAGAAAAAGAACTGTCTTCCAGCTTGAAAATCAGACAAGCCATCTGTCATGTTCACCTTGAAGAAATGGAGCAGGCAGAGGTTTGTATATCTATATTACAAAACTGCTAATCTTTTTATCCCAATGATTGCTTTAAAGGTGCATCCTCTTCTAATTATTGCAATAATTTATTGTGCTAAATTGGGATTGCCTGGAACCCATCTGTCTCGCTTTCAGTGAACCAGAATTGCAATAACTTTTTGTCTGTTTTTGTGACCTTCTGTATCTGCCTATATATCTCACTTTGTTTCTCACGGATGTAGATGTACCTACTCTTGTGAATGATGTTGCTTCCCTGATCTGCAGATTGTGTTAAGTACTCTGCCACAGGAGGCTATATCTGAACATCCAGAACTCATTACCTATTTGGCTGATGAGCTCACAAACATTGGGAATTTTCACTCTGCTCTCAAATACTATTTAGAAGTAATCAGTGAATCTGTAAATGTAAGGAGATAACCAGCTGTGCTCCATTGTTTTTTCTCTCTAACAGTATGTATTTCTTCATTCCTTGGATAACTAGTTTTGTGGTTTTCCTTGTAGAATGGCGATCTATTTGTGAAAATCGCTTGCTGTTATATGTCATTGGCAAAACGAGAACAGGCCATTGTTTTCTATTATAAAGGTACTCTCGTAATTTCATTTAGTAAGAGGTTGATTTTGGTGTGTATATGTATTTTTCTGGAATGAAAGAGCTCTTAGATGCATATGTTCTATATGTACCCCTCTTGTCAATAGTAGCGAGATTGATACAATTTCACTATGTTATTGTCCGTAGTTAATTGCAAGGGATGTTTTAGAAGGTCTTAAAACTCAGTCTTGTGAGACTTTTTATGTCTTGCAAATTGAAAATGTTATTGGCTGTTATCTTTTCAGTTTCTCACTAGCTTTTATTTCATTTGTTGCTGATTGAAATTTCCCTCAGCTCTGAATGAACTCAATGATCCGGTTGATGCTCGCATGACTCTGGCTTCACTTCTCTTAGAAGATGGCAAACCAGATGAAGCTGTATTGGTGCTTGCTCCTCCAGAAAATCCAGGTCCGTATATGTACTCTTCTCTGGTCGTGTCTGAGTGACTGCATTTGTTACCTAATATTTTGGTTCTCATGAATCCCATGATACATTACTTCATTAACATAGCACTTTGACAGTTTTGATTCGAAACTTAAGTAATGATTGTGTTACCTTTTCTTTGTCGGGTTCAAAACTTCCTTAACATAGCACTTTGACAGTTTTGATTCGAAACTTAAGTAATGCTTTTCTCTTCCAAATGTTGTGTTGTGCCATATGCTATAAGATTGCTAAATATGATTTTTTTTCTCTAAAATATAGATCCTGATACTGCTAAACAGAAGGCATGGTGGAAAAGTAGAAAGGTCAGGATGCATCTATGTCAGATCTATTATTCAAAGGAAATGCTTGAGGACTTTGCCAACACAGCACTACAGTTGGTTCTTAAGTGGGTTTGGCGGCGGACGGTAATTGCCCTATATCCAAGTGTTTAGGATTGCGCCCTCATTGAATAAAAGCTAATAAAGAAATTGAGAACCTAAATAACTAATGCTTCTTGAAGAAAAATATACATGAACCCATTTGAACATCCAGCATTTCGTTAGGGTACTCATTTAACATCAGCAGAATACAGTTTCTTAAATTAAAACCATATGTGGCATGATGGAAAGTTTAGGTAAAGGGGAAAAGAAAACGATTGGTTCTTTCGGAGCATAAAAGAAACAGAAGACGCCGACGTCCTAGAGATGCTCAAGCTACCGAGTGAGTATAATATGTATCCACCATAATCGTTAAGCCTTGTTATTCGTGTCTGCACATTATTTTTAACTATTTTTCCAATTCATGTTGAGGAAGGTTGAGAGGCGGACCAAAAAAGTGGCGTAAAATCAGAGCAACATTAAATGAAACAAAGAGAATTAGAGAACGAGCTGCTATTAAAGCTCATCATGAAGATATCTGCAGCGAATCTGAGGTAAATATCAATGTGCAAAATATTTCACCTTCCCATTGTTACCTGATAAAAACTCGTACCAGGAGATTTTGGTGTTTCAACCTACCCAAAATTTGGTATTTATTGTGAGTGACAATATACCTGACCGGTTTTGTTGGTTCGCATACCATTGTTGGCGACTCTGTCCTCTTTGTTTTAATTACTTAGATGCTTTTGCCTTTTAGATTGACCAGGATTATCTTTTTACTTTTGTACTCAGGACGAAGCTATCAAGGATGAAGAGTATCACCGTCTTTTTGTGGATGTAATTCGTTTTCTCTTTTACCATGATGTAGTAGACTGAATATCGTTCCGTTTACATACTTTCTTTCTTATGACTTCCTTGATGATATCTTGCCCTATGATTTATGACTCCTAAAGTTACCTGTCTTCTAGTTGTGCAATGCATTGGCATCCCTGCAAAGATATTGGGAAGCCCTGGAGATAGTTAATCTGGCTCGGAGATTAGACGCCAAAATGCTGCCTGTCGAGAAAAAAAAAGAACTTCAGTCACTTGGAGCTAGTAATTATACACATCCCAACCTTGATATCTTTTAGACATTCTTGTTGGGTTTATACTTGTGGTTAACCCTGCTTTTTTCTTTTGATGTTTACAGAAATCTCATGTGATACTATGGATCCAAGGCAATGGTTTGATTGTGTAAGATCTGTCATTCAGCGACATCCATACCGTTTGAATGCCTGGAACTGCTATTACAGAGTCATTTCAAGGTATACAGGGCGGCATTTCACTTGGAAAGTATTGTAAACCCGGTTTTGTGTTTGTATGAATACCATTTTATTATGTGCAGACTAGGGAAAAGAGCATCGACTGAAGCTAAGTTCATGCATCACTTAAGAAGCAAGTACAGAGATTGTGTACCGCCCATTCTGATTGCTGGTCATCACTTCACTGTGACAAGTCGACATCAAGACGCCGCAAGAGAATATCTTGAAGCATATAAACTTATGCCAGATAGCCCTTTAATTAACCTCTGTGTAGGTACGTATCTTATATTGTTCGCTTTCGCTTTTTCCATGTTTCTGAATCAGCTAAATTAAGTTTGTCACCTTTCTTCTTTTTCAGGAGCTTCTTTAATCAACTTAGCCCTCGGTTTTCGACTCAAGAACCGGCATGAGTGTCTTGCCCAAGGCTTTGCATTTCTGTACAACAATCTCAGAATATGTAATAACAGTCAAGAGGCATTGTATAACGTTGCCCGAGCGTATCAGCACGTAGGACTTGTGACATTTGCGGCTTCATACTACGAGAAGGTTTTAGCAGTTTACGAAAAAGAATATCCAATGCCAAAACTCCCTAATGAAGATCCAAATGTTGTGGAAGAGCATAAACCTGTGAATTGTGACCTGCGGAAAGAAGCTGCACACAATCTGCATTTGATCTATAAGCACAGTGGAGCTTTTGATCTCGCGAGGCAGATCTTAAAGGATCACTGCTCTTTCTGAGTTTCTTCCATCGTTTTCGTCATAAGAGGTTTATTTGTTGCCTTTAACTTTGTTTATTTGTTGCCTTTAACTTTGTAACTGATTTTATTTCGGAGTCTAAGATTGAAATAGCATTTGGCCCGTTGTGTTTATAAAGGAGGTGACTTGAGAGCTACTATATCCTTTTTATTTTCAACTGAAAATGCTATAGATTGGGAATCATTTTAACAGTTAAATCTCTTCTAAGAGCAAGCAAAATTACAAGGTGTAACAGACCCGCATGAAAAATACCTAATGGTAAAAATAAACTAAACACTTGACCACTAGAAAATTGCATCTTAGACTAAAGGATGGGTGAGGGCTTTTAAGTAGAGGTACGCAAAAATTTCATGAAGCCGTCAGAGAAAATTTGAAAAATGACAAAGAAATGAATGTAAATGACAAAGAAATGAATGTAAATTAGCAAAATGGCAAATTAAAGAAAAATTTATTTTCTAATTGTTCACTTGTGCTCCATTGTTCCGGTTTTGTCCCAACATGTTATCCGACATGCACTGAAATGATATAGAGATGTGACTAATGCTGACTGACCGTGACAGGTGCAATATTACTATAGCTAAACGCATTTTAACATTTAATTTGGACAGTTGGATGCAAAATTATGGTGAACATTTAATGTTCTGATTCATCGAGGATTCGAGTGTAACATCACTCAAATATGTTGTTAGCGCATGTATAAATTAAAAATGTAAAATGTATATAATAAGTGATGGTGTAGCTGATAATAACACCATTTCTGAACTTATCGTTTTTTTTTCCAACTCGCAACTGTTAAACTCAGGGAAATAAATGTAGGAGATAAATACACACATGTTCTGGTTGTTGAAGAAAGGTGAGTGCTATTAATATGTCGTGTACTTATGAAGTTGGATTTCAATTTGTAGAGTGTTCTTTTCTTGTTTAGGCATTATCTTCCACACATTCATCAAAATCTAGCATTTCATTCATGCATGTGCTTCACCAAAGAAGCATCTCACCATCTTGCATTACGATGAAAAAAGTGAAATTTGTGTGCACAATTAAATATTATTATTTTATGATATGTAATATTTTCAGTAACATGTACATAGAATAACTAACTATGAAAGAGTATTTTTTACAAGACTTGTACTCACTTACGATGCATAAAAATTGGAAATCGAAACTCATGGAATATGGATATTTTCATTATTGATGGTTTAAGTCAAACAATTTGTACTTGAATAATTAACTATGAAGGATAATTTTTACAAAACTTATACTCATTCCCATCATGCATGTGTACCATTGAACATGTGTTCAATCATCTTACATTTTGAGAAGTACAAAAACTTGGATCTAGAGTAAAATATTGTACTTTTTTAGAAACCGTAAACGAATTTTTAACATATAATAAATAGATTACACTGTACAGGATTAACTTAACAATGAATTAAAAACACATATACTCAACTCGGATGCATAACATTTAGAAGATTATTTTCACCATGCATGTGTTCCATCATATTACAGTTTGAGATGGACAAACTTTGATATACAATAGAATATTGTCTTTTTTTTGAAATTACAATCTAACTTTTAACGTATAATAAATAGGTTACACTATACGTAATGAACTTAGCAATGTTTTTACAACACATATACTCACTTAGGCTGCAAAACACTTAGAAGATCATTTTATCATGCATGTGTTCCTCAATCAGATTACATTTTGAGAAAAGGAAAAATTTGGATATACAGTAGAATAATGTCTTTTTTTGTGAAACCATAAACTAACTTTTAGCGTATAATAAATAGGTTAAACTGGACGTAATGAATTTAGCAATGTTTTTACTACACTCACTTAGGATGCACAACATTTAAAAGATCATTTTTATCATGTATGTGTTCCACTGAAAATGTGTTCAATCATATTACATTTTGAGATGGACAAACTTGGATTTACAGTTGAATATTGTCCTTTTTTGTGAAATTGTAAACTAAAATTTTGCGTATAATAAATAGGTTACAATGTACATAATGAATTTAACAATATTCTTATAGCACATACTCTCACTTAGGATGCATAATATTTAGAAGATCATTTTATCATGCATGTGTTCCACTGAAAATGTGTTCAATCAGATTACATTTTGAAATGAACAAAACTTGGATCTCAGTAGAATATTGTCCTTTTTGATAAACCGTAAACTAACTTTTAACGTATAATAAATCTAATACACTTTACAAGAATAGCTTAGCAGTGGTTTTACTAGTGAGGTTACACCGTGGTCATTGGGAAAAACAAACTAATGGAATATGGAAATTTAACAAGGTCAATAACGATAAGATAGAGGTTGTACTAGTGTCCCAAAACACAACATTCATAACATTCAAAGAGAGGGTGAAAACACGTTGTGTTATTGATGAGAAGGTCCCAATTGCATTCACCTACCAAATGCCAGAATGGATGATATCAGAAGAAGATAAGCGTACACCTCCAATTAATATAGAAATTGATAACGATGCTAAATTATTCATGGCTTTCAAGGTAGACCATTTCCAGTTGCCAATTTGTGTGACAAATTGGTGAAGAAGCAATCCAGATATACAAGTCGTTTTTAACTGTTAATAGTAAAGTTGGAGGCACACAAAACTTTCTTGCCATTGACAATATTGATCTATTGAAAACGACATTGAGTACCAAGGTAATAATCAAACTATATATTGCTATCAAAAATATAATACCATATCCACCAATATTGTTCATTGGCAATCATTTTGATGTAGGAATGCTCAGCCATAATGGCCTCTTCTCAATGAGCTTGTCCATGCTCCAAGAAGTGTAAATTGAAGATGAACTCGCATACTTCCAAGATACCAGTAGGGGTATCTTAGATAGGTCGACAACTACTTTAAGAGGGGATAATAATGAGGAAGAATTTCAATCAACAGGATCGTCTATAAACATAGTAGCATCCGAGACTCCTACAAGCATTCGCGAAGACATAGATTTGTTTCTGCGTACTAATGATCAGGAAGAGATACCGACAAATGTTATACTGCCAACAGTGCATTTAGATTCGGCCGAGGGGAAAGATGAGTGCAAATTAAATAGTGGACGGTTAATTGTATAATTTTACAATTATTGGATAATATTTGTGTTATGCGTGAAATACTTTATTGTAGGTGAATCTTGTCAAGGAGAAGTGGGTGAAACAAGATATTTGATAGAAAAGGGTAAAAGACCAATGATGAAAAAATCTAGACTAAGCGAGCCATTCCTGAATCTAACAATTGGTAGAATGTCCACTGAAAACGAAAATCCACCAAAACATGTCTCATCCGATGATGACAATGTATGCAACAAAAAGATTGGGATGGTAAGTTATTCAATAATGTTATTATTACAGCTATACATATATTATTATGGTATACATTGGTTTTGCAAGTGGATGGTTTCATTTGAAATACATGCTTAGGTGTGCATGACCCGGATGACTTGTATTTTGGGATGGTATTTAAAGATAGAAACGCATTTAAGACTCATTTATCCGTGTATACAATACGACATAAGTTCACTTACAAGAGTACAAGATCAATCCAAACTTAATGATACTAGAGTGTACTGGAAAATCTTGTGTATGGCGTGTATACACGATAAAAATGTTGGAGTCTAATTTGTAAGCTTACATGACTAAGTAAATTATTTTTAATATATATGTAAAACGGGGTTTAATAATACTTTAAACATAGGTATCAAATAAGACGTGTCGGGACAGACCACACTTGCAGTATCGATGAGCGGAGCAGTTACCAAAAATAGGCAAAGTCTTCATTGATTGGGAAAATTGTGAAGCGCAGGTACAAGGAACATGGATCAGACCCACGTCCAACCGATGTATGGCAGATAATGCGGGGAGAACATGATGTCCATATCTCGTATTGGAAAGCATGGAAATCCAGAGAAAAAGCCTTGAATATGAACATCGATGGACCAAGCTCGTCATATAAAATGCTGCCGTTATACCTCCAGCATCTAGTGAAGGTGAATCCAAATTCGATTATATCAATGGAGTCGGTTTACGACGAAGATATGGGAAATCATTTCAATTATTTGTTTGTAGCACTTGGAGCAAGTGTAAAGGGGTATTCATATATGCGAAAGATGGTCGTCATTGACGGTACACATCGAAGGGCAAATACGTCGGATGTCTCTTAACAGCAAGCTTAGAGGATGGAAACTATCAGATTTTCCCATTAGCATTCAGTGTTGTGGACAATGAAAACGACTAAGCATGGGAATGGTTCTTTGAAATGTTACGTGATATCATCCCAAATAGTGAAGAGATTTTTTTTGTCTATGACCGACATTCGTCAATATACTATGCGTTAAGAAAGGTAACACTTTATATTAAACTTTATACATATTGCATTATGTTACCGCTGTACATATAGACATAGATCTCTACTTGCGATTATATCTAATAACATTACGTGTTAACCTAACAGGTGTATTCAAGTTGTGGGCATTGCACATGCATTGTTCATCGACAACCAAACATCAAAACGACATTCAAAGCTAAAAAATCTGTTTCTTGGTGTCAAAAGCGCTCGAGCGTACAAAGGTTTCGACTTCTAAACCTATTTCAGTGAATTTAAGAAGATAAGCCCACCTTGCGTTGAATACTTGTACCAGATAGGATTGGAACATTGGGCACGCTTGCACTTCAACGGAATCTGTTACAATCTAATGACAAGTAATAATGCGGAGTCGCTCAACTAGGTATTAAGATATGTTGGGAGTTGCCGATTATTCCATTATTGGATTTTATCAGGACAACCATGACCACTTGGTTCGCATACCAACTTGAGGCATCATCCACAGCTACAACAACGATGACACCAAAAGTGTACGATATTATGAATAAAAATTTTGAAGAATCATCAGGTGTCGGTTTTTGTATGATTAACAAAGAGGAGTACAAGATAAATGACAAGAAAAATGGAATTTACATTGTTAGTTTGGTCAAAAAGACATGCACGTGTTGTGAGTTTCAGAAACTATTGATCCCTTACAGTCATGTTGTATGTGCAGTCGGTCATGCAAAACTGGAGGTAGACAGTCTAATTGCGGCCGAATATATAGTAGAATATTGGAAACAGGCTCACAAAGAGAGCATTTATCCAACTACGGATATTGAGACAATGACTTGCGTGGACGGTGAAACATCAGAAAACTTGCTCTATGATAGTATTTTTGGTTTATTACGTAAGGATTAGTGCGTGTAATAAACTTAGTCACTCGTGATAACATATATTTTGGCAGGAATTTCAACCCTATTTTTGTTTGTTAACGTAAATAACGTTTAATGACTGTGTACCACATAAGTTAGATATCAACCATTAATTTATCACCTTAAGATGAAAAAGGAGGTTAAATAAGACTAATGTTACAACGATACTTGTTCCTCAACAAATGTATTAGTTTTAAAGTTACATGTGGTGTAACACTAAACGAACAGGATAACAATGAGGTTGTCGTACATAATAGTAAACATACAAAGCCAACTAAAACACATCAATTAAATAGGTCCAACAAACAACTCAAAGAATTGTACAACCAATTTTTGGGCCTCAGCAGGAAGAACTTCTGGTGTAATACTTTTGCATCCATCAAAACGAGTCTTGGCATCCGCTTGCATAAAGAAAATAAATGTTCCAGAGGAATACATGTGCAAAATTATGAGGTATACATGTCGCTCTTTGAACATTGATCTTTAAGAGGATAAGATCATCATCATCATCACTCATAGCTTGACGAAGTAGGAATAGAATTATTTTGGCAATCGGAATAAAATCTTTCTTGATGAGACTGATGCTGCGGAATGAAGTATTGCAATATAGTATATGGAGAATGGCATCAGACATATCAACAAAAATACCTACCCAATGTTGCATGTCAAAGTTGAATGGGGAATAAAGGCATCTTGGAAGGTTGGGCTAGTATTTGCTTCCCCAAAATATTTGAGTAGAGTGTCCTGGAATTTAAACTTTCCTTTCTCTTTATTTGGCACATTTGAGAATTTGGTGTAGTGAGATGAAATACAGGCAACAAACTCGATGTCACAAAATCCATCGTACGCTATACGCGTGTACAACATAACTGCATCAATCATCTATTAAACAGAAAAATTACTGTTAAATAACACGTTAACAATAAATATAAAATATATGAGGATCAATTACCTTTGAATCCATGAGAGACATTCTCTCAATAATTATAGAGATATCCATGTTGGATACAGATGCACCATTAGGTAGGGTAATCACACTGGGAATAATGTTAAAATTAGATGCAAACTAAAGAATATCAATATAAAGGTACTATAATTATATGCTATTTACCATAGAGATGCCATCTTTTCGTATAGTGTTCCAAACTTAGTACTGTAGTTTACGACTTCATCTACTCCGAATTGATATACAACCTGAGTAATGGAAGATGTATTAAAAAGAACCAACTCATTTTGTGTGCTTATATTACCCGTCCTAGGCCTTTTACTCTTACGAGTAATGGGTGTAGAAGATTCAAGATTTGGCTTGGCACCATCAATGTCCACATTTTCCTATGAAATATTGTATTAATAAATTAAGTATGAACACAACAACAAATAGATGAAACCAGGACAAAAACCAAACTTGTACACTAGCATCATCAGCATCAGCCGTTAAAACATTAGCATTGGGGCTACCAGGAATAGTATCACAGTTGAAATTAGTTGCTAACTTCTACATTATACGATAGTAGCACATTTAGCATGTCAATTTAAATGTTTGCGTTGGGCAAATAAGAGTTACATGTAAACCATTACATATGAACTATTGATGCACTAAATTAATCTCACAGCATATTACATACCTCATCCATGGATCCAACAACATCATTCGTTGGCTCGAACAGCGCTGCTGCAGAAGTGCATTGCACATTCATATATATTCCCTGTATAACATATATGAACAAATTGTTAAACAATAAGTACCGTACTGCAAAAATTAACATGCTAATGCATCCGCACCGCTGGTTTCCTCCATTGCAATCTCCTCCTCTGATCCAACTTGATTACCATTCCCATGGTTTGATCCTTGAGTAGCACGATTTCCAGCATCTGAGTCCAAAAACTCATAAATGCTGGAGAGTATAGAATTCTGCATTACAAGAATTCTACTATCTAAGGCAGCCAGCAATGTCTCCTGCATTGTAGTAAATCTTTCATTTTTCTTATCAACAACCATTGATACAATTTGGTTGGAATTCGCTTGATAACTAATTGATGATCCTCCCACATCCGATGCTCTATTGGTATCCTTCTATTTCTTACTTTTTTTCTTCAATTTTTCCTCCCTCAGGGCAACAAGATCAAGAGCAGTAATGCCACCATGAAATATATCATTTGAGAACTCAAAATCATCAGAAATTAAGCTAACCATCTCAGTCACTTTCTCATCCTCTTCTTCACCGGACCACTCCATTTCTTCTTCATCAATTTCAACATCATCCTCTTGATCGATTATTGAACGAACCTTCACCTACATAGATTAGTTGAAATGGTTTATGGTGGGATTTTAAGCTTTAATCCCGAGTACAACTCTAAGTACAGAGAAAATCGAGTAGTAGTTGGGTATCGAATCTTTAGGAAGTAAGAATAGCACACTAGGAATGCATGATCACTTAAATCTAGGTTGATACTAATTAGGTTTCTGATTGGTTATCTAATAATCTAATTGCAAAGAAACTAAAGACGGGTTAAATTCGATAAGCAATAAATATGGACCGTGGGCAAGGCATTCGATTCGGGGAAATCTTCCTTTGACTAACGATTCTAGAGGTCCGATTAGATAAATATCTAGGACTTAGAACACTATCTAGTAGACTGATACACTCTCGGGGTAACAACCCATTCACCAGCCTATAGATTACAGATCTTTTGCAGAACAATCTACTACTAGAATACTATCTAGTAGACTGATACACTCTCGTCTAGTGATCATTGGGTTCGAGTCTAATCCTGTCCACCTATCACCGTATACATCAACTCTCTTTGGATAAGGTGCAATAAGGATGTTTAGGCCTACCTACATGTTCTGTCTACACTTCTCAGGAGCAGAACATCATCGATCTAAGCATTGATTAGCTAATTCAATCCCTAGTATTAAGCATAGCCTAAACATCAGGGATTTGTCATCTAATCTACTTAACAACCCTAAGTCAATATCAAATTCTCCTAATCTACCTTATCCACAATGCATACAAGAAACTATTCAAATATATTCATTAAAACATTAAGCATAAAGAAGTACAAGCAAATAAACATAAGATAGGAGATAGGGTAGAGAAATCTTTCACTAAAAACCAAGAGTTCAAGAACAAAGATTGAAACCAATCTTCTCTCTTTCTAAACCTGTCCAAAGACAAAAACTAGAAGAAACTTAAACAAAATTTAGGTTAAAAGTGTTTAACAAAGGTTTATATAGTATCACTAACAATTATGTCTAATGCCGAGATAACCCGGTTAAGTAAAAATAGGTTTAAGATAATTTGGACTCGGGTTGGCTCGAGATGGATCATGTGAGATCGGCCATTTGGCCGATCTCCTGATGGGCTATGGATTTTGGGGCTGATCCGAGATCGGCCATTAGGACGGTGTGATGATGGGCTTGGGCGATTCGGCCATTAGGTCGGTATGATGATGGTCATGGGCAATTGGCATGGTGAGACCGGCTGGTGTGGGCCTTAGTTTTGCATGAGTTGGCTTGGGATCGGCTAGGCTGGAAGGGAGTTGGCAGGTCTCGGCATGTGCTGGCCAGGTGGTACATGACCAGCCAGGTGCTCGGGCTCGGCAGGCACTCGGTAGGTCTCGGGAAGTCTTGGTGGGATCGGTCTGAGCTCGGTAGGTCTGGACAAGTCCTTGGTAGTTGGTGCAGGATCGGCAGGTGCTGGCGAAAGGGTTGGAGTCACGACATGTACTGGCCAATGGGGCTGGCATTGGTGGTGCGCGATCGGCTAGGCGCGATTGGCCAGATGGCCGATCGCGTGGCAGAAATGCTGGTAGGCTAAGATCAGCCTGATGGCCGATCTCATGCCCCCTAGAAACCTCCTTGGCTATTTTCCGATCTTTGTCCCATCCAACTTCTCGTTGTACCTCAAATCAACGAGAAGGTATGTAAGATTCAAAAATACATACACTAACCTGTAGAATACTATGCTAAATACGAATGAATTTAAATGGGCGGATAAATACCTAAAATTTCGATGAAAACACGAAAAGGTGGTGAAATGCATGGTGAAACAATGTAAAAACCATGGTTATCAATTTACATTATTACATAAACAATAAATATTGGGTTGGCAGATAATAAATACTATTATAGTATATATTTTTGTATTAGAGCGTAGTATATCAAATTATCTATTAACTTAAATGAAACAGAAATAATTATCATAATGATACCTGAAATTTGCTATCCAAGCCTCTAACATATCCATGGCTAATTACAATAAGGTTTGCACTCTCATTTAATTCTTCCTCGGAATTAGAGTCAGAATCCGAGTCCTTTGGGGGAAGATATTGAGGGTTTCGGTGATAGTAGGCGCATCAGCAGATAAGACAAGTGTTAGTGGTTGAAAAAGCCTTTTAACGACTAAAGAAAGCTGCGATAATGCAATAGGATCTATTTCCTTGATGCTGGACATATTCATATGAAACGCAAGAGTACCCCATGGATAGTAAAAAAAACGTTGACATGTCACGAGTGAGTTCCGCATGAGATTTCCAGGGCTTCAGAATGTGTGATGTAGGAACAAGTATACCGGCAATAATAGCGAGGTAAGCAAGCTTCAACTTTATTTCCCTATCTTCAACAATTTTCTTCTTCAACATCGACATAACACGTCAACTGTAATACTCTCAATGTTGGGAAAAAAGAGAATACCAGTAATGGTTAGTGTCACCAGTCATCTTCCTCTTGCCAGACTTCTTGTCCTTTACTGGATATTTTCCATAAGATAAACCAATTACAATAGCAAACTCTCGCAGAGAGTACCTAACAAGTTTTCCAGCAAATACAAACCATATTTCATGCTTCTTCTTGACTTAGAGTTGCCTTGTAAATATAAAATAGTCCAATCTACGAGAATAAATCGGCTTCTCACATATGGAAATAAATTTCGCAAAAGGTGAATTTCAGCTTTGTTCACATTCATCATCATCGAGTGAACTGAGACTTTTTTAATCCTCCAAGAGGTCTGGTATACACTAACTCTTTCATCTTCTGGTTAATCTCCTATCGCAAACAGTCTGGACAGAAAGTTATGATTAGTTTCCTGAAAAATAAATATTATGTAAGTGTTAGTCTTAAAGCATAACACATATAATTATCGGATAATATTATGTATTAGACAAGTAATAATAGTAGTTATCGTATAAGAGTTAGAGTTAACCCGTGAATATAAGATCCCTCGTAGGTGGGCAATAAATAGGGAACAATTTGAAAAAGAGAGATCCGAGGGTACTGAATGTTCCAAAAACGACAACATATAACACGACATTTTAAAGTAAATTTGTTTAAAAAAAAATTGAGAATATTTTCAAGGATGTTAATACCGTTTGCCATGCCGGAGGTAATATATCTAAAAATCGAAATAACTAGACATCGAAAACCGATTTCGTCAAATTTAAAAAAAATAAAAAATCCTAATCCAAAAAAGGTAACGATTCTTAAATGTAACAGAAACCGTGGCGGTTTCAAAACAAAAAATATTTACATGAAATCCCGCGTACATCTGAAATCCCGATTTCATAGCAACCTCTAAAGGAAAATTTTGAAAAAACATAAACATGAATCGAAAAATAAATCAAAGGCAAAAAGTAAACCACTTATCTACCGGAAATGTAAACATGACCGATAATGGAACAGTACAAAATCTGTGAAAAAAATAGGTTGACCAAAGTTACAAAATCGAAAAAAACTATCGAAAAGAAAGATCCATTAATAAAATTTAAATATGAGGCGAGGAAAAAAAATCAGAATTAAAGAAAAAATAAAACAGAATTAAAAAAATAAACTACTTCACTACCGGTGATGTAGACATGACCAATATCCAACCGGTCATTATTTGAGGAGAAATCGGTGAACCCAAGTCATTAAATCGTAAAAAAGCCACTCTAACTACAAAAATCGCATGTAACTTGAAATATGGAAATAACATACCTTGTGCATGTGAATAAGCAGAAAAAATGATAAACTTACATGTATTCCTTCGTTAACACTGGTCGCCATGAGCTCCGGCAAGATCTATCGAAATAAAAACAGTTGATATTTTTTTAAAAATTTTGGAGATGCGAAACGGAAGGAAGGGGAGAGACGATTGGGAAGAAAGAGAAAAAGTAGAAATTTCTCTCTCCAGAAATTATATAGCAATGACGTAACTACCTTCGTTTTGACATAAAAAATGATACCACTACGATTAGTGTTAGTTATATGTTAGTTATAATCATAGTAGAATTAGGAGAAAAATCGGTTTCCATAAAATGAACAGTATATAAAAACCGAAAACATTATTTTGCAAATTATGCTACTGATATTTGTCATTTTGCAAATTTTCATTTTTATTAAACTCTGAGCTGTAAAACTTAAAAAGACATCCAAACTTGAGCTCTTTCCACGACTCTTAACAAATACAGTATCTCACTATCCATACTTTTCATACCCCTCACTCAACAACAATTTTTTGACTGGTTAATAAAATATAAAATCCAAAATAATGGAACTGTAGATATGCTCAGGGTTCGAATTGGGTTAAGATTGTTTATTCTGGTTAAATCAAACGAAAACTATATTAATCAAAATGGTTTAAACTCGGTTAACGTCGTATGTCTGACCATAGAAAATGGTAGAATCAAAAAAGGGAGAGATAAGGTCACCAAAATTGTCATTTGTATTTAAAACATCATTTATTGAAATAAATACTTTGTGAAAAAGGCTTCTAGATATCTTCTGCCCATTTTAATAGAAAGCAAAGATGTTCTTCTCAGAATTGATCATTCTCTTTGCAGAAACTGACCCAACGATCCTTTTCCAGCTGCCAATAACATCACATGAGATCCAAATTACTACACTTCTATTACAACTCACGCATCAAATCGGTGCTACTGTGAAAGCTAGGTCTTATTAAAAACAAAAGAACAGTTAATGTATTTCCGAATTAAAATGTCAGACTGCAAGCACACCAATCAGAAGTTTCTTTTAGTAAAGAATGCGAAAACCATACTTCTCCGTGATTTGATCTCTCTAAGCATACTTATGTATCTCTTTATTCCTACTTCGAGCTGTGTTTTGTTTTGGGGTCAGAACTCATCAGGATACTGAAAATGGAAATTGTGCAAGTACCTTGAGCACATCAAAACGAGAAAAAAGCACATGGACATCATGTCATGCGATCCTTCAACCATGTTCATTATCTGCAGTTAAAACAGCTGAAGTAATAAGATCGCCTGTCTTTCTCCTGGTAAGAGTTGTGTCGCAATTAATTCTGTTAAGATGCTCATACCTGAGGGTAAAACTCCTTATGCTCCGGAAGAGAATACATAATTAAGTTCTTTATGCCACGGATCTGAAACAGTGAAACCAACATTTGATCAGAATGGTAATTGTATTACAGAACCTAATCAAAGATCATATATACACATATACATTTAAACAGAAGAAAAAATAACCTTGTATCTCCGGTAGAAGTATGCTCTCTGAGTGTAAAGCATGATCTTTCGGCTCCCTACAAAAAACCATTCTCGTGCACGAGATATATCCGCATTTTTTGTATAACTGAAAATTAGGACTCAGGATTAACTATCATCCGATGAAAGAAATCCAGAAAACAATGGAGCAGCAACTTCAAAACAGGAAAGTAAATGGTCTCACTCTCCAAGAAGACAAAAAGAGGCATTCTGCGACTTTAAAAAGTTTCTAAGCCTGACAAACTCAAAGTAAGAATGGATAAAGAGCATTCCTGTAACATCCCAAATTTTGGGTATTTTAAAAATCTAACTTGCAAAAGAAGCAACGTCCCAAAAACTTTGGTATTCGGCTAAAAAAGATGTGACGGGATAAATAAGAACTATTTTAAAATGATCATAAAATATTATGAGTTTGTTTTTGTAGCCTAATAGTAAAGACAAGTGAGAACAAATGCTAAAAGCCCAAAAATTATTCATTAATGGCATAATGGTATTTTTGCAAATAAACCTACGGTTTTTTTTCCTCTATATGAAGAGGAGCCACGATATAAAAAACGGCAGAGGATTATAAGGGGTGAAGTCCTACCGGATTGTATCCAAAGCAGCCATCGATCAGCCAACTCGATGGAGAAGCCATCCTAGCCACTTAGAAGAAAGTAGAAGGCAGATTTGACTACTTCTGGTAGAAAAAAGAAACGACTCAGCAGAACCAATCTAAACAATATAAAACTTGGTAGGAATGTTACTGACTATTTCATTTAGCTAACTTGGTAGGAATGTTACTGACAAAGTGAAAAACAAAATCATGAGCGAAGAGATCACACAACCCTCATATCACCGCAATGGCTCAGAAGTATGTTGGAAACAACATCGAGTAAAAGATCAAATGCAAGGGAACTTCAAATTGTTTTGCTAAGGTTAGAGCAAATTTTACTCTTGAGCTACAAGAGAAATGTGAAGATGTTATCAAGGACTTGATGCACAGGGTTCTGAACTAAAGTTGATGGACAATGGGACTTGTTTCAAAGCAAGTTTCAATGTTAGCCCCCGCTGAATCCTGACAAAGTAAAGTTCCTTACTGTAAACAAGCATTGAATGGAGAGGTAATGAGGACCTCGATACCGAACATGGACTGGACCTATGGCCCGCGATATGAGAGGCATCAACCTTACGATTTAGGAGCAAGCAACTAACGAAGAGGTTTAACTTGGCCATGGAGAACTACTTCAAATCACTTAGCTATATCAAAATGCCATGGCCAGAGACCCCCCGGACCCCTGTCACCACCAGCACCACAGACCTAAATGACCCACCGACTACGATACATCTACCAGCCGATGATCTTGCCAAAACTTTAATTAATTAACCATTGGCTATGGCTATAATCTTCTTAATCCAGGTAAGTCTTCTTCCTTTAATTTCATAACAACTGCCCTAACTAATTTTGAATGATTAGATCACACAAACACCCGAAATGGCCATAATGGACAACAGAGGGCCGGAACAACGTCCATAGACCTAGAGCTTCAAGATAGAGCAAGGCGACTGGAAGAGATTTAAAAACAAGACTCTGCGGCATCAAGTGGAGACTTATATGAGTTTAGAACCCAAGGCCAGGACCCATGACATGCCATGCACCAAATGCAAATGAAATCAACACTTAGTGTTCCTACACGGCCATTTGCAAGTAAGGCTAAAGTATGGTCCATTTTTTTTATAGTTTATGCATTTTTTATATATTGTTGCGATTTTTTTGTTTGTGATTTTTTGTTGCATTTTCTTTTATTTTTATCAGTCATTAGGTAAAAATGAAGAACCATTATATAAAATTCTCCTACAGACTTGTAATCTTTGAACCTTTTGATATTAATAAAGATAGAATAGAAAGAACCTTTACGAGTTCAATCAAGAGAGCGCCACCACCTCCTTGCTTGAACCTCACGTTTTGTATCAAAGGGTTTTCACCCTTTTTGTGGTGCACCTCACTTCCTCCAACATGCTCCTACCTTGATCCCATGAGAGAGAACGACCGTCAGCTCATTAGATCCATCTTATCCCTCTTGGCCGTACCAAGAGAGAGTGACCACCAACTCGTGTCACGGCCAGCCCCTTCATACGACGTCTTACATCATCTGGTATGAGAGCTAAAAGCTCATACAACCAGATTTGGTTTCAATTTACTTGTTTCATTAGATTCTTTAGGTAGTTAGTAGAAAATAATATCGCACTAGTTAGTCGGTTAAAGAAAAACACCAAAAAATCAGTTTGTGTATTTTGTTTAAGTTGTAGGTTTCATCCTTAATATATATTCATCATCTTAGTCTTGAGAAAATAGAAAAAGAAAAAAAAAGAAATAGAATTGAAGAAGGAAAATAGAACATATCACAATCAAAGAAAAAAAAATTTCCAAAAGAAAAAAATTCCTTTTTTTAGCCAATTGTCTTTGTCTTTAACCTTGTCGACCAAACCTTAGTATTTTAGTCAGATTGCCACTTTTTTATCTTTAAAATAGTAGAATATTTACATTAAATAAAAACACCATAAAAACCTAAAAAGTAAATCGTAGACTTCCCGTTCACATATTTTGCACTAATTCGTTCTTGATAACTACTTGAAAGAAGGTATTTTTTTAATTTCTTGCAACAAAAACTATGGGAGAAGAGGGCCAAGTACCAATACCATGCTCCAGATGCTCACTGCCTAGAAAGAAGATGTGGAGCTTTGGAGATCAACTTGTACAGCTGAAGCAGCCATACACACGCACACCCGAGAGAAAAATCCGAGAAAACTACCAGCCATTAGGTAAAGATGGAGGGTCTTCCTTTTGAAAAAGGAGGCTTCTATCAAAATCACATGGCACCCCAGCAGCCTCAAAACCATAGGGGGCGTGAACCAATTCGAGGGCCTAAAATGAAAGACTATGAACCTCGAGACGGTAATTTGGAGATAAACTAGCCCTTGTACTTTTGTAGGAAAAACGGACCAGAAGGCCTACTTGGATTGGGAGATGCGCCTAGTGTGCATCTTCGAATACTACAACTATAATTAGCACAAGAAATTGGCCCTAGAAGGTATACAACTCATTGAGAATGCATTAGCTTGGTGGGATAGAAGAGTAGCCGAAAAGAGAAGGTAAAGATATTGCACCGTGAACAATTGGGCAGATATGAAGTGCCTCCTTAGATCAAAGTATGTCCTGGAATATATCATAGAGATTTAAAATACATTTTAGGAAGCTGGTGTAAGGATCTCGGAGCGTAGATGAGTACATCGAGGAGTTTGAGAAGCTCATGAACTCTCTTGAACTAGAGAAGTCCGAAGAAACCCTTATAGCACAATTCATAGATGGTCTTCAAGAACACATTGCTCGAGAGCTGGAATGAGTTAGGTACAGCAGTTTGCATGAGTTGTTGCACTTAGCAGTGCAATTAGAGTAACAAATCAAATGCAAGACAGCCATGACCAGCAGAACAAAGAACAATCAACAATTGCCCGTGAACAACAATCTGTCTTTAGACAAAGGCAAGACTATAGAAGTGGAGTCTTGGTTCAAGAGAAAAAATGTTGAGCCATTTAAGACATTCCAGCTAGAAAAAGGTAATTATCATAACCTTAATTAAGTTAGGACATGTGACATTACATGTTTTAAGCGCCAAGGGTGTGGACACATGGCAAGGTGCTGCCCAAATGAGAGGGTGATGATCATGAATCCGAGTGGTGATTATCAGTCGTAAGATGAGCAAGATGAGGAGCCAAATGGAATGGAAGGTAATGTAGAGTACCTTGAAATAGGAGAGTTCCTAGTGACCAGGAGGATACTAAGTGTTTTGTTACAACCTAAAGCGAAGGTCCCAAAAGAGAATCTCTTCCACACTCGGTGCGCCATCAAGGATAAAGTATGTAATCTGTAATTGATGTAGGTTCTTTTGCTAATGTTTCTAGAAAGTATATGGTGGACAGATTTGGTTTTAAAAGGATCAACCACCTGAGACCATACAAGCTACAATGGCTCAATGACTATGCAGCTAAAGGTAACAAACAAGTGACTGGACCGTTTAGTGTGGGCAAGTACCAATACCAAGTACTATGTGATATGGTGCCAATGCAAGCTCTATACCTACTGTTAGGTCTGTCATGGTAGTTTTATTGTGCCACGATGAAAAATGGCCTAACCAATTTCTACTCCTTCACGCATAATGACCGTAAATACAACTCAGCTTCATTATATCTTTCGGAGGTACATGACCTTCAAACTAAGAGGAGCAAGGAGGCCAAGGAAAGTAAATCACACTTAGTGTTGGGCATAAAGCTATAAGTACCAAGGACACTATTCCACTAATGTTCTACAAAGAATGTATAAGTGTAGGATTCAAAGAAGATAAACTACCGGCTGAGATCAATGCCGTTTTGGAGAAGTACAAGGATGTCTTTCAAGAGGAAATACCAGCTGGTTTGCCCCCTGTAAGAGGCATATAGCACCAAATAGACCTTGTTCACAAAGCAGCCCTTCCAACAAACTGGCTTATCGCATGAACCCTCAAGAATCCAAGGAGTTGGCGAAACAAATGCAAGAACTCATGGAAAAGGGTATATCTGTGAGAGTCTCAGCCCTTGTGTCGTACCTATGTTATTAGTTCCAAAGAAAGATAGCACATGGAGGATGTGTATGGACTGTCGTGCCATCAAAAAAATCACCATCAAATATCAGCATCCTATTCCACGCCTAGATGATATGTTGGACGAGTTGAGTGGAGCCACTATCTTCTCCAAGATAGAGCTCAAGAGTGTCTACCATCAAGTGAGAATGAGAGAAGGAGATGAGTGGAAGACTGCCTTCAAAACCAAGCAAGATCTTTATGAATGGATACTCATGCCCTTTGGCCTAACCAATACTCCTAACACGTTTATGCGACTCATGAACTAGGTTCGAAGGTCTTTTATACGTCAATTGTTGTTGTCTATTTTGATGATATATTGATTTACAGTAAAAGTTTGGCCGAACATGTTGCTCATATAGAGCAATTATTAAACACACTTCGAAAGGAAGACCTTTATGCCAACATTAAGACATGCATACTAACACACTTTTTTTCTTAGGTTTAATAGTGAGTGAACATCGACTACAAGTTTATGAAGAGAAGATCAAGTCCATCAAGGATTGACCGACTCCAACATCTATAAGCCAAGTCCAAAGCTTTCACGGGTTGACTAGCTTTTATGTGAGGTTTGTGAATGACTTCTACACCCTAGCAGCACCTCTTACTGTTGTGATAAAAAATGTGGCATTTTCATGGGGAGATGCCCATGAAAAGGCCTTCGATTTCTTGAAGGACTGGCTGACCCAATCCAAGGTATTAGCGATTCCAAATTTTGAAGAAGAATTCGAGGTGGAGTGTAATATGTCTGGATTCAGCATTGGTGCTGTCTTATATCAAAGAAAGAGGTCAGTGGCTTTCTTAAGTGAGAAGTTGAGTGGCGCCACACTCAACTATCCAACATGTGATAAGTAGTTATACACCATGGTAAGAGCTTTAGAAACATGGCAGCATTATCTCCTATTGAAATTTTTTTATCATATACATGGATCATGAGACTCTAAAGCATAAGAGGGAAAACATCACTCTAAAGGATGCAGACGAAGTGGCTTGAGTTCATCGAGACATTCTCTTACGTGATAAAATACAAGAAAGCATTGGAGAATGTAGTGGCCGATGCCTTATCACGGAGGCATGAATTGATTGGTACAAGTGAAGCCAAGGTATTAGGATTTGAGAAAATCAAGAAGCTCTACTGATAATAAGGGGTTTCACATTGTTTTGCCTTGCATTTCACACCATTTTCCTTCTCACATAATATTGCATTCTTATAGTATAGGGCATGCATTTTGCATCTTTGCATGTATGCTCATGTGTTTTCAGGTACAACTTGCAAAATAGAGAGTTTGAAGCTTGGCCATAAGTACACTCGGTTGGAGAAGAGAGATAGGCAAGATGAGACTAAGCAAAACCTCGGGAGTCCGATAGGCAACCACCCGATCGGCCGGTAGGCCGATCGCACCACGCGATATAGGCCATGCCGATCCCACGCAAACTCTAGCCTGCAGGCAGTTGTACATGCGATCAGCCCATTGTCCAATCACACCACCCAATCGACCTGCCATGCCCAACCTGGCTGCTGTCCAGCAATGGGTCCATTGGCTGATCACATATGCCGATCGCCCTGCCATGCCCATACTGCCTGCCTGCCTAGCAATCAGCCCAATGGCGGATCGCACCAGCCGTTCACAGCCAGTACATAACCCTCAAGTTTTTCAGTATTTTGGTTAACCCGGTTTGTCCCGGGTTAGATCCAATTTTTTGGAAAGCTATATAAACACTCCTAGGTCACATATGACCTAGGTTTTACTCTGTTTGCCAATTTTTTACTCTCTTTACAACTTGGGAGATTTGTTCTTGAAATTTTTCATCAATCCCAATAAAAAACTTCTTAACTCTATCTTTATTTATGTTTTCTATTTTTTATTTCATTGATTTTGTTATTGCTATGACTATGTCTGAGTAGTTTAGTTTATGGATTGTGGGTAACTGGGTATTGATTAATGATGTTTAGGTTGATTAGATAACAAAGTTCTTCATAATTAAGATGTGCTTAATGATATGATTTAATTAGCTAATCAATCCCTAGACTCATGATATTTTGCTCTCAAGAGGTGTAGACAGAATGTGTAAGTGAAGTCTAATCATGCTAGCTAACAAGAGTTGATGTTTAATGTAATTGGTAGACTAAGATAGACATGAACATAAGGATTGCTAGTAATAAATTATGGTTCACAAGACTTAATTATTATATAGCCTAGTAAATGGATTATTGTAACGAGAGTGGATTAGCCTAGTAGAAAATGTTTTATGTTTTAGGAATCTGTTTAATCGAATATGTAGAACCACTGGAAAATTACCCAGAGTCGAATGCCTTACCCATGGTCCATATGTTTCATTCATTGAATTATGTCCATCGTATTATTTCCTTTGCATCTAGATTACTAGGAAACCATATAAAAAATTGAATTTGAATTTCTTTAGATTTAGGTGTTTCATGCATTCTTGGTGTGATGTTCTATCTTCCCTGGAGATACGATACCCAACTACTATTTCGATTGCTCTCCACTTTAAATTGTATAGGGATAAAACTTAAATCCATAAAGTTTTTGGTGTCGTTGCCTGGGAAGAAAGCAATAGCCATTAGGATTTTGAATCACTTAGAAACTAAAATTTTAATTTCTTTTTATCATTTTTTACTACAGTTACCTGGGTTTCGCAGGTGCATGAACACAAGAAGCTAGGATAAATAAATCTGAAACATAGTGACATCGATATTCTGTAGTTAGAAAGAGAAATTGCAAGAGCAAAGAGAGAGAAACTATCATCTAATGCAGAATTTAAAAATAGAGCACCATGTACGATACCCACTGCAAGATGATGAGAATGAAGCCCAAGGAGTGGGTATGGGAAATCAGAACACATGGAGAGCAAGAGCTCCGATACACCCTCAAAGAAATCCTAGAGTCATTGGATCGTTTGATGAGCCATATGTATATGGGTACCTGATACAAGCCTTGATTCAAGGATGTATGCGCGTGGGCTGTTTGGAGAAGTTTAGGTGAGAAACTCGACCTTAGACTTCTTGGATAGGGGTTTTTGGGTTGGTATTCGATGGAAAGGTGAAGTGAACCACACAAGGGGTGATGAACCTCGTGATAAATCACAAACTTAGAGCTAGGAGGGCTGGTCTCAACTAAATTCTAAGCGCACAAGATTCTTGAGAGAAAACTTGTTGGGGAAAAAAGTTCTATCTTTATTAATATCAAAAAGGTTGTCAAACTACAATGCTGGAAGGAGCCTTATTAATATGCTCGACAGCTTGACCTTCTAGGGTCAACCCAAATAAGAAAAGGAAAACTTACAAAAGTGCACAAAGGAAAAGATACAAAAGTGTATAATCAAAAAAGGACCTATTGCTAAAATGTCTTTGACTCAATAAAGTAAATATTCTAGATCCTACACTGCAAAACAGAAAGAGGCATATATTCGAATTGAAACTTACCTTAACTTACCTCATGGCCAGGAAATGGAAGGTGGCCGTCCTTGTGGCATGCACGCGCCTTGCTCCTAGTCTTCGACTTGGAGTAGGGTTAAGAATCTTTGGGCCCTGAACTCTCTTGCCACTAAAGCCCAAGTCTCTGATGTCCCTTATGTTGTTGAGAAGCCATTGGACTCTTCCTTGCATTTTTGGCCCATTGTCCTTAGTGGATCTTCCTCTAGGAGCTTGTCGACCCATAAGCTGAATTTGTGGAAGAGTGCCCTTGATCTGCTTCTTGTCATTGCTCCTTGAGGTACCACTGGTGTAGATACTTCCTCTAGGTGCATGTCCTGGAGCTGGTAGCTCATTTGGTCTGAGTCCTCTTGTGTAGAAGTGGAAATGCGCGTGTACTCGGCTGGATTGGCTGTACCGGCTGGATTATGCGAGGTACTGGCCGGAATGCCTTCAGGACCGGCCAAGTTGATCCCGGAGTTGGCGGCATCACCAGAGGGACTGGCGGTGTCATCCACGTCGCCACCAAGTGTGCCGGAAGCTTGGGCCTCTCCGCCGGCAATGCTGGTTGCTTTGGTCCTTGTGGTCGAGGGTCCGGCGGTACTGCTTGGGCTGGCAGGCGTGCTAGATGGTCCGGCTGTCTCGAGCAAGCTTCCTGGTCGGCTAGTCTGGTCTCCTGACTGGATGTACGACCTGATGTCCTCATCATCCCCTCCCTCTTCAGTAGGTTTTGTCCTCAAAACTGGTTCATCTACATGGAAAGGGGCTAAGTCAGTAATATTGAACGTATTGGACACATTAAACTCACCTGGGAGCTCAATCCGGTAGGCGTTGTTGTTGATCCTCTCGAGCACTCTGAATGGTCCATCTCCTCTTGGTGCTAGCTTGGAACTCCTTAGGTTTGGAAACCTCTCCTGCCGTAGGTGTAGCCACACCCAATCGCCTGGTTGAAAGATCACCTCCTTTCTTCCCTTGTTGGCATGAGTCACGTACTGTCCGGTCCTCTTCTCCAAGTTTTCTGCTACCTTCTGGTGTAATCTCCTTATGAACTCTGCCTTGGATGCTCCGTTGAGGTTAGTCATCTCAGCTGGTGGTAGTGGCATTTGCTCCAATGGGGTGAGAGGGTTGAAGCCGTATACTACTTCAAATGGTGTCTTCTTGGTTGCTGAGTGCACGGCTCGGTTGTAAGCAAACTCTATGAATGGCAGGCACTCCACCCAAGTCTTAGGTTCTTCCCTAGTGTAGTCCTGAGAAGAGTTGATAGTGTCCTGTTGACAACTTCAGTTTGGCCATCGGTTTGAGGATGGCAGGTGGTAGAGAAGAGTAGCTTCGTGCCTAGCTTTCTCCAAAGGGTCCTCCAGAAGTGGCTGAGGAACTTGGTGTCCCTGTCTGATACGATGGTCCTTGGCACTCCATGAAGCCGTACTATCTCCCTGAAGAACAGCTCAGCTGTTTGAGTGGCATCATTGACATTGGCACATGGAATGAAGTGTGCCATCTTGGAGAATCTGTCCACCACTACAAAGATTGCATCTTTGTGGTTGATCTTGGGCAGACCTAGAACAAAGTCCATTGAGATGTCCACCCATGGATGTGTAGGTATGGGCAGTGGGAGATACAACCCGTGAGGTTGCACTCGGGACTTTGCCTTCTTGCAAGTGATGCATCTTGCACAATGGGCTTCTACTGTCCTCTTGATGTGTGGCCAGTAGAAGTGCTCCTTGACCACTGCTAGAGTCTTGTCGACACCAAAGTGGCCCATGAGTCCTCCTCCATGAGCTTCTCGGATGATAAGCTCCCTTAATGATCATTGTGGTATGCACAGCCTTCTTTCTCGGAACAAGAACCCCTCATGGATGTAGAACTTGCCATGAATCCCTGTGCCACACTCCTTGTAGCTCTCAGAAAAGTCAGGATCATCCTTGTATAGGTCCTTGATGTGCTCGAACCCTAGGACCTTTGCCTCCATGGTGGATATCAAGGCAAACCTCCTTGATAGTGCATCGGCTACCACATTATCTTTGCCCTTCTTGTACTTGATGACGTACGGGAAGGTCTCTATGAACTCCATCCACCTGGCATGTCTCCTCTTGAGATTGGTTTGCCCTCTGAGGTGTTTGAGAGTCTCATGATCAGTGTGGATCACAAACTCCTTGGACAGCAAGTAATGCTGCCAAGTTTCCAATGCTCGGACAAGGGCATAAAGCTCCTTGTCATAAGTGGGGTAGTTCAGTGAGGCACCACCTAGCTTCTCACTGAAGTATGCCACTGGTCTCCCTCCTTGGGTTAGCACTGCTCCTATGCCTATTCCAGAGGCATCACACTCCACTTCAAACGTCTTGTTGAAGTCGGGCAGGACTAGCACTGGTGCATGTGTAAGGCTGTCCTTCAAGGCCTGGAATGCCTTCTCTTGAGCTTCTCCCCAGCTGAATCCCACGTTCTTCTTCACTACTGCCGTCAATGGTGAGGCAATACTGCTGAAGTTGGGCACGAATCTCCTATAGAAGCTGGCCAGCCCGTGGAAGCTCCTTACTTGGCTGATGTTGCCTGGTGTTGGCCATTCTTGTATGGCTCGAATCTTTTCTTCATCAACCTGTAGGTCCTGTGAACTTACAACAAAACCTAAAAAGACAAGTTTATCAGTACAAAAGATGCACTTCTTGAGATTGGCATAAAGCTCTTCTTGTCGAAGGGTTTTAAGTACCATCTCAAGATGTGTGAGGTGTTCCCGTAGGCACTTACTATAAACTAGTATGTCATCAAAGTAAACTACTACAAACTTACTGATGTACGCCCTAAGAACTTGGTTCATAAGGCGCATGAAGGTGCTTGGAGCATTAGTCAAGCCAAATGGCATGACTGTCCACTCGTAGAGCCCTTGCTTTGTCTTGAAAGCAGTCTTCCATTCATCACCTTCTTTCATCCTGACCTGGTGGTATCCACTCTTGAGGTCTATCTTGGAGAAGACCGTGGCTCCACTCAGCTCATCTAGCATGTCATCCAGCCGTGGTATTGGATGCCGGTACTTGACTGTGATGTTGTTGATTGCTAGGCAGTCCACGTACATGCGCCAAGTCCCATCCTTCTTGGGCACTAGTAGCACTGGTACGGCACATGGACTGAGGCTCTCTCGAACATATCCTTTCTCCAGGAGCTCCTTGACTTGCTTCTCAAGCTCCTTGGACTCCTCTGGACTCATCCAGTAGGCTGGCCGGTTGGGCAGGGCTGCTCCGGGCACTAGATCAATCTGTGTTCTATGCCACGTAAAGGAGGCAAGCCTGCTGGTATCTCCTTTGGAAATACATCTTGGAACTTGTTGAGGAGAGTTGCTACTTCAGGAGGTAGCTCTACCTGTTCTTTTTCTACACTCAACACTTCCTTGAAAACCATTAGTAACATTAAATCCTTCGAGGCTAAAGCTCTCCGGACATGGCTTGGTTGAATAAGAAAATTAGACTTGATAAGTTTCTTTTCCTTACTCATTTGGAGTTGTAGCTCATGTACCTGGGCAGATGTAAGAGGAGCCAAGCTGACCTTTCTTTTGTCATGCACAAAAGTGTAGAGATTGGTTCGGCCATCATGCCTGGTCTCTTTGTCAAACTGCCATGGTCTTCCTAGCAGAAGATGGCCAGCTTGCATGGGCACCACGTCGCACATGACTTGGTCTTGGTACTTGCCCACACTGAATGGCACAGTGACTTGCTCATGGATCTTGAGCTCCACTTTGTCATCCAGCCATCTCAGTCTATATGGTCGAGGATGCCTTGTCTTCTCTAGACCTAGCTTATCAACCATATATGCACTAGCAACGTTAGTGCAAGAACCACCATCTATGATGAGGTTACATACCTTGCCCTTGATGGTGCAACGGTTGTGGAAGATGTTCTCCGTTTGGATGGTCTCTGAAGGATCCACCATTACACTGAGGATGCGTCTAGTGACCAGCACTTCCCCCACATCAGGGTACTCAATGTCACCATACTCCTCTTCTGGTTCATAGTCCTCTTCATCTTGGGACTCATATTATCCAGCCTCCGTAATCAACATGACTCGGTTGTTTGGGCACTCCCTTGAGATGTGTCCATGACCCCTACACTTGAAACAAGTGATGTCACGTGATCTTTGAGGGTTAGAAGACTTACCAGGCTCTCTCTGGTCACGGGTGGGTTCAGGAGGCTTGCTCTTGAACCTTGACTCGATCTCTATGATCTTGCCTTTGTCTATGGGCTTGGGCATGCTGCTTGGTGCCCAAGGTGTCTTAGGCTTGCTGCGGATGTCTTGGCTCTTACGTTTGATGTGCTGCTCAGCCTGGACATATAGGTGGAACAAGTCTTTGAAGTCATTGTAGATTTGCCTTTCCACCTTGCGGCTGATTCTTTCTTGGAGTCCATCCAAGAATTGTGCCATCAATGCTTCTTCATCATCATTGAGCTCCAATCTGTTCCTTAGCTTCTCGAACTCTTCATAGTACTCTACTGATCTGGTACCCTGCTTAAGAGTACGAAAACGACGTTGCAAGTCTCTATGAAAGTAAGGTGGAACAAACCTTTGTCGCATGAGGTCTTTCATGTCGACCCATGAGTCTATGGGTCTCATTCTCTTCCTCCTTCTGTCAAATACCTCACGATCTTACCAGATGAGGGCATTGTCCGTGAGTTGTGCTACTGCCATTGAGACTCTCCTAGGTCCTGGTTGGTTGTAATGTTCAAAGATATGATCCATTCTTCTTTCCCAATCTAGGTAAGCCTCAGGGTCTACTTTTCCTGCAAAACTAGGAGGAGTTAGCTTAACATCAGGATGATTTACCCGGTTGTAGGTGTGTTCATCTTCATCCTCATGATGTCTAGGAGGCATTCTTGGTCTCTGGTGAAGACCATATGGCTCAAAGCCATCATCTTCTGCCTCTGGTTGCCGTGGAGGTCCTCTCGGCCTATGGTGATAGTTATGAGGTTGTGTGTCCTCATCTCCATCTGGCTGGGGTTCCTCCTGTTCGTGCCGTGTCCTAAGGTGCTCAGGACCCTCAGGACGGTATTGCTCAGCTCTCACGTGCCTTATGGCCTGGAATCTCACCAGTCTTTCCACGCGCTCCAACCTCTCGCCTATGGATGCGAGTTGTGTTTGGAGTGTGGTGAACATGGCCATCATGGCTTTGGTTGTTTCTCTATTTTCTTCTGCCATTGTGTGCTACAAAGAAAGAAGACAAGTTAGGATGCTCCTAAATTATTAGGAGGGTTTTCTTTTTATAAGGATTCAAAAATTTTTCAAAAAGGAAAAAATCTGAGAATTGGAAATTCAAAGATATGAAGATTTGAGTAAAAGGAAACTTTTTTTGACAGCTTGTGCTAGCTGTCCAATTCGAATTCTTCTAGTATTCTTTCTATTTTCTTTTTCTTTTCTTTTTAATTTAACTTAAAAATAAAGGAAATATGATTTAAACAAAAAAGAAAATGTGAATGGCAATGCAAAAGTGAATAAACCCTAGTGATACACGTAGAAGGCTAGATGCACTCGGTTTGGAGTTTTGATGTTATTTTTTTTGACTTTTATTGAATGCGACTTAAACTAATGCAAGAACTAAAAACAAAACAAGCAAAAGGATAGAAACAACCTGGTTTAGGAGCTTTAAGCTCTGATACCAAAAATGATACAAGCCTTGATTCAAGGATGTATGCGCGTGGGCTATTTGGAGAAGTTTAGGTGAGAAACTCGACCTTAGACTTCTTGGATAGGGGTTTTTGGGTTGGTATTCGATGGAAAGGTGAAGTGAACCACACAAGGGGTGATGAACCTCGTGATAAATCACAAACTTAGAGCTAGGAGGGCTGGTCTCAACTAAATTCTAAGCGCACAAGATTCTTGAGAGAAAACTTGTTGGGGAAAAAAGTTCTATCTTTATTAATATCAAAAAGGTTGTCAAACTACAATGCTGGAAGGAGCCTTATTAATATGCTCGACAGCTTGACCTTCTAGGGTCAACCCAAATAAGAAAAGGAAAACTTACAAAAGTGCACAAAGGAAAAGATACAAAAGTGTATAATCAAAAAAGGACCTATTGCTAAAATGTCTTTGACTCAATAAAGTAAATATTCTAGATCCTACACTGCAAAACAGAAAGAGGCATATATTCGAATTGAAACTTACCTTAACTTACCTCATGGCCAGGAAATGGAAGGTGGCCGTCCTTGTGGCATGCACGCGCCTTCCTCCTAGTCTTCGACTTGGAGTAGGGTTAAGAATCTTTGGGCCCTGACCTCTCTTGCCACTAAAGCCCAAGTCTCTGATGTCCCTTGTGTTGTTGAGAAGCCATTGGACTCTTCCTTGCATTTTTGGCCCATTGTCCTTAGTTTATCTTCCTCTAGGAGCTTATCGAGCCATAAGCTGAATTTGTGGAAGAGTGCCCTTGATCTGCTTCTTGTCATTGCTCCTTGAGGTACCAATGGTGTAGATACTTCCTCTAGGTGCATGTCCTGGAGCTTGTAGCTCATTTGGTCCGAGTCCTCTTGTGTAAAAGTGGAAATGCGCGTGTACTCGGCTGGATCGGCTGTACCGGCTGGATTGTGCGAGGTACTGGCCGGAATGCCTTCAGGACCGGCCAAGTTGATCCCGGAGTTGGGGGCATCACCAGAGGTGCTGGCGGTGTCATCCACGTCGCCACCAAGTGTGCCGGAAGCTTGGGCCTCTCCGCCGGCAATGCTGGTTGCTCTGGTCCTTGTGGTCGAGGGTCCGACGGTACTGCTTGGGCCGGCAGGCGTGCCAGATGGTCCGGCTGTCTCGGGCAAGCTTCCTGGTCGGCCAGTTTGGTCTCTTTGCTGGATGTACGACCTGATGTCCTCATCAGTACCGGACCAAAATTTATCCACCACCTGTTGAAAAAAAACAACTTCGAGATCAATGGGAGCTTGATAAATATGGTGCAAAGCAGTTCTATAGTCTGCCAATGGAATATCCCCTAGATCACTTAGATTAATTCGACAGGCAGAACTGTAAAAATTAATGGGTCTTAGAAGGGAATTTAAGTTGAGGTTGTTCTATCACTACAAGAAAATAGACGATTTGCGACCACACATGTGTAGCCGTCCATATCCACACAATTTGCTAAATCTACCGTGTCGCCGTCCGGAAATTTGATCTCATTTTTTGATACATTCCAATAAGCGTTCTTTGGCTTTTTGTGTCAATCTAAATATAGAAAATAGAGTATTACCCCGACCATCCACATGCAATTCTTTTTGAGAATAAAATTTTATAATATCCAACTTTGACTTAATTGTATATTTTGATTGATCCTTGACATTCATAACAGTATTAATGATGTTATCGAAGAAATTCTTCTCTATATGTATCACATCAAGATTATGTCGTAGGTTAAGAGATGTCTAGTACGGCAACTCCCAAGATATGCTTTCTTTCTGCCAATTATGCCAGCTTCCATAACCTTCTTGTTTAGTTTCATGACTGTTTCCACCACAGTAAGATGTTGTTAAAGGATTGACAATTTTTATTCGCTCGTATAAAACTTATTCACCTCTCAATGATGGTGGAGGATAGTCATTCAAAGTATGCTTGCCCTTTTGAAAAAATTGTTTTATTTTTCCGTAACGGATGAGCCTTAGGAAGAAATATTCTGTGGCAATCAAACCAACAAGTCTTTCTATCATTTGGTAATTGAGATGCCTTCGTATCATCTATACAAATTGGACAAGATAGTCTACCATGCGGTGTACATCCTGACAATATTCCATAGCTGGACAATCGCTTATTGTCCAAAGTAACACGGCTTTTAGATTGAAATTTTTATTCAGGGACACATCGTATGCCTCAACTCCCGTAGACCACAATTCTTTCAGCTCATCAATCAAAGGTCGGAGGAATATATCCATACTAGTGTGCAGATGATTTGGCCCCGATTCAGAATTGTTAGATAGAAGTACTCTTTCTTCATACACATATGAGGTGGGAAGTTATATGGAGTGATAATCACCGGCCATAATGAATTATTACGAGACATTCCAAATGGATTGAACCCATCAGTACATAAGCCAAGATAAACATTTCAAGATTTAGGAGCAAATCTTGGATGTAGTTATTGAAAAATTTTCCACTCTACAGTATCAGATGAATGACTCATTTCTCCATCTTCTACTTCATGCTCTGCGTGCCACCTCATTGCCGCTGCGGTTTTCTTGCTTTGATACATTATACTAAGTTTGTTGCCTATATGTAAATACCACATACGACTGAAAGGTATTCTCGTCCTACCTCGCTTGGCTTATATCGGGGGGAATCGAAAAATTTACATTTTCCTATTTTTCATCTTCTTTCTAAAAGATCATACAATTATAAACACACACATCAATTGTATAAAATGGGAGCCCCAAATTTTGCATCAGTTTTTCGGTTTCATAATATGAATCCACTGCCTGATTCTCCTCGGGAAAATATTCAGTAAATAGCTCCACCCAGGAGTCCATGCATTTTTCAGGAAGGTTAAAATCAGACTTAATGTTCATGAACCGAGCAGCTAAAGATAATTGTGAGTGCCCTTCATGATAACAATCATACAATGGAGTTTTCACAGCTTCTAACATGTTGTAAAAATTTTGTGCTTCTCAATTTGATTCTTCTACATTATTAAAGTCTTCCTCATGCTGATTATAGTACTCATCAGTCGTAGTCTCACGAAATGCATCCGTCACCATTTCAACATATCTATTACCGGATGTACCTACTGTTTCTTCACTAGTACCACATGTACCTCCCTGCTTTCTATGGACATCATCACATCGACTACTCGTGCCTAACTTAACATTCAGTTCTTCTCTATGTTTATACCAATAATAATTTTGTATAAATCCTCGACTATATAGATGATTCCAAATTTTCGTCTTGGAAGAAATTTTTATCATTTTTGCAATTAATACAATGACAGAAAAACTTACCTCCGCTACTTTCACTACAAGAAAACTGCCAAAATGCCACTGCATTTTGCGACCACATTTGTCACGATTTTGCGACTAATTTGCGACTACATCTCTGTAGTCGCAAATTGGTCGCAAAAGTGTGACTAAAACCTGTAGTCGCATATTAGACACAATACACAACCATTAAGAGAGTAAACTGCAACTGTTTTGCGATTGGTGTTAGTAGTCGCTAATCAGTCGCAAAGTAGCGATTGATTAGTGACTACTTGTGGACGAACCACATGTTATTCGCATATTGGTCGCTAAATATGAGACCAATTTGCGACTACATTTGGAGTGGCTCTTCAGTCACAAAGTGATGGCAAAGTGACAACATAAAAAGCATGTGCGTGTTAGGTATACCGATATTTAAGCGACTACACTGTTGTGGTCGCAAAGTAGTGGCAAAATGTTGTATATATATGCCCCATCCCATTCTTTCATGTGTAGAATTGAAGGGGAAAAACTTCAAACATGTGGGGAAAGTATAATAATTCGAGAGATTGGATGTACAAAAGGATTGATAATAAAACAAGAAATATATCAGCGGAATTTGCACAAGGCATGGAGCAGTTCATGAATTTTGCAAGTAGTCAACCAATAGCTCAAAGTAGCGGAGGTAAGTTTTTATGTCCTTGTATTAATTACAAAAACGATAAATTTATTCTGGGACAAAAAATATGGATTCATCTATATAGTCGAGGATTTATACCAAATTATTATATTTGGTATAAACATGGAAAAGAACTTATGTTCAGTTAGGGACGAATAGTCGGGGTGATGTCCAAATAAATCAGGGAGGAACGTGTGGTAGTACTAGTGATGAAACAGTTGGTACATCCGGTAATAGATATGTTGAAATGGTGACGGATGCATTTCGTGAGACAACGACTTCTGATCAGTACTATAATCAGAACGAAGAAGAATATAATAATGAAGAAGAACCTAATAAAGAAGCACAAATTTTTTACAACATGTTAGAAGCTGCGAAAAATCCATTATATGATGGTTGTAGTTATCTTTAATTGCTCGGTTCATGAACAATAAGTCTGATTTTAATCTACTAGGAAAATACATGGATTCTTGGGCGGAGCTGTTTACTGAATATTTGCCCGAGCAGAATCAGGCAACGGGTTCATATTATGAAACCGAAAAACTGATGCAAAATTTAGGCCTCCTGTTTTATACAATTGACGTGTGTGTTCACAATTGTATGATTTTTTGGAAAGAAGATGAGAAATGGGAAAAATTCAAATTTTGCGATACCCCCCGATATAAGCCAAGTGAGGGAAGGACGAGAATACCTTTAAGTCGTATGTGGTATTTACCTATAGGCGATAGACTTAAAAGAATGTATCAAAGCAAGAAAACCACAAAGGAAATGAGGTGGCACGCAGAGCATGAAGCAGAAGACGGAGAAATGAGTCATCCATCTGATGCTGCGGAATGAAATTTTTTTCAATATCTACATCCTAGATTTGCTGCTGAATCTCGAAACGTTTATCTAGACTTATGTACTGATGGGTTCTATCCATTTGGGATGTCTCGTAATCATTCATTATGGCCGGTGATTATCACTCCATATAACGTGCCACCGGACATGTGTATGAAGAAAGAGTACTTGTTTCTAACAATTCTGAATTCTGGGCCAAATCATCCGTGTGCTAGTCTGGATATATTCCTCTGACCTTGGATTGATGAGGTGAAAGAATTGTGGTCTACAGGAGTTGATGCATAAGATGTATCGTTGAATCAAAATTTCAATCTAAAAGCCGTGTTACTATGGACGATAAGCAATTTTCCCGCTTATGGAATGTTGTCAGGATGGACAACACATGGTAGACTGGCTTGTCCAATTTGTATGGATGATACGAAGGCATTTCAATTACCAAATGGTAGAAAGACGTGTTGGTTTGATTGTCACAGAAGGTTTCTTCCTAAAGGTCACCCGTTACAAAAAACTAAAACAAATTTTTTAAATGGGAAGCACGCTTTGAATGAATATCCTCAACAATCATTGACATGCAAACATGTTTTATACGAGGGAATAAAAATTGTCAATCCTCTAAGAACATTTGACTGCGGAGGAAATGGTCATGAAAGTAAAGAAGAAGGTTACGACAGCTGGCATAATTGGTACAAAGAAAGCATATTTTGGGAGTTGCCGTACTGGACGGATCTTAACCTTCGACATAATCTTGATGTGATGCATATAGAGAAGAATTTCTTCGATAACATCATTAATACTGTTATGAATGGGAAAGAGAAATCAAAAGATACAGTTAAGTCAAGGTTGGATATTGCAAAGTTTTGCTCTCGAAAAGAATTGCACGTGGATGGTCGGGGTAATGCTCCATTCCCTATATTTTGATTGACATAAAAAGTGAAACAACGCTTATTGGAATGTATCAGAAATGATGTCAAATTTTTGGATGGCTATGCGGTAGATTTAGCAAATTATGTGGATATGGATAGACTGAAGTTATCGGGCACGAAAAACTATGACTGCCATATTTTTATGGAAACGCTTCTCTCTTTTATATTTGCAGAACTTTTACTACGAAACGTTCATATACAATTATCAAGTATATATACTAATAAATATATTTTATATTATAAGTACATAAATTAATAATAATTGCATGTACTAATTAATTTCAGATGGTAATATATATAGGGATTGGAGGATTTTTCCATGATCTATGCTCCAGATCATTATAACAAATCTTTGTCCGAATTTTGAAAGAAAACATAGTCATAATTTTTTGCAATTTGGAAAAGATCTTTCCACCAGCATTTTTTGACGTCATGGAGCACCTTCCTATATATCTACCATACGAAGCTGAACTGGATGGACCTATGCAATATAGGTGGATGTATCCATTTGAAATATTTTTTGAAAAGCAAGGCGAAGAACAACCGATATGCTGCAGGGTCGACTGTTGAATCATATGTGAAGGATGAGATATCTTACTTCTCAGAGCATTAGTTTGCTGCCCACATACGCACCAAAAACATGTACCATAAATTCTTAGGTTTATTAATTAATTATTTTATTATGAATGGTAAATTTTCGTGCTGAATATATCGTGTAATAATATATATATAGGTTTACAAGGTTCGATGAAGGTGATGTCCCTGTATATCTGGATCCCGGAGTGCCGGATATATTTATGCACATGGGTCGTCGAAGTGGTAAATGTAAAGAAATATGGCTTTCCGAAAAAGAATACAAATATGCACATGCATATGTTTTGCAAAATTGTGAATATTTTCGGCCACTAGAGAGGTAAATACTATGAAAACAATTGTATTTATTACATTTCAATTTCATTGTAATCAAGCAATATATATTACTTTTTCATATTTATTTTTGTAGCATGTTTGAAGATCACATTCGGTGTATGTATCTTTATCTTTCGGAAGATGATATTTCATCGAAAAGAGAGGAAGAGTTCCACATATGGGTTCGAGATTATGTATGTTTAATTAATTGACATGTATATTATATTAAATTTATTAATTTTGAAATACTAACTTCTTATATATATATGATCATAGGTCAATGCATGCACTTCCATAGATCCACGCATCTTTCCGATATGGGCTCAAGAATTAGTTCAAGAGCCAATGAATAAAGCATCAACTTGGCCGATCTATTTTATAAGAGGTTATATGTTCCACACGAAGAAACATGAACATAGGAAAAAGACATGTAACTATGACATCTGTGTCAAGGGAGACAATTACTCAGATGCATCTGATGAAGCTGATTTCTACGGGATTTTAACATATATCATTCAACTTGAGTATGTCGACCTCCTAAATTTGAAGATCATGGTTTTTCAATGTGAGTGGTACGATTCTAAGCTTTCAAAAGGTACACAGAAGTTGGAAAATAGCGGCGTTGATGTCTTACATCGGGGAAATATTACAAATACAAACCATTTATTCTTGGTACATACGTAAATAATTAACTATAATTAATTTTTTTAAAAATATATAACTAATTTATATTTCATTAATTATGATGTACCAACCTCTCAAACAGATCAAGTTTGTTATATTCCCTATCCGCACACCAAATTATCATCAAAAAACATGGTTCAGTGTTATGAAAGTTAATCCTAGATCTAACATTTTGGGGAAATACAAAAATAAAGACGAGATTGGCCTGTTGCAACAAGAAAATGATGAAGAGATAATGGTTGTTCAAGAGATAGAAGTAGATCGTTTGGTCGATAGAGTTAATAATACCGAAGAAATTGAATTCGATGTTGGAGATGCCAAACTAGAAGATGAATTGCAATGTAATATTCATCTTCATATGATGACAAGGTCGAAGAAATGTAATAAATATATTTAACGTTTTATGTATTTTTGACATTTGCTGCTTATATAATTCAATTTATTCACAAAACCATATAATTAAGGTTTTATGACACTAATTGTGACTGATTTACCACCACTTTGCCACTGCATTGGGAATATGGTGGTAAATCAGTCACAAATATTACAGGTGGTCACAAATCAGTAGCAGAAAATTCGACTGATTTGCGATTACATGATCAAAATTTGAACTGTAGTCACAAATCAGTCGCAAAATAGCGACTGATTTGCGACCACATAGGATAAGTTCATATTTTCTCTAAGTATTTTCCACATTTACAACTTTTATTTGCACTTTTAGGTAAGTACTAACCATTATAAGTGACCATATATATACAAAATCATATTTGTATTCATTTAAATTTTAGAGAACATTCGAAATGTATATAAAAGGTATAAGGTTAAGGAAATGTGTTTAGTGTTTTTTGTAAATAATTTGTAAATTTCGTAAATTTGGTAAATGATGTTGTTTTCTTAGTAATTGAAGTTTGTACAACTTATAATCAAGTTATCAATCTTATATAAATCCATTTATTCATTAAAATCAAAAAATTTAGGATTTAGTGTATTATTTATGATTGTTTTGCCACCATTTTGCTTGGTAATGTGGTGGCAAATCAGTCACAATTATTACAGGTGGTCACAAATCAATAGCAAAAAATGCGACTGATTTATGACCACATGATCAAAATTTGAACTGCACTCGCAAATCAGTCGCAAAATATCGACTGATTTGCGACCACATAGGGTAAATTCACATTTTCCCTAAATATTTTCCACATTTACAACTTCTATTTGTATTTTTAGGTAAGTACTATCCATTATAAGTGGCCACATATATACAAAATCATATTTGTATTCATTAAAATTTTAGAGAACATTTGAAATGTATATAAGAGATATAAGATTAAGGAAATATGTTAAGTGTTTTAGGTAAATGATTTGTAAATTTGGTAAATTTGGTAAATGTTGTTGTTTTCTTAGTAATTGAAGTTTGTACAGCTTATAATCAAGTTACTAATCTTATATAATTCAATTTATTTACCAAAAAGGGTTTAGAGCATTATTTGTGACTGCTTTGCCACCATATTGCCACTACATTGGGAATATGGTGGCAAATCAGTCATAATTATTACTCGTGGTCGCAAATCAGTCCCAAAAATGCGACTGATTTGTGACCACGGTTAATTTATTCAAAAAAATATGATCACAAATCAGTCGCAATTTTGTGGGAGTTTGAACTTTTTGATTCCCACCAAATTAATTGGTGGTCGCAAATTAGTCGTAAATTTGCGACTGATTTGTGACTACATCTTTAATTTTGAAGTTTACCACTGATTTGCGACCACATATGTGATCGCCAAAAAATTCTATAAATACGTGATGGTTTTCCCTCATTTTTCACATTTCAAACATTCCTACTTTCTAAAACCTCTCTAAACACTTATAAAACCTCTCCCAACCCAAAAAACCACAAACACACAAATGGAAAGTAGCGATAGGTCAAAGATAGGTCGTGGAAGACGATCTATCCCATCGTCTTCCGGCCATGGTAACTCTTTGGCCTCCTTGAACCCCTCACCCACTGTTAATAGAGCGGCATCTCGACTCCCTCCACAGTATACTTTTACCCCTCATTCCGTTTCTGAAACCCAACCTGCCCCATGGTTTCAGGAATCGTACGAGCATGAGGAGGAAGATGTTCCCGAATGCGAAATGGGAACGGAGGAACAAACTATCACTCTCGATAGTTTGTTACAAACTCCGGGGCGTGACCAATATCTGACAGTGTTGTCTCCAGTGCTGGCACCAAATACAACTTGGTAAGTAAATAATTTTATTTTTTAATTTATTATATTTATAACTAATTATTAAAAATTTATTAATATTTATATGAAATTTAAATTTTTAATATATTAAAAATATTAGGTTTGACCGCGACAAAGAGGATATTACCCATCAAATTTCAAAAATTAAAAAAAATAAATTTGACGGCCCCTACTATAGTTGGACGGTCGTACCTGTTGAAAGGCATGAATAATATTTCATCGAATTTGCGGTAAGTAAATTTTTATTTTTTTTTAATTTTATAAAAGTTTAAATTTACTTATGAATATTTTATTATTTTATTCAAAGCAATCGTACATTTGGGATCTTATAGTCACCTCGGTAGTACGAAAGGAGTTCGATGCCATCTACGTAAGGCGAATGAAAGGGATGGTGAGCACAGTTCATACAACCGACAAACGTTCCCGGTGGATTTTCCCGAGTCTGTTCAAAATTATGACAAACTACTGGGGAACAGAAACGTCTAACGAGAGGAGTAGCAAAGTCTCTAATAACCGCAACTCCATTCGTGATGGCCTTGTCCCGAACAAACATTTATTGGCCCAAAAATCCTACATCCAGATCCAACAGGAAATGGTAAGTAATTTTAAATATTTAAATTTAATTAAAATTTTTATTACTATTTAATTAAAATTTATTTCAATATATGTTTAGGAAAATAATTTGGGATGATCTGTCTCAACCGATCCAACAGAAATGTGTGACAGTACTTCCTGTCCAATTAAGCTGACTTCGGAAGAGAAAAATGAGATCTTCAATTAGGTAACAATTTTTATTTTTTTTATTTACATTAAATTATTTATATTTATTCTAATTATTTGATTTAATATTTTATTTTTATTTTAATTGTTTTTATAGTCTTCCGTTGTGGATGACCGAGGCCGTCTTTACGGACTCGATAGCTGAACTGCGTGCATGGGTCGGGTAGGCGTAGTGGGTTGCAATCCACTACCGCCGACTACGTTGCACTTCAGGAGCAACTTCTAGCCGTGCACCACAAAATCGAAAAACAAAACACAATCAACGTGCGTAATAAAGAACGAAATGCGCTAATTTAAGAACAAAATGCGCTGATTCTAGAAACAAACCGGAAGATGCAAGAAGAGCATAAAGAAAACCAAAAGAAGACATATCTCGTCGGCTATTTTCAAAGGATAGATCTCGTATTCGCCTCTTTTATGCGGGATAACGATTGCCCAGGTGAACCGTTGACGGCTCTGACCCCATTCTCGCCTTCGGATTTTCAATTCCCATCTTCGGAGAATTAGTTTTATTGTTTTTTTTTGTAAATTGAATTTTAATTAATAAAATTTATATTTTAATTTTTTATATCTTTTCATTTTATAATATTTAATTAATAATTTTATTATTATTTACTTATAAAAATATTTAAAATTATAAAATAATTAATTTAAATAAAATATTTTATATTTAATATTAAATATTATATTTATTATTAATTAATGAATAATATTAATAATAATTAATATTTTTTAAAAATAATAATTAATTTAAATATTTTGAAATTAAAAATAATAATAATTAAATATTTTGTTTAGTAATAATGTTTAATTTTAATTTCAAAATATTTTAATTAATTATTTTTTTAAATCTAATTCCATCGTAGTCGCAAATCAGTTCCAAATCTGTCTCAATTTTTGGGACCGATTTGCGACTACATAATTTTTTTTGAATATTTTATACTCAGTCGCAAATCAATAGCACATATTTGCGACTGATTTGCGACTACAAACATTTTTCCCAAAAATTCATTCTCAGTCGTAAATCAGTCGCAATTATTTGTGACTGATTTACGACTGAGTATAATATGTAGTCACAAATCAATCACTAAAGTTTGTGATTGATTTGCGACCACATGAACCGTTGTAGTCGCATATCAGTCATAAAATTTTATTACTGATTTGCGATTATGGGTTTTGCAACCACATACGTAGTCGCAAAGTAATGGCAAAATTTGTTACTGAAAACCACTCGCAAAGTAGTCACAAACGTAGTCACCAATGATTGGTTGCAAATCACTCCAAATTGTACCACTATTACCGTGGTCGCAAATCAATCGCAAAATTGCGACTGATTTGCGACTACATAGATTTGCGACTAAGACTTTGCGACTATATTGTTTGGTCGCAAAATCGTTGTTTTCTTGTAGTGTTTGAGCTATTGGTTGACTATTTGCAAAATTCATGAACTCTTCCATGCATTGTACAAATTTCGCCGACATATTTCTTTTTAGATTATCAATTCTTTTGTACATCCAATCTCTCGAATTATTGTAATTTCTCCATATGTTTGAAGTTTTTTTTTTGATTCTAGAATTGAGAGAAGAGACATGAAGGGCATATGGGCATATATATAAAAGATTTTTCCGCTACTTTGCCACTACTTTGTGACTACTTTATGACCATAATAGTGTGGTCGCTTATTTGTAGGTATACCTACCATGCACATCTTTTTTATATTGTGGCTTTGCTTGGTGACTGAAGTGCCATTCCCACCGTGATCGCAAATCGGTTGCATATTTTGCGACCAATATGCGACCAACAAGTGGCTTTACCACAAGCAATCGCTAATCAGTCGCAAATTGGCTACTGATTAGCGACTGCAAACCCTGCTCGCAAATTAGTCGCATATAGTACAAAATGGTTGCGTACTGCGAACAATATGCTACTACTTTTTTTATTCCCAAAAGTGTGACCAATATGCGACTACTGCTCCATAGTCGCAAATTGGTCAAACCATGGAAAATCTAGTCGCAAATTGCAAATTGGAGTGGTATTTTGACAGTTTTCTTCTAGTGTATTGAAGATAAAGCTCCCTAGTGGAAAGAGTCTGCCATAGGATGCCATCACCTCATGGGATCATTGAAAAAGGTCTTCCTGGCCAAGTTTTTCACAACCTCAAGGACTGCAAGGTTGAGGAATTATATCTCCAGTTTTGTGCCGCACGACTATGAGAGCTTCTTTGAGGCGTGGGAGAGATTTAAAGGCTACACAGCACAATATCCTTACCATGGGTTCTCTGATGAGTAACTCCTAAGCACTTTATACCGAGGAGTACTCCCTAGAATCTGCATGCTTTTGGATACCGCAAGCAATGAGAATTTCCTTTGGCAAGAAGCAAATAGAGGAACGAAAAAGAGCGATGATAATTATGGAGTGGAATATGATCAATATTCACAAGAAAATAGAAGTTATGAAGATGAGAATATGAGATAAATGAAAGCCCTGAACAAGAAGCCGGATACAATACTGGAGGTTTCCCAACGAGCAGTCAACTCTGTTGGAGAATTGGATGGGTATAATGGATATCAAGAAAGAAGAACCGAGGTCCAAAAGAGATAAGAAGAAATGCACTACATTGGAGGGAAACTTGGTTGCCAAAAGGGGTACAACCAGGAATTTCGCAAGCACCCCAATTTTTACTACTAAAGCATCAACGTGGAGAAGCCTAATGATCAGTCATACCCTCCCTACAAGGCATAAGATCAAGGCTACCTCTGACAAACTTCAAGGAAAAATTTTTCAGCAGGGTTTGTAGCGAAACCTAAGTTTCAACCTCAGTAGTTTCATCCAAAGCTGCAATACAACCAGCATCAACAACACCTACAACTCTAGACCCCTCCGACACCAAAACCGTGTCAAGATGATGATAGGAAAGCCCTCTTGTAGAAAATCTTGGAAGGACAAGGAAAAGAGCAATTTAAATTAACCAGAAGATGGCTGAGATTAACAGAAAGGTCGATAATGCTTTTAGGGAACTCGATACCAAGTATGAACATTTTTCATCTCATATGACGGCATTGGATAACCAGATAGCTCAAATTGTTCTACTTCATATGCACACCAAGGGAAATTATCAGGTAAACCTGAAGTTAACACGTGGGAATACTCTCAAGCCATCATGATAAAGAGTCTAGAGGAACTCACATCTAGGGTGTAAGTAGAGGAAATCGAGCCAAAAGGGAAAGACATCAAAGGTGAGCTTTTGAATTAAACAAATGGCAAAAAGTCTGCCCCTATTTTGGTGGAAGCCGAAAAAGTCCGTCCAAAGGTTCAAGAAATGATTTAGGAGAAGAGAGCACCCTATGATCTGCCACCATATATAAAACTTCCATTTCACGGGAGGTTTAAGAAGCAAATTCTCGAACAGCACTACAGGGAACTTAGGAGCCTGCTAGCTCAATCACGGGCCCAATCCCATAACTAGCTGAATGATCATCCAATGATGAAGAAGTTCAAGCATGATGAGATGGAAAAGAAAAGAGATCTCTAATAGGGAATGACAATGGTCAATCACGAGTGTTAGTGCGACACTTTAAAGCTTTTCACAAGAGAAGCTTCAAGATCAAGGTAAGTTTCACTCTTCCTTATACCTTAGGACCTCTGTCGTTTGGTAAATGTTTAGTGGATCTTGGAGGTAGTGTGATTCTCATGCCTCTGATGGTTTCTAAAAGATTGAGGTTAACAGATTTCAAGAAGGCTCGCATGTCTTTGGTCTTGGCAGATAGGTATAAGAGGTTTCCTATTGGGATCTTGGAAAATATACCAGTGAAAGTTGGCAACTCCATAATGCCCACGGATTTTTTGTGCTCGATATGGATGAAGAGCCAACCGACCCATTAATATTGTGAAGACCATTCTTAGGTGCCGCATGAGTTATTATCAATGTGAAAAAGGTGTAATTTACCTAAACTTAAAAACCTCTCTTCTTAAGTGCAGCATCATAAGGTCAAACAAGAAACCCACCATCTAAAGCAAGGTATTCTCCATAAAAACCTTTGGAAGTTTGGAGGATAATAACATAAAGGCATGGGTGTTGACCAAAGATGAAGGTATCATGGAGAAGGAAGATGCTAGAAATGGTAGGTCAAGTGAGGATGAAAACCTGAGTGAGCACAAAGCATACAAATCGAAGCCAAATTCGCGACCGAGTAATCTACACTTCAAGCCTAAGATGTCAAAGTACAAATAGAAGAAGAGAGAAGCAGCTAAGGCAACGCAGACATCACTGTCAGGTCCGCAATTGGCCCCCATTGGCCTATCTCTAATGAGAAGGATGGGCAGGCTGCTGGAGCTCGTGCGATCGGCCGGTTGGTCTATCTCATTGTCCAATCGCACAAAAAGGTATAACATGCCAGCCTCCTGGAAGTTCTGCGATCCTCAGGTTGGCCGATCCCCTTGGCCGATCACCCTGGCTACTCCACTTAGGTGACTGCAAATCCAAGAATTTGCACTCCACTTTCCTCAATCCATTTCCACCAATAAAGAGGTACCGATCACTCGAATTTGCATCTCTTACATAATTTTTCTGTCTATAATTTTCATCTCTCTTTTTTATTTATCTTCTCACTAAGATGGTGAGAGATAAGTTTGACGGAGATTTTAAGGAAGGCAAGAGCCTAGATCAGCTATTAAGGAGTTGAACAGAAAATCATAAAAAGAGCTAGTAAAGAAGACTCATTCTCATAAGCCTAATTGATTGCTTTGCCCAAGTGCCTAAAAGAGATCAAAGTGAGAAAAAGAGAAAGTATAGGCTAAAGAAATCCCTGAAATGGTAGAATTTCTTAGGATGGGATCAAAATGAGTTTAAGATAAAGAGTTCTAGGGCTAGAGCATGGGTAGATGGAAGTCTTGCTTTGTATGCATCGTTATTCTTCACTCTTACTATTTTATGAAAGTTCCATTCTTTTTGAGAGAACCCTTGTGCCTATTTGAACCACCTCATTTCACCTTTGAAACTATTTCTTCTTAGCCAAATGAACTTTTCCTGATTGATGCATTGTGAGATTCACTTATGTGTTTAATCGAATGTTAAGGTACTCAATCGAATATTAAGGAGTTAGGAGATTTTATTGTGCATGGCACAACTTGAGACTGAAATTGTGTCATGTCAAGAAGTAGTGAGAAGTAGGTTTGATTCAAGCATTATGGTACTCCTGGTTAAGGATTTTGGAATTAGATATTTGTGCATGCTTTTGGATAGGAGGTCCAGTCTTCAACCCTCTTCTTTGTATGTCTTTACCTGTTTTCCTCGAGAACGAGGAAAAGGCATCCACGCGATTAGGCGGTTGGCCGATCCCACGCGAAGCCGGCCAACCATGCACCAAAAATACTGGACACACGTGATTGGCATGTTGGCTGATTGCGCAGGCAGATCCAACGCGAAGTCTGGCCTGCCTGCTGCTATACATGTGATCGGTCCATTGGCTGATTGCACCACCTGATCGCCCATCAACCTTGTGCCTACCCGCTGCCTGTTAGCCGATCGCACCAATCAATCGCCCTGTTATGCCCAACTTGACTGCTACCCAGTGATCAGCCCGTTAGCTGATCACACTTGCCGATTGTGTTGTCGTGCCAAACCTGCCTACCCAGAGATCAGCCCAATATCTGATCGCAACGGCCATACGCGACTAGTCCGTAACCTGAAATTTTTTCATTAGTTTGGTTTAACCCGCATTTTCCAGGGTTAGATCAAGCGTTTTATGGAAAATTTATAAATCTCCTAGGTCACAAATGAACTAGGTTTTTGCAACTTGGGATATTTTTTCTTGCAACTTTTCATCAATTCTAGTGAAAAATTTCTTAACTCTATCTTTAATTATGGCTTCTATTGTTTATTCAATTGATTTTGTTATTGCTGTGACTATGTGTGAGTAGCTTAATTTATGGATTGTGGGTAAGGTAGATTAGAGGAATTGGATATTGACTAATGATGTTTAGTTTGATTAGATAACAAATTTTCTCATGATTATGATGTGCTTAATGCTAGATTAAAGTAGCTAATAAATCCCTAATCTTATTATATTTTGCTCCCAAGAGATGTAGAAAGAATGTGTAGGTGAAGCCTAATCATGCCTATCACATCTTAGCCAACGAGAATTAATATTTAAGGTGATTGGTTCACAAGACTTGAATAATCTATAGGCTAGTAAATGGGCTATTTCAATGAGAGGGGAGTTGCCTTGTAGAAAATGTTCTATGTAATTTATTTAATCGGACATGTGCAGCATCGTTAGCCAATGGAAAATTATCCCGAGTCGAATACATTATCCATGGTCCATATGTTTTATTCATTGAATTTAGTTTTATCGTATTATTTCTTTTGAATCTAGATAACTAGGAAAACAAATACCAAAAACCCCAATTTGAATTTACTTAGATTTAGGTTTTCAACCATTCTTAGTGTGTTGTTCTATCTTCCATGTGGATTCGATACCCAACTACTACTTCAAATTTTCTGCACCTTGAGTTGTATAGGGATAAAAGTTTTAAACCCCATCATATACCCTACTGATCCAGAGTTTGGAGAGTACTACAAAGAATGTGAAAAAGAGCATATATGTCATTTTACATCCAACCCGGTTATTTTTTCAAAGACAAGATGTTGGGCTTCCCTCAAGGACCACTGAGAGAATTACTCCTTATATAGTAAAGCACACAGAGGAGGTCTAATGGGACACCTTGGTTTTGACAAGACATTGGCCATGGTGATGGACCATTTGTATTGGCCTCATCTCAAGAAAGATGTAGAGAGGTTTTGTACTCGGTGCATCACATGCCACAAAGAAAAAACCAGGTTACTTCCTCATGAAATATACTTGCCTCTACCTATACCTAATGCCTATTAGGTTAATATTTCCATGGATTTGTCCTAGGGTTGCCCAAGAGTTGTTACAAGGATGCAATATTTGTGGTGGTAGATAAGTTCTCCAAGATGTCACACTTCATATCGTGTGAGAAGACTCATGATTTCACCCAATCAGCTGACCTTTTCTTCAAGGAAGTGATTCGACTGCATGACCAAAGTTTCGGACCGAGACACCAAGTTCCTCAACCATTTTTGGAGGACACTATGGAAGAAGCTTGGCATTGAGCTACTATTTCAACAACGTACCGTCTTCAAACTAATTGGCAAACTGAGGTGGTCAATAGAACATTATCAACTCTACTAAGGGCCACAATTGATAACAATATGAACACTTGGCTGGATTGTATACCATTTGCAGAGTTTGCCTATAATTGTGCTGCTCATTTGGCCAGTAAACTATCCCCCTTTGTGATAGTATATGGCTTTAACCCCTTGTGATAGTATATGGCTTTAACCCCTTGTCTCCAATAGATCTCGTGAACATTCCACATGTTTAACAGGTAAAACAAGACGGCCTTGACTTAGGATAAATGATCTGAAAGTTGCACATGAATGCAAAGGAGAGTACAGAGAAGAAACCCAAGGAGTACAAGAAAATGGGCTGATAAGAGCCGGAAGCAACTGACTTTTGAGCCTGGAGAATGAGTCTGGTTGCACATATGGCCTGAGAGGTTCCCCCAGAAGAGAGCCTCCAAGTTAGCCCCAAGAGGAGTTGGGCCGTTCAAGATCATACAAAAGATCAATGACAATGCCTATCGCCTAGAACTTCCGAAAGAGGTAAACATTTCCCACATTTTTAATGTGACTAAAATCTCTCCTTACAATACAGGAGATCCATTTTTGAGGAAAAAACCTTCTGAAAAGGGAGAGAATGATGAGCACCTTGGTACGACCATGGACCGGGCCTATGCCCTGCGGTACGAGAAGCATTGGCCACACGGTCTAGGAGCAAGCAACTAAGGAAGGTGCTCAACTTGGACATGGAGAAATATTTCAAATCTCTTAACCATGAAGATATGGTATAGCTAGAGACTGTCTGACCCCTGCCAGTACCGCCACAATTGACCACTTAGAGACTCGCCGACCGCGATACATCGACCAGCCGATGATCTTTCCCAACCTTCAACCAATTGACCATTGGCTATGGAATTTATAATTTTAATCCACGTAAGTCTTCTGAATTTAATTGAAAATCAATTGACCCAACTCATTTTGCAGGACTAGATCACAAAAAGATCCGACATGGCCACAGTGGGTAAAAGAGGGTCGGAACAATGCCCACAAACCTAAAGCTTCACGATAGCGCAAGCCGACTGGAAGAGCTTCAAAAACAAGACTCCGAGGCATCAAGTGAAGACTTAGAAGATTTTGAGGTCCAAGGCCAAGACCCAAGACACACTGATACAAGCCTCGATTCAAGGCTTGGATGCGCGTGGGCTGTTTGTAGAAGATTAGGTGAGAAACTCAACCTTAGGCTTCTGGATAGGGGTTTTCTGGTTGGTAAACGATGGAAGGGTGAAGTGAACCACACGAGGGGTGATGAACCTCGTGATAAATCACAAACTTAGAGCTAGGAGGGCTGGTCTCAACTAGGTTCTAAGCGCACAAGATTCTTAGAGAGAAAACTTGTAGGGAAAAGTTCTACTTTATTAATAATCAAAAAGGTTGTCGAACTACAATGCTGGAAGGAGCCTTATTAATATGCTCGACAGCTTGACCTTCTAGGGTCGACACAAATAAAGAAAAAGGAAAGTTTACAAAATTGCACAAAAGGAAAAGATACAAAAGTGCATAACCGAAAAAGGACCTATTCCTAAAATGTTCTTGACTCAAAAATGTAAAGCAACTAGATCCTACCCTGCAAAACAGAAAGAGGCATATATTCGAATGTAAACTTACCTTAACTCACCTCACGGCCAAGAAATGGAAGGTGGCCGTCCTTGTGGCATGCACGCGCCTTGCTCCTAATCTTCGACTTGGAGTAGGGTTACAAATCTCTGGGCCTTGACCTCTCTTGCCACTAAAGCCCAAGTCTCTGATGTCCCTTATGTTGTTGAGAAGCTATTGGACTCTTCCTTGTATTTTTGGCCCATTGTCTTTAGTCGATCTTCTTCTAGAAGCTTGTGACCCATAGGCTGAATTTGTGGAGGAGCGCCCTTGATCTGCTTCTTGTCATTGCTCCTTGAGGTACCACTGGTGTTGAGACTTCCTCTAAGTGCATGTCCTGGAGCTGGTAGCTCATTTGGTCCGAGTCCTCTTGTGTGGAAGTGGAAGTGTGCGTGTACTCGGCTGGATGGCATGTACCGGCTGGATCGTGCGCGGTACTGGCCGGAATGACTTCAGGACCGGCCAAGTTGATCCCGGAGTCGGCGGTGTCATCAGGGGGACCGGCGGTGTCATTCACGTCCTCACCAAGTGTGCCGGAAGCTTGGGCCTCTCCGCCGGCGATGTTGACCAGTCTGGTCCTATAGGTCGAGGGTCCGGCGGTACTGTCTGGTCCGGCAGGCGCGCCAGATGGTCCTGCTGTCTCGGGCAAGCTTCCTGGTCGGCCAGTCTGGTCTCCTGGCTGGATGTACGACCTGATGTCCTCATCACACACCATACACCAAATGCACACGGGATCAACATTTAGTGCTTCTACACGACCATTTGCAAGCAAGGCAAAGATATGGTTTCTTTATTATATTCTTGCAGGATCAAATGGCCCTCCAAACAGCCCAACATGATGCCAAATTCAAACTAAGGTGACTCCCACAAGAAATCACATGCAACTTAGACTTTTCTTTTTTCTAGTTTATCCATTTTTCTCTTTTATGTATTGTGCAATTTCTATGTTATTGTGTTTCCTTGTTGTCGTTTCTTTCATTTATTTCAGCCATTAGGTCAAGCTAAAGAACCATTATATAAGGTTCTCCTGCAGCCTTGTAATTTTTAAACCTTTTGATGTTAATAAAGATTGAATTTTCTTTCAAAAGAAAGAACCTTTATGTGTTCAACCAAGAGAGGACCGCCGCCTCCTTGCTTAGATCTCACATGTTGTATCAAAGAGTTTTTATCCCGTTTTGGTGCACCTCACGTCCCTCAACACGCCCCTGCCTTGATCCCTTGAGAGAGAAAGCGACCACCAGCTTGTTAGATCCCCATCTTATTCCCCTTGGCCGTACCGAGAGTTAGTGACCACCAACTCTTGTCATGGCCAGCCCGTTGTTCTTTGTAAGCCTTCATACGTTCGTTTTACATTAGGAGGTAACCCATTGGCATCATTTTCCTTCTTTTTCTTTTTTATTTTCATTTTTAGGTATCATCATTCTCCCTCTTCATATACTCTCACACTAGGATAATGTGAAGTAAGTCTGGGGGAGGATGTTTATTGCTAACATATTTTTCCTTTTTTCTACTCTTTGGTGTTTAAATCGGTCGGCGTGTTTAAAATTTGGTTATTATTGTGTTGAATATTTTTTAATCATACCTTGGAACTCAATGTTTAATGCTAACTTTTCTGGCCATTCTAGCAGCTTTTGACTACATACTTGCCTGAATGGAAACCTGTAAGCAAATAAATATATCGAGACAACTGCACCAGTTGAGAATTTGAATGATCCAATGCTAACTCCAACGCAAATGAATATAAATTTCTCATGATGGGGGTTTGTATACATTGAGGTAGGTTCATCCTTCTAAGTGGTAAAGTACGAGCCTCCCCTCTCTTCCCTTCAAATTTGTAGACCTTGTGCTCAATTAGATGTGACTTGAACAGAAATGAATCTGGAACAGGACGTAAAATCACATCCACTAAATCTCATAGAAATTTGTCTCATAGGATGATGGAACAAAAAAGTAAGGATACCTTAGAAAATTAGGGTATCCTCCCCTCTCTTCCCTTCAAAAAATAAGGATACGCTAGAAAAGTACGATCCTCCCCTCTCTTCCCTTCAAATTTGTAGATTTTGTGCTCAATTAGATGTGACTTGAACAGAAATGAATATGGAACAGGACGTAAAATCTCATGGAAATTTGTCTCATAGGATGATGGAACAAAAAATAAGGATACCCTAGAAAATTAGAGAGAAATCGATCATCCAGGGAAGTATTCATTGAAAAAAAATACAATGATAACTTAGAAAATTAGGGAGAAATCTATCCTAAGGAAGTGAGAAAAGAGAGGAAAAGAAACCACATGTCGTCAATGCCAAGTTCAAACTGAACGCTCTACCAAACTGAAGGACCTCACAATGATCATCTAATCCCTGAAATATTCTAGAATTTTACCTTTTCCTTCTCAAATTCTATTGTCTCTGTAACTTCGGGAGTATATCTACCTGTGTGGTTCAATGTGGCTGTCTTCCTATGATCAGCTCAATCCATATTTCTTCTTCTTATCGTTTCCAACAACTCCACCATGAGCATATATATTGTTGAATCAATGGCATTGCTGGAAGAGTGAGATATTTCTGTGAATTTATCACAACAAGAAGATGTCTTGTAGTAAGAAAGACTACAATTCTTTGGATTCTTTTCTCTCATTGCTTCATACAGTCGCATATCATACATCTTTAAACCATTTTCAGATTCGTGTTGTACTTAGGAATTGTGTAGTTCTCTGCAACTCTCCAAAATAGTCACTTTATTTCACTTGATGAGTGAAAATCCTATGCAAATTCCCATATACATTGAGAGCACACATCGTATGTTTAACTTGAGGTAGTTTCTTTTTGGCTGCATTCAACAAACCTTACTAAATGGAGACATAAAATGGAGAGTTAAGTCTATCATAGTTAGTAAAACAAGTACAAGAAACATTTTCATACCTTTTTTCTAGCAGATTTTACGGTAAAACCATGAACATCTTGTAGATTAAAATCCACTTTCAGCTTTTCTACGAACCAAGACCAATTATCTTCGTTTTCCAAATCAATAACAGTCCAAGTAATTGGGTACAATTGATTGATAGCGTCCTCTCCAACAAAAAATAGTAATTGACCCTCAGTGTTCTCTTTAAAAAGCACCCATCAAGGCAGAAGATAGGCCAACACCACATTAACCATAATCTTTGGAGCGCTTCAAAACACACGTATAATCTCTAAAATATTTTGATTTCAACTTCATCAAATATTGTATCGGAGTTCCTAGTTGACCCACTGTTAGAGCTATCATGGAAGAAATGAGTGCTCGTAATATATAAAGTTATAAAAAACAATAATTGTTAATCACGAAACAAATTTAAGTTACTTACTCGAGGAGTGATAACCGGTACTCTTTCAGCCTAGAAAAATTCTCCTCGTGATCACAGTTGTTGAGGTCTTGTGATTTTATTTTGCCTTTTTACACTAGTCTATGGTTGTGATCAAACTATACCTTTTAAGAATTTGCTCTTGTATTCTCTTCGGTTTGAGCTCTGAATCAGTCATGATATCATCCAAAACAGCTTCATTATCAAAAATGTCTTCAAAATTTTATCACATATCTTTTATGCAATTATGTTCACCTTCATACGTCTTCACCATTCACTTTTCAATTCGTTCTTCATAACTACAACATTTTCATACCTTTTTCTAGGAGATTTTATGGTAAACCCATGAACATCTTGTAGATTAAATCCACCTTCAGCTTTTCTACGAACCAAGATCAATTATCTTCGTTCTCAACATCAACAACAGCCCAAGTAATTGGGTAGATTTGATTGATAGTGTCCCCTCCAACAAAAACTAGTAATTGACCCTTAGTGTTCTCTTTAAAAAGCACCCATCAAGGCAGAAGATAGGCCAACACCACATTAACTATAATCGTTGGAGCACTTCAAAACACACGTAGAATCTCTAAAATATTTTGGTTCCAACTTCATCAAATATTATATCGTTGTTCCTAGTCGACCCTCTGTTAGAGCTATCATGGAAGGTAATAAGTGCTCGTAATATATAAAGTTATAAAAAAAAAATTGTTAATCACGACACACATTTAAGTTACTTACTCGAAGAGTGATAACCAGTACTCTTTCAGCCTAGAAAACTTCTCTTCATGATCATGGGTGTTGAGGTCTTGTGATTTTATTTTTACTTTTTACACTGGTCTATGGTTGTGATCAAACTATACCTTTTAAGAATTTGCTCTTGTATTCTCTTCAGTTTCAACTCTGAATCAGTCATGATATCATCCAAAACAGCTTCATTATCACAAATGTCTTCACAATTTTACTACACATATCTTTCATGCATTTATGTTCATCTTCATACGTTTTCACCATCCATTTTTCAATTCGTTCTTCATTACTACAATAGATATACCATAGACATTCATCTTTAGACCCATACTTAGCCCCCTAATTATCTGTTTCCCAACGAGTTAGTAAATATTCAATCCCTTCTTTGGTGCATAATCAACCAAAACCTCTTCCAAAATCCTCTAAAGAGTCGAACACTAGTCTTAGTTCCAACTTCCCACTAGCTTATCTGCAACTGATAAAGTTATGCTCTTCCTCGCAATTGGAGTAAGGAGGTGTCTTGCGGTAGTCAAAATCTTCATCTCCGTAAGAAAAAGACAACACAATCAACAATCATTTCAATCACATATCTTCTTTGTATGGATCTAACCACACAACATCCTCTAGATGTTAGTTGTGTTAACAAAGAACACATTAAAAACACATGTTCATTAACCTGCTCCACACAAAATTTTTAAACTCGGATAACTCTTCCGATCCGCATTTCCTTCAAAGTCATCGTGTACAATATCTTCTGGTCATAGAATCCTTCCCCTAACTCATTTTCGAGAATGTTAAATAAATCTTTGAGTTTACATTCAAAAATTTTAACTTCACCAAAACAATAGCTGACCAACTGATACGAGCATGGAAAGTACACAAAAAGAGAAGCTCATGGCTAGGAATGAACCACTGGAACATGAAGAAACTCTTGCACTACCAGCTGTACCATTAACCCGAACCAAGGCCAAAAAAACTCAAAGAGGCAATCAGCAGCATGCTCAACAAGGAGAATGCATAACAAATTCACTTGAGCTTGAATGGAGAAGTGCATAAAAGCAAACTCTGATTTTAGTACAAGCTCAAGACATCATACAAATGGGTATGTGATCCATTTGTACTCTTTTTCTCTTATCCAAATTATCTCCCATTGGGTTTTCTTGGTAAGGTTTTTAATGAGCCAAATGAATAACATTACAGCCAGCCCAATTTATTGCTTAAAATCAAAAGGAGTTCACTTAAAAATAGTCCAATTTGGCGTCATCAAGGGGGGGGGGGGGGTGTCTACATTCATACTCAAAATAAGAGTTAATGAAGTCAAGGTCTTTGGTCAAGTTCTTTTTTGTAAATTCAACCATTTTAATGTTGTAGGCTCCTCTAATTTACGTCTCCTTACAGTATAAATAGGGGCTTTTAGTTGTAAACTTCATCATTCAACTTTTCAAATAAAACACCTTGTTTTCTTAAGTTTGAGAGTGATTCTCTTCTTAATCTGATTGTTGGTGTGTAATATTCTTCAATCAACATTTAGTAGCCTTAGTGTGTAATATCTAAGCTACTATCTTAAGTAAATCAGTAGTCTTTTCCGCAGCTATTGTGTGACCTTTCAATCCACAACCTTTGAACAGATTGAATTTTGATTCATTCTATTGCAAAGTCTATCTCAACCGCATCCAAAAATGCATTCCTTTGGAGGTTTGCATCATTTGGTATCAGAGCACACTTCTGATCGGTTATCCCTATCCCTCATCTCTATATCTCTCGATTTCCATATGCTTAGATTGCATCAGCATGTGTATCGATTTGCATCAGTTGATTAATCGAAAAAACCTATTCATATAATTTCATTGTTGTTTTTATCCAATATTGCATCAGTTTATCACATCAAAATCGACTCCAACCTATTGCATTTTCACATTAGAAAATAACACACTTCCAACTCTTCGTCTTCTATCAAAATTATTTTTTATTACAGGTACATTTAACACATTTGTTAAGTGTATTTATAGCTATCTCAGGAGGAAACCATACTTCATAAACACCAAACTTGTTAATGGAGGCTCTAGTAGCAGAAATGAAGAAAGCATGACAAATAGAGCTAGAAGTCATTCATTTGCGGCTTGATGATGTTCAGAACAATAGTAACACTGAAAGAGGTCCAAGGAGAACTAGGAATCCCTTTATACATGGCCATAATGAATAAATAGAAGCCTACTATAGTCGTGGCAGTGAAGGGAGTAGGAGAACCCAAAGGAGGCATAGGCGTGTAAGAGAAGAAAGGGTTCAGCCTAATGACACCTTAGGAGGTCTTAAACTTACGATACCATCATTCTATGGCAAAAATGATCCAGACACTTACTTGGAATGGGAGAAGAAGATCGAGCTGGTGTTTGATTGTCAACACTATTCCGAGCTCAACAAGGCCCGCGTAGCTACTACTGAGTTTTATGAATATGCACTCAGCTGGTGGGATCAATTGGTGACTTCTAGAAGACGTAATGCTGAGCATCCAGTAGAAACATGGGCTAAGATTAAAGCTATAATGAGGAAAAGGTTTGTGCCCAGCCATTACAACCGTGAGCTTCACCAAAAGCTAAGGATACTCAATCAAGGAAGCCAAAGTGTTGAGGACTATTACCAGGAGTTGGAAACCCTCATGATCAGGGAAGACATTTCAGAAGATAGAGAAGCTACTATGACAAGATTTTTAGGAGGACTTAACCATGACATTCAAGATAGAATGGAGCTGGAACAATACGTGGAGCTAGAAGAAATGTTAAACAAAGCTATACTGGTGGAAAAACAACTAAAAAGGAAAATTTATACTAGGCCAAGCTATACAACAACTAAAAATATGCCTAGCTACCAAAGGGAAGGAAATCAGATTGCTAAAGTTGATTCCAAACCTTCAACAACTACTCAAGATGTCAAGAGCAAATATGAAGCTACTACATCTACTATAACAAGAGATGTGAAGTGTTTCAAATGCCAAGGAAGAGGGCACTATGCGAATGAATGCACCAACAAGAAGATCATGATTCTGTTGGATCATGGTGAAATAGAATCCGAGGAAGAAGAAGTCTTTTCTGATTCTTCAGAAAACATCTTGAATCTTCTATGGTAGGAGAATTATTGGTAACAAGAAGAACCCCAAGTGTACAAAACAAAACCAAAGAACATGAGCAAAGAGAGAACATGTTTCACTCAAGATGCCACATCCAAAGAAAGGTTTGCAACATCATTATTGATGGAGGCAGCTGCACTAATGTGGCTAGTGAAACTATGGTAAACAAGTTAGGTCTGGAAGTGTTCAAGCACCCAAAGCCTTATAACTTGAAATGGCTTAATGAGTGTGGTGAAATGAAGGTAAGCAGCCAAGTAAAAGTACCTATAACCATTGGCAAGTACCAAGATGAGGTCCCCTTTGTCATGTTTTACCTATGGAGGCTGGTCACATTCTGCTTGGAAGACCATGATAGTTTGATCTGAAGGTCATTCATGATGGTTACACCAACCATCACTCGTTTGAACACAAGGATAAGAAGATCACACTTGTTCCTATGACACCCCAGGAGGTGTACCAAGATCAGCTTGTGTTGGAACAAAATACAGCTGGAACTTCAAAGGAAACCATAAGCACCAAAAGTGACAGAGGCTGTGAGAACAAGAACAAGAAACACTCAAGTTTCTTTGTGAGAACTGGTGGAGATAAGAAGGGTCTCTTCTCACAACAATCTGTACTTTTGTTTATCTATAAGGAAGCTCTTATGAGCTTAACTAACATTGCACCTGTATTACCGAGTGAAGTGACTTCTATTTTTCAGGATTATGAAGATGTCTTTCCAGAAGACAATCCAAAGGGGCTACCACCCATCAGAGGCATTGAACATCAGATTGATTTTGTACCTGGAGCCTCACTACCAAATAGACCAGCTTATAGAACCAATCCCGTTGAGACTAAGGAGCTGCAAAGACAAGTTAATTAGCTAATGGAGAAGGGCGACATCAGGGAGAGCATGAGTCCTTGTGTTGTGCCAGTTCTACTTGTGCCAAAGAAAGATGACAGCTGGCGCATGTGTGTTGATTGTAGAGCAATCAACAACATTACGGTAAAGTATCGCCATCCAATCCCTAGGTTAGATGACATGCTTGATGAATTGCATGGTTCCAGAATCTTTTCTAAGATAGATCTTAAGAGTGGGTACCATCAAATACGCATGAAAGAAGGGGATGAATGGAAAACTGCATTTAAAACTAAGCATGGATTATATGAATGGTTAGTCATGCCATTTGGGTTAACAAATGCATATAGTACTTTCATGAGGTTGATGAATCATGTTCTTAGAGCATTCATAGGAGTCTTTGTTGTAGTATACTTCGATGACATCTTAATCTATAGCAAGAATCTAGAAGAGCATGCTAGTCATTTGACATCGGTTCTAAGTGTTCTTAGAAAAGAAAAATTATATGCCAATTTTACGAAATGCACTTTTTGTACAGATAACATTGTGTTCCTAGGCTTTGTTATAAGTGCAGATGATATTAAAGTTGATGAGGAGAATGTCAAAGCTATTAAGGAATGGCCAAGTCCAAAAACAGTAGGAGAAGTGAGAAGTTTCTATGGGCTAGTTGGCTTCTATAAACGCTTTGTCAAGGATTTGAGCACTATTGCTGCCCCCACTTACTGAAGTAATCAAGAAAGACGTAGGATTCAAATGGGGAGAAACTCAAGAAAGCTCATTCCAAGCTTTGAAAAAAAAGCTTACACATGCACCTCTTCTATCTTTACCTAGTTTTCTTAAAATCTTTGAGATAGAATGTGATGCTTGTGGTATAGGTATTGGAGCTGTTTGATGCAGGATAAGAAACCTATAGCATATTTCAATGAGAAGCTTGGAGGAGCCACCCTCAACTATCCAACCTATGACAAGGAAGTGTACACCTTGGTCCGTGCTTTGCAAACTTGGCAACACTACTTGTGGCCTAAGGAGTTCGTGATTCACACTGATCATGAGTCACTCAAGCACTGAAAGGGCCAACAGAAGTTGAACAAAAGGCATGCACGGTGGGTTGAGTTCATAGAAACATTTCTATATGTCATTAAATACAAACAAGGTAAAGAGAATGTTGTGGAAGATGCATTGTCACGGAGGTATGCCTTAATCTCTACTCTTGATGCTAAGTTGTTAAGTTTTGAACAATTTAAAGAGCTATATAAAACTGATCCTGAATTTAAAGACGTGTACATTGCTATTAGAAATTTTTGCTTCAAAAAAATACTATCGGCATGAAGGATTCCTGTTTTATGATAATAGATTATGTGTTCCTAACTGTTCTATTCGAGACTTGTTAGTCAGGGAAGCTCATGGAGGTGGACTGATGAGGCATTTTGGAGTTGCCAAAACTCTTCAGGTAATGCAAGATCATTTCCATTGGCCACACATGAAGAGAGACGTAGAAAGAATCTGTGCAAGGTGTGCCACATGTGAACAAGCTAAGTCTAAGGTTCAAACCTACGGTTTGTACACTCCTTTACCCATTCCTACTCATCCATGGATTGACATATCAACAGACTTTATGGTTGGTTTGCCTAGAACCAAGACGTTGATAGATTCTCTAAGATGGCTCATTTTATAGCATATCACAAGACTGATGATGCGTTGCATATAGCCAATATGTTCTTTAAAGAGGTAGTTCGGTTGCATGGAATGCCTAGGACCATAGTTTCTAATAGAGACACTAAATTCTTGAGTTACTTTTGGAGAACTCTTTGGTCTAAGTTAGGAACTAAGTTGGTGTTTTGTACAACATGTCACCCACAAACGGATGGTCAAACTGAAGTAATTAATAGAACCTTGTCTACTTTGTTGTCTGCATTAATCAAACAAAATCTTAGAACATGGGAAAAATGTTTACCACATGCTGAATTTGCATATAACCATTTTGTACATTCTGCTTCTAAGTATTCTCCTTTTCAAATTTTTTACGGTTTCAATCCTTTATATCCTTTGGATCTAACCCCTTTGCCTTTAAGTGAAAGAGCTTGTATTGATGGAAAAAGAAAAGCTGAGATTGTTAAACAGATCCATGAGAATGCAAAGAAGAATATTGAGGCCAGAACCCAATAATATGCAAGAAAGGCCTTCAGGACCGGCCAAGTTGATTCTGGAGTCGGCGGCATCACCAAGGGGATCGGTGGTGTCATCCACGTCGCCACCAAGTGTGCCGGAAGCTTGGGCCTCTCCGCCGGCAATGCTGATCGGTGTGGTCCTATTGGTCGAGGGTCCGGCGGTACTGCTTGGGCCGGCAGACGTGCCAGATGGCCCATCTGTCTCGGGCAAGCTTCCTGGTCAGCCAGTCTCGTCTCCTGGCTGGACATACGACCTGATGTTCTCATCATCCCCTCCTTCTTCAGTAGGTTTTGACCTCAAAACTGGTTCATCTGCATGGAAAGGGGCTAAGTCAGCTACGTTGAACGTGTTGGACACATTAAACTCACCTGGGAGCTCGATCTAGTAGGCGTTGTTGTTGATCCTCTCCAGCACTCTGAATGATCCATCTCCTCTTGGTGCTAGCTTGGAACTCCTTAGGTTGGGGAACCTCTCCTGCCGTAGGTATAGCCACACCCAACCGCCTGGTTGAAAGATCACCTCCTTTCTTCCCTTGTTGGCATGAGTCACGTACTGCCCGGTCCTCTTCTCCAAGTTTTCTGCTACCTTCTGGTGTAACTTCCTTATGAACTCTGCCTTGGATGCTCTGTTGAGGTTGGTCATCTCTGCTGGTGGCAGTGGCAGTGGCAGTGGCGTTTGCTCCAATGGGGTGAGAGGGTTGAAGCCGTATACTACTTCAAATGGTGTCTTCTTGGTTGCTGAGTGCACGGCTCGGTTGTAAACGAACTCTATGAATGGCAGGCACTCCACCCAAGTCTTGAGGTTCTTCCCTAGTGTAGTCCTAAGAAGAGTTGATAGTGTCCTGTTGACAACTTCAGTTTGGCCACCGGTTTGAGGATGGCAGGTGGTAGAGAAGAGTAGCTTCATGCCTAGCTTCCTCCAAAGGATCCTCCAGAAATGGCTGAGGAACTTGGTGTCCCTGTCTGATACGATGGTCCTTGGCACTCCATGAAGCCGTACTATCTCCCTGAAGAACAGCTCGGCTGTTTGAGAGGCATCATTGACATTGGCACATGGAATGAAGTGTGCCATCTTGGAGAATCTGTCCACCACTACAAAGATTGCATCCTTGTGGTTGATCTTGGGTAGTTCTAGAACAAAGTCCATTGATATATCCACCCATGGATGCGTCGGTATGGGCAGTGGGAGATACAACCCGTGAGGTTGCACTCGGGACTTTGCCTTCTTGCCAGTGATGCACCTTGCACAATGAGCTTCTGCTGTCCTCCTGATGTGTGGCCAGTAGAAGTGCTCCTTGACCACTGCTAGAGTCTTGTTGACACCAAAGTGGCCCATGAGTCCTCCTCCATGAGCTTCTCGGATGATAAGCTCCCTTAATGATCCTTGTGGTATGCACAGCCTTCTCTCTCGGAACAAGAATCCCTCAGGGATGTAAAACTTGCCATGACTCCCTGTGCCACACTCCTTGTAGCTCTCAGCAAAGTCAGGATCATCCTTGTATAGGTCCTTGATGTGCTAGAATCCTAGGACCTTTGCCTCCATGGTTGATATCAAGGCAAACCTCCTTGAGAGTGCATCGGCTACCACATTGTCTTTGCCCTTCTTGTACTTGATAACGTACGGAAAGGTCTCTATGAACTCCATCCACCTGGCATGTCTCCTCTTGAGATTGGTTTGCCCTCTGAGCTGTTTGAGAGTCTCGTGATCAGTGTGGATCACAAACTCCTTGGACAGCAAGTAATGCTGCCAAGTCTCCAATGCTCGGACAAGGGCATAACGCTACTTGTCATAAGTGGGGTAGTTCAGTGAGGCACCACCTAGCTTCTCACTGACGTATGCCACTGGTCTCCCTCTTTGGGTTAGCACTGCTCCTATGCCTATTCCAGAGGCATCACACTCCACTTCAAACGTCTTATTGAAGTCGGGCAGGACTAGCACTGGTGCATGTGTAAGGTTGTCCTTCAAGGCCTGGAATGCCTTCTCCTGAGCTTCTCCCCAGCTGAATCCCACGTTCTTCTTTACTACTGCCGTCAATGGTGAGGCAATACTGCTGAAGTTGGGCACGAATCTCCTATAGAAGCTGGCCAATCCGTGGAAGCTCCTTACTTGGCTGATGTTGCCTGGTGTTGGCCATTCTTGTATGGCTCGAATCTTCTCTTCATCAACCTGTAGGCCCTGTGAACTTACAACAAAACCTAAAAAGACAAGTTTATCAGTACAAAAGATGCACTTCTTGAGATTGGCATAAAGCTCTTCTTGTCGAAGGGTTTTAAGTACCATCTCAAGATGTGTGAGGTGTTCCCCTAGGAACTTACTATAAACTTATATATCATCAAAGAAAACCACTACAAACTTACTGATGTACGCCCTAAGAACTTGGTTCATAAGGTGCATGAAGGTGCTTGGGGCATTAGTCAAGCCGAATGCATGACTGTCCACTCGTATAGCCCTTGCTTTGTCTTGAAAGCAGTCTTCCATTCATCACCTTCCTTCATCCTGACCTGGTGGTATCCACTCTTGAGGTCTATCTTGGAGAAGACCGTGGCTCCACTCAGTTCATCTAGCATGTCATCCAGCCGTGGTATTGGATGCCGGTACTTGACTGTGATGTTGTTGATTGCTCGGCAGTCCACACACATTCGCCAAGTCCCATCCTTCTTGGGCACTAATAGCACTGGTACGGCACATGGACTGAGGCTCTCTTGAACATAGCCTTTCTCCAGAAGCTCCTTGACTTGCTTCTCAAGCTCCTTGGACTCCTCTGGACTCATCCGGTAGGCTGGCCGGTTGGGCAGGGCTGCTCCGGGCACTAGATCGATCTGGTGTTCTATGCCACGTAAAGGAGGCAAGCCTGCTGGTATCTTCTCCGGAAACACATCCTGGAACTTGTTGAGGAGAGTTGCTACTTCAGGAGTGATGAAGACATCAGGTCGTACATCCAGCCAGGAGATCAGATTGGCCGACCAGGAAGCTTGCCCGAGACAGCCGGACCATCTGGCACGTCTGCCGGACCAAGCAGTACCGCCGGATCGTCGACCAATAGGACCAGACCGGTCAGCATTGCCGGCAGAGAGGCCCAAGCTTCTGGCACATTTGGTGGCGACATGGATGACACCGCCGGTCCCCTTGGTGATGCCACCAACTACGGGATCAACTTGGCCGGTCCCGAAGGCATCCCGGCTAGTACCTCACACATTCCAGCCGGTACAGCCGATCCAGCCGAGTAGACGATCAATTCAACTTCCACACAAGGAAACTCGGACCAGATAAGCTACCAGCTTGAGGACATGCATCTAGAGGAAGTATCCACACCAGTAGTGCCACCAGGAGCAATGATAAGAAGCTGATCAAGGGCACTCTTCCACAAATTCAGCTTATGGGTCGACAAGCTCCTAGAGGAAGATCAACTAAGGACAATGGGCCAGAAGTGCAAAGTAGAGTCCAAAGGCTTCTCAACAACACAAGGGTCATCAGAGACTTGGACTTTAGTGGCAAGAGAGGTCAGGGCCCAAAGATTCTTAACCCTACTCCAAGTCGAAGACTAGGAGCAAGACGTGTGCATGCCACAAGGACGGCCACCTTCCATTTCTTGGTCGTGAGGTAAGTTAAGGTAAGTTTCAATTCAAATATATGCCTCTTTCTGCTTTGCAGCATAGGATCTAGATTCTTTACATTTTTGAGTCAAGAACATTTTAGGAATAGGTCCTTTTTCGGTTATACACTTTTATATCTTTTCCATTTGTGCACTTTTGTAAACTTTCCTTTTCTTTATTTGAGTCGATCCTAGAAGGTCAAGCTGTCGAGCATATTAATAAGGCTCCTTCCAGTATTGTAGTTCGACAACCTTTTTTGATATTAATAAAGATAGGATTTTTTCCCAACAAGTTTTCTCTCAAGAATCTTGTGCGCTTAGAATCTAGTTGAGACCAACCCTCCTAGCTCTAAGTTTGTGATTTATCAAGAGGTTCATCACCCCTCGTGTGGTTCACTTCACCTTTCCATCGAATACCAACCCAAAAACCCCTATCCAAGAAGTCTAAGGTCGAGTTTCTCACCTAAACTTCTCCAAACAGCCCACGCGCATACATCCTTGAATCAAGGCTTGTATCATTTTGGTATCAGAGCTTAAAGCTCCTAAACCAGGTTGTTTCTATCCTTTAGCTTGTTTTGTTTTTAGTTCTTGCATTAGTTTAAGTCGCATTCAAGAAAAATAAAAAAAATAACATCAAACTCCAAACCGAGTGCATCTAGCCTTCTACGTGTATCACTAGGGTTTAGATTCACTTTTGCATTGCCATTCACGTTTTCCTTTTTGTTTAATTCATATTTCCATTATTTTTAAGTTAAATTAAAAAGAAAAGAAAAAAAAGAAAAGAAAATAGGAAAAATACCAAAAGATTTCGAATTGGACAGCTAGCAATAGTTGTCAAGAAAATTTCATTTTATTCAAATATCCTTATATTCAAATTATCCATTCCTTAGAATTTTCCTTTTTGCATTTTTTTCGAATCCCTTATAAAAAGAAAACCCTCCTAACAATTTAGGAGTAGCATAACTTGTTTTATTCCTTGTAGTACGCAATGGGAGTAGAAAATAGAGATGCAGTCGAGGCCATGATGGCCATGTTCACCACACTCCAAATACAACTCGCATCCATAGGGGAGAGATTGGAGCGCGTGGAGAGGCCTGTGAGATTCCAGGCCATAAGGCACGTGAGAGCTGAGCAAGACCGTCCTTATGGTCCTGAGCACTTTAGGACACGGCACGAATAGGAGGAACTCCAGCCAGATGGAGATGAAGACACACAACCTCATAACTATCACCATAGGCCGAGAGGACCTCCACGGCAACCAGAGGTAGAAGATGCTGGCTTTGAGCCATATGGTCTTCACCAGAGACCAAGAATGCCTCCTAGACATCATGAGGATGGAGATGAACACGCCTATAACCGGGTAACTCATCCTGATGTTAAGCTAACTCCTCCAAGTTTTGCAGGAAAAGTAGACACCGAGGCTTACCTAGATTGGGAGAGAAGAATGGATCATATCTTTGATCATTACAACCAACCAGGACCTAGGAGAGTCTCAATGGCAGTAGCACAACTCACAGACAATGCCCTCATCTGTTGGGATCGTGAGGTATCTGACAGAAAGAGGAAAAGAATGAGGCCTATAGATTCATGGGTCGACATGAAGGATGTCATGCGACAAAGGTTTGTTCCACCTTACTTTCATAGGGACTTGCAACGTCGTTTTCGTACTCTTAAGCAGGGTACCAGATCAGTAGAGGAGTACTATGAAGAGTTCGAGATGCTAAGGAACAGATTGGAGCTCAATGATGATGAAGAAGCATTGATGGCACAATTCTTGGATAGACTCCAAGAAAGAATCAGCCGCAAGGTGGAAAGACAAATCTACAATGACTTCAAAGACTTGTTCCACCTATCTGTCCAGGCTGAGCAGCACATCAAACGTAAGAGCCAAGACATCCGCAGCAAGCCTAAGACACCTTGGGCACCAAGCAACATGCCCAAGCCCGTAGACAAAAGCAAGAGCATAGAGATCGAGTCAAGGTTCATGAGCAAGCCTCCTGAACCCACCCGTGACCAGAGAGAGCCTGGTAAGTCTTCTAACCCTCAAAGATCAAGTGATATCACTTGTTTCAAGTGTAGGGGTCGTGGACACATCTCAAGAGAATGCCCAAACAACCGGGTCATGTTGATTAGGAGGCTGGAGAATATGCGTCCCAAGATGAAGAGGACTATGAACCAGAAGAGGAATATGGTGACATTGAGTACCTTGATGTGGGGGAAGTGCTGGTCACTAGATGCATCCTCAGTGCAATGGTGGATCCTTCAGAGACCATCCAAAGGGAGAACATCTTCCACAGCCGTTGCACCATCAAGGGCAAGGTATGTAACCTCATCATAGATGGTGGTTCTTGCACTAACGTTGCTAGTGCATATATGGTTGATAAGCTAGGTCTAGAGAAGACAAGGCATCCTCGACCATATAGACTGAGATGGCTGGATGATAAAGTGGAGCTCAAGATCCATGAGCAAGTCAATGTGCCATTCAGTGTGGGCAAGTACCAAGACCAAGTCGTGTGCGACGTGGTGCCCATGCCAGCTGGCCATCTTCTGCTAAGAAGACCATGGCAGTTTGACAAAGAGACCAGGCATGATGGCCGAATCAATCTCTACACTTTTGTGTATGACAAAAGAAAGGTCAGCTTGGCTCCTCTTACACCTGCCCAGGTACACGAGCTACAACTCCAAATGAGTAAGGAAAAGAAACTTATCAAGTCTAATTTTCGTATTCAACCAAGCCATGTCCGGAGAGCTTTAGCCTCAAAGGATTTAATGTTACTAATGGTCTTCAAAGAAATTTTGAGTATAGAACAGGAACAGGTAGAGCAACCTCCTGAAGTAGCAAATCTCCTCAACAAGTTCCAGGATGTGTTTCCAGAGGAGATACAAGCAGGCTTGCCTCCTTTACGTGGCATAGAACACCAGATCGAGCTAGTGCCCGGAGCAGCCCTGCCCAACCGGCCAGCCTACCGAATGAGTCCAGAGGAGTCCAAGGAGCTTGAGAAGCAAGTCAAGGAGCTCCTGGAGAAATGATATGTTCGAGAGAGCCTCAGTCCATGTGCCGTACCAGTGCTACTAGTGCCCAAGAAAGATGGGACTTGGCGAATGTGCGTGGACTGCCGAGCAATAACCAACATCACTGTCAAGTACCGACATCCAATACCACGGCTGGATGACATGCTAGATGAGTTGAGTGGAGCCACGGTCTTCTCCAAGATAGACCTCAAGAGTGGATACCACCAGGTCAGGATGAAAGAAGATGATGAATGGAAGACTGTTTTCAAGACAAAGCAAGGGCTATACGAGTGGACAGTCACGCCCTTTGGCTTGACTAATGCCCCAAGCACCTTCATGTGCCTTATGAACCAAGTTCTTAGGGCGTACATCAGTAAGTTTGTAGTGGTTTACTTTGATGACATACTAGTTTATAGTAAGTGCCTACGGGAACACCTCACACATCTTGAGATGGTACTTAAAACCCTTCGACAAGAAGAGCTTTATGCCAATCTCAAGAAGTGCATCTTTTGTACTGATAAACTTGTCTTTTTAGGTTTTGTTGTAAGTTCACAGGGCCTACAGGTTGATGAAGAGAAGATTCGAGCCATACAAGAATGGCCAACACCAGGCAACATCAGCCAAGTAAGGAGCTTCCACGGATTGGCCAGCTTCTATAGGAGATTCGTGCCCAACTTCAGCAGTATTGCCTCACCATTGACGGCAGTAGTGAAGAAGAACGTGGGATTCAGCTAGGGAGAAGCTCAGGAGAAGGCATTCCAAGCCTTGAAGGACAACCTTACACATGCACCAGTGCTAGTCCTGCCCGACTTCAACAAAACGTTTGAAGTGGAGTGTGATGCCTCTGGAATAGGCATAGGAGCAGTGCTAACCCAAGGAGGGAGACCAGCGGCATACTTCAGTGAGAAACTAGGTGGTGCCTCACTGAACTACCCTACTTATGACAAGGAGCTTTATGCCCTTGTCCGAGAATTGGAGACTTGGCAGCATTACTTGCTGTCCAAGGAGTTTGTGATCCACACTGATCATGAGACTCTCAAACACCTCAGAGGGCAAACCAATCTCAAGAGGAGACATGCCAGGTGGATGGAGTTCATAGAGACCTTCCCGTACATCATCAAGTACAAGAAGGGCAAAGATAATGTGGTAACCGATGCACTATCAAGGAGGTTTTCCTTGATATTCACCATGGAGGCAAAGGTCCTAGGGTTCGAGCACATCAAGGACCTATACAAGGATGATCCTGACATTGCTGAGAGCTACAAGGAGTGTGGCACAGAGAGTCATGGCAAGTTCTACATCCATGAGGGATTTTTGTTCCGAGAAAGAAGGCTGTGCATACCACAAGGATCATTAAGGGAGCTTATCATCCGAGAAGCTCATGGAGGAGGACTCATGGGCCACTTTGGTGTTGACAAGACTCTAGCAGTGGTCAAGGAGCACTTCTACTGGCCACACATCAAGAGGACAGTAGAAGCTCATTGTGCAAGATGCATCACTTGTAAGAAGGCAAAGTCCCGAGTGCAACCTCACGGGTTGTATCTCCCACTGCCCATACCTATACATCCATGGGTGGACATCTCAATGGACTTTGTTCTAGGTCTGCCCAAGATCAACCACAAAGATGCAATCTTTGTAGTGGTGGACAGATTCTCCAAGATGGCACACTTCATTCCGTGTGCCAATGTCAATGATGCCACACAAACAGCTGAGCTATTCTTCAGGGAGATAGTACGGCTTCATGGAGTGCCAAGTTCCTCAGCCATTTCTGGAGGATCCTTTGGAGAAAGCTAGGCACGAAGCTACTCTTCTCTACCACCTGCCATCCTCAAACCGATGGCCAAACTGAAGTTGTAACCAGGACACTATCAACTCTTCTCAGGACTACACTAGGGAAGAACCTAAAGACTTGGTTGGAGTGCCTGCCATTCATAGAGTTCGCTTACAACCGAGCCGTGCACTCAGCAACCAAGACGACACCATTTGAAGTAGTATACGGCTTCAACCCTCTCACCCCATTGGAGCAAACGCCACTACCAGCAGCTGAGATGACCAACCTCAACGTAGCATCCAAGGCAGAGTTCATAAGGAGGTTACACCAGAGGTAGCAGAAACTTGGTGAAGAGGACCGGACAGTACGTGACTCATGCCAACAAGGGAAGAAAGGAGGTGATCTTTCAACCAGGCGATTGGGTGTGGCTACACCTACAGCAGGAGAGGTTCCCAAACCTAAGGAGTTCCAAGCTAGCACCAAGAGGAGATGGACCATTCAGAGTGCTGGAGAGGATCAACAACAATGCCTACCGGATCGAGCTCCCAGGTGAGTTTAATGTGTCCAATACGTTCAATGTTACTGACTTAGCCCCTTTCCATGCAGATGAACCAGTTTTGAGGATAAAACCTACTGAAGAGGGAGGGGATGATGAGGACATCAGGTCGTACATCCAGCCAGGATACCATACTGGCCGACCAGGAAGCTTGCCCGAGACAGCCGGACCATCTGGCATGTCTGTCGGACCAAGCAGTACCGCCGAACCCTCGACCAATAGGACCAGACTGGTCAGCATTGCCGGCGGAGAGGCCCAAGCTTTCGGCACACTTGGTGGCGACGTGGATGACACCGCCGGTCCCCTTGATGATGCCACCAACTCCGGGATCAACTTGGCCGGTCCTGAAGGCATCCTGGCCAGTACCTCGCACATTCCAGCCGGTACAGCTGATCCAGCCGAGTGCACGAGCAATTCAACTTCTACACAAGGAAACTCGGACCAGATAAGCTACCAGCTTCAGGACATGCATCTAGAGGAAGTATCCACACCAGTAGTGCCACCAGGAGCAATGACAAGAAGTAGATCAAGGGCACTCTTCCACAAATTCAGCTTATTGGTCGACAAGCTCCTAGAGGAAGATCAACTAAGGACAATGGGCCAGAAGTGCAAAGTAGAGTCCAAAGGCTTCTCAACAACACATGGGACATCAGAGACTTGGGCTTTAGTGGCAAGAAAGGTCAGGGCCCAAAGATTCTTAACCCTACTCCAAGTCGAAGACTAGGAGCAAGGCGCGTGCATGCCACAAGGACGGCCACCTTCCATTTCTTGGCCGTGAGGTAAGTTAAGGTAAGTTTCAATTCGAATATATGCCTCTTTCTGTTTTGTAGGGTAGGATCTAGATTCTTTACATTTTTGAGTCAAGAACATTTTAGGAATAGGTCCTTTTTTGGTTATACACTTTTGTATCTTTTCCATTTGTGCACTTTTGTAAACTTTCATTTTTTTTGTTTGAGTCGACCCTAGAAAGGTCAAGCTGTCGAGCATATTAATAAGGCTTCTTCCAGCATTGTAGTTCGACAACCTTTTTTATATTAATAAAGATAGAACTTTTTCCCAACAAGTTTTCTCTCAAGAATCTTGTGCGCTTAGAATCTAGTTGAGACCATCAAGGACCTATATAAGGATGATCCTGACTTTGCTGAGAGCTACAAGGACTGTGGCAAAGAGATTCATGGCAAGTTCTACATCCATGAGGGGTTCTTGTTCAGAGAGAAGGTTGTGCATACCACAAGGATCGTTACGGGAGATTATCATCCGAGAAGCTCATGGAGGAGGACACATGGGCCACTCTGGTGTCGACAAGACACTAGCAGTGGTCAAGGAGCACTTCTACTGGCTACACATCAAGAGGTCAGTAGAAGCCCATTGTGCAAGGTGTATCACCTGCAAAAAGGCGAAGTCCCGAGTGCACCCTCACGGGTTGTACCTCTCTCTGCCCATACCTACACATCCATGGGTGGACATCTCAATGGACTTTGTTCTAGGTCTGCCCAAGCTCAACCACAAAGATGCAATCATTGTAGTGGTGGATCGATTCTCCAAGATGGCACATTTCATTCTGTGTGCCAATGTTAATGATGCCACGCAAACAGCCGAACTGTTCTTCAGGAAGATAGTAGGGCTTCATGGAGTGCCAAGGACCATCGTGTCAGACAGGGACACCAAGTTCCTCAGCCACTTCTGGAGGACCCTTTGGAGGAAGCTAGGCACGAAGCTACTCTTCTCTACCACCTGCCATCCTCAAACCGATGCCCAAACTGAAGTAGTCAACCGGACATTATTGACTCTTCTCAGGACTACACTAGGGAAGAACCTCAAGATTTGGGTGGAGGCCTGCCATTCATAGAGTTCGCATACAACCGAGCCGTGCACTCAGCAACCAAGAAGACCCCTTTTGAAGTAGTCTACGGCTTCAACACTCTCACACCATTGGAGCAAATGCCACTACCACCAGCAGAGATGACCAACCTCAACGGAGCATCCAAGGCGGAGTTCATAAAGAATATACAGCAAAAGGTAGCACAGAAACTTGGAGAAGAGGACCGGGCAGTACGTGACTCATGCCAACAAGGGCAGAAAGGAGGTGATTTTTCAACCAGGCGATTGGGTGTGGCTACACCTACGGTAGGAGATGTTCCCCAATCTAAGGAGTTGCAAGCTGGCACCAAGAAGAGATGGACCATTCAGAGTGCTGGAAAGGATCAACAACAACGCCTACCGGATCGAGCTTCCAGGTGAGTTTAATGTGTCTAACACGTTCAACGTAACTGATTTAGCCCCTTTTCATACAGATGAATCAGTTTTGAGGTCAAAACCTACTGAAGGGGGAGGGGATGATGGGGACATCAGGTCGTATGGCCAGCCAGGAGACCAGACTGGTCGACCAAGGAGCTTGCCCGAGACAGCCGGACCCTTTGGCACGTCTGCTGGCCCAAGCGGTACCGCCGGGCCTTCAACTAGCCAGGCCGGACCGACCAACATTTCCGGTAGAGAGGCCCAAACTTCTGACCCAACTGGTAGCGACGTGGATGACACCGCCGGCCCAATTGGTGACGCCGCTGGCTCCGGGATCAATTTGGCCGAGTCCGATGACATTTCGGCCAGTACCTCGCACAGTCCAGCCGGTATAACCGATCCAGCCGATTGCACCACCATTTCAACATCTACACAAGGAGACTCGGACCCGATAAGCTACCAGCTTCAAGACATGCATTTAGAGGAAGTCTCTACACCAGTGGTGCCACCAGGAGCAATGACAAGGAGCAGATCAAGGGCGCTCTTCCACAAGTTCAGCTTGTGGATCGACAAGCTCCTAGAAGATGATCAACAAGGAACATTGGGCCAAGAATGCAAACAAGAGTCCAAAGGCTTCTCAACTATGCAAGGGACTTCAGAGACTTGGGCTTTACTGGCAAGAGAGGTCAGGCCCAAAGATTCGTAAGCCTACTCCAAGTCGAAGACTAGGAGCTAGGCGCGTGCATGCCACAAGGTCGGCCACCTTCTATTTCTTGGCCGATAGGTAAGAATGGTAAGTTTTCATATTATATACTTGCCTTTTCTATTTTGCTAGATAGGATTTAGAATGTTTATATTTTGAGTCAAAGATATTTTAGGTAGTCTTTTTCGATTATGCACTTTGTAACTTTTCCATTTGTACATTTTTGTAAGTTTTCCATTTTTTTCTTTGAGTCGATCCTAGAAGGTCAAGATGTCGAGCATATTAATATGACTCCTTCCAACATTGTAGTTCGACAACCTTTTTCTGATATTAATAAAGATCGAATTTTCTTTCTACAAGTTTTTTTCTCAAGAGACTTGTGCGCTTAGAACCTAGTCGAGACCAGCCCTCCTAGCTCTAAGTTTGTGATTTATCACGAGATTCATCACCCCTCGTGTGGTTCACTTCACCCTTCCATCCATTACCAAACAGAAAACCCCCATCCAGAAACCTAAGGTCGAATTTCTCACCTAATCTTCTCCAAACATCCCACGCGCGTACAGCCTTGATTCGAGGTTTGTATCAGAACCAAAACCCAAAAAACATCCATATTATTTGAATCGAATCCATCCCTATGCAAAAAACATGTGGGCCTTAGTTTTAAACCTGGCCCGACAAGAACACGGTTATTTGGGGGTTTCAGACTTTTTAACAAAATAATATCAATTATAAAATAAATTTAAAAGTACTAAGGATTAATATATATCTATATATATATATATATCCAATTTTAAACAAAGTATCAAGATAAAATCTAATTTAATTTTAAAAAATTAACTAAAAAAAATTATTACTAAATACACCAAAATAAAAAAAATACTTCAAATCTAACATTAGTGTCAATACGTCAAATCTAACATTAGTGTCAATATTAGAATTTTCTTTCACATATTTTAAAATATTTTAAATCTTTACCACCACCGCTACACAAAAAGTTAAACTATATTAAGTTTCAACATGTGTAAATCATGTAAAATACTCATCAGTATTTTATGGGTAATGATTTTAAAATTATTAAGTATATATAAATGATACTTTTATGAAGATCACAATGCATAAATGCAACCAACCGTACAATTCAATGCTTCAATGTGACTTAGTAAAATACGGATTCTATATTTTTTAAACATGTGCGGCAATACTAAAAATATATAAAAAATATTCCATATATCTATTTTAATTAAGTTAAATATTTAAACAAACCGTTAATCAAATCAAAGTATTTTTTGAATTTTTTGGGTCAGCCCAAACCCGATCGAGCTCAGCCCTAAAAATCATTTAGCTCGTATGGGCTTAACAAAAGGAGCAATTTTTATTGGGCTTATATATCTAGGCATGAGCTCGATATTTTTTGGGCTAGGTTTGGCGTTTGGGCCGTAGTTGATACGTCTAATTAGGTAACATTTGAATTTTAAACAACTATTTTGTCATTGTAGATTATACATGTTAAAATTACAAATACTAAGTCATTTTAATTTTCAGGATATTTTATGACCATCAAAAATTTGTCAATGGATAGAAGACTTTCAACCGATTGACATCAAGATAGAGAAAAAATCAAGATTCAAATACAAATTGTTTGGAATCAATCTATTGGAACAACCAAAAGATATAAGGCATTTCTATAAAACAATCTTTGAATGTGTAATAACAGTCAAGAGGCATTGTATAACGCTGTCCGAGCGTATCCATCTCAGAGGACTTGTGACATTTGCGGCTTCATACTATTAGAAGATTTTAGCAGTTTACAAAAAATAATATCCAATCCCGAAACTCCCTAACGAAGATCCAAATGTTGTGGAAGAGCATAAACCTGTGAGTTCTGACCTGCGGAAAGAAGCTGCACACAATATGCATTTAATCTATAAGCCCAGTGGAGCTCTTGATCTCGCGAGGCATATATTAAAGGATCACTGCTATTTCTGGGTCTTCTTCCATCGTTTTCGTTTATTTGTTGCCTTTAACTTTGTAACTGATTTATTTTGAGTCTAAGATTGAAATAGCATTTGACCTGTTGTGTTTAAGAAGGAGGATTTCAAGAGAATATTTGAATGATATCTTTTAGAAAGGATAAACTTGTGCAACAAGAGTTTTTTTATAGATGAGATTGCATGAAGATTCCAGGATTTTTAGACCTAGGTAATTTCATATGATATAAAGGAGTCAAGAGGGCTAAGGGTTAGATTAACACTCTTGAGCTCCGATTGAGAAATTTGTTCTTCGAAGCTTTAAACAGAAAGCTGAGAAGTGAGTGTTGTGATTTTCTTTGTGTATCACGGTAGGTGATTAGGATCAAAGAAAATTTGGCTTAGGCTATATTTTGGTTTGGTGACAACTTAAAGGGAGGTTTAGGTGTGTGTAAATTCAAATAAGTGTAATCCTTGTATAAACTTTAAGGGAGATTGCGTTGACTTGGCGCAATCCAAGTTACAAGTATATTGTGTTGCATTCTCCACACTTACAATTGGTATCAAGGCAAGTATGGAGAATTCACAACAGTTTGCGACGTTGGCCAAACCACTGATGCTAATGTTCGACGTCGAAAATTATGGTTACTGGAAGGTTCAAATTACACAAATGATTCAAACTATAGATCTTGATGTGTGGGCAGGAGTTGAAGATGGATGATCTCCACCAATGATCAAAAACAAAGAAGGTGATCTTGTACCAAAGTCTAGAAATATCTATAATGTAGAAGAAAAAGCAGAAGCTAAACCTAACTCCAAAACTCTACCTGGAATCTTATGTTCTTTGCGAATGAATCAATTTAAGAGGATACAAGGATGCACGACAGCAAAGGAAGCTTAGGATATTCTTCAAGTGTTAGTTGAAGGAATGAGTAGTGTGAAAAGAACAAGGATTTACTTGTTGGCATCACAATTTGAATTAATAACAATGGGTGAAGATGAGACTGTTGAACAATTCAGTGGTAAGTTAAGCTCTATCGCACATGAAACCATGGTCCTTGGAAAAAACTACAATGACAAGAAGCTGATTAAGAAGTTCCTTAGGAGTTTAGGATGAAAAAATCAATCATACAAGTCTGTTATAGATGTCGCAATGAATTCTGATGAAATTAAGTTTGAACAAGCATTTGGGATGATGCAGGCGTATGAGTTGGAATTGAGAAAGAATACTCAAGCTTCTAGAAAATGTATTGTTCTTTCTGTTACACCTAAAAAACGTAACAGAAAGTTAAAATGTTGTGAGGAACAAGGCAAGGTTGGTAGCTCAAGGCTATTCACAGGTAAAAGTTGTGGATTTTGATAAAACATTTGCATCAATAGCTCATCTGGAATCAGTTAGGTTCTTAATAGCTATGGCATGTGAGTTAAAATTCAAGATTACATCAGATGGATGTCAAGAGTGCCTCTCTAAATAGGATTCTACAATAGGAAGTTTATGTGAACAACCAAAAGGGTTTGAAAATTTTGAGCATTCCATTCATGTTTTCAAGGTGAAAAAGGCATTCTATGGCTTGAAACAAGCACCACAAACATTGTACGAATAGTTGACCATGCTTCTGGTTAAGCAAGGGTATAACCGTGGCAGTGTGGACAAGACTTTGTTTGTACTAAGTTATGAATCTCAAATGATGATTGTTCAAATATATATGGATGACATAGTCTTTCGTTTCACAAACCAGAAGATTGTAGAAAGATTTGTGAACAATATGAAGCATGAGTTTGAGCAAGCATGTGCGGAAAGTTGTCTTACATCTTGGGTTTACAAGTTAAACAGTTTGATGTTGGAATTTTCATAAGCCAAATAAAGTGGTCACAAAGTTTAGCTTGCAACACTGCAAGGTGGCAAAAACCTCCATGCGCACAAATGAAAAGTTGTCAAATGATGAATAAAGTGATGATGTTGATGAGAAGCTATACAGAGGAATGATCTGTACATTTCTATACCTTACTGCAAGCAGACTAGACATATGTTTGGTCATATAATTTTGTGCTAGATATCAAACAAAACCAAAGATGTCACATCTACATGTTGTCAAAAGGATCATCAAGTATCTTAAAGGAACATCATGGTTTGATATCTACTATACCAAGTACACCAACAAGAATCTAGTTGGGTATTATGATGCAGATTAGACTGGTTCTTTGGATGATCGAAGGAGCACAAGTGGTGGTTGTTTCTTTATGGGAAACAATATGATCTTTTGTTACAACAAGAAACAAAATAGTGTTTTGTTGTCAACAACACAGGCTGAGTACATAGTGCTTGGAAGCTGTTACACCTAATTGATGTGGATGAAACATATGACTACTGACTATAGTAATGTTTCTGATTGCTTACTTATCAACTGTGATAATCAAAGTGCTATAATATTGCTAAGAACCTTGTACAACATTCTCGCAGTAAACATATTGACATTAGCCATTTATTTTATATGAGAATTGGTTGAGCGAAAACTAATTGAGATAGAACACGTGGGTATTGAATTTCAATTGGCTGATTTATTCATTAATTGAGATATAAGAAAGGCTATTGTTGTTTGTGTAATCTAACTTTTTTGATGAGCTAGTTTTGATTAGAGATAGGAAACTGCACAGAAATAGTTATAGAATTCTGAAAATACCGTTTTGTTGTTATCGACATCCTAATTATATAGTGTTCTATAAAAAAGCTCCCTTACCTTAGTGTACAGAGGAATGATCGGTAATTTGTTGTACCTTATTGCAAGAAGACCAGATATCTGTTTGGCCATAGGATTTTTTGGATATCAAGCAAAGCCAAAGATGTCCCACATACTAGCTGTCAATAGAATTGTCATGTATGTTAAAGAAACATCGAGTTTTGATATCTACTATACCAAGGACACCAACAAGAATCTGGTTAGATACTGTGATGCGGATTGGGCTATTTCTTTGGATGATCGAAGGAGCACAATTGGTGGTAATCGTTTGATCGCTTGGCACAACAAGAAACAGTAGAGGCTTAGTAGATAGTGCTTGGAAGCTGTTAGACCCAATTGATGTGGATGAAAAAATGGCTGCAAACTATGGTAATGTTCATGATTCCTTGATTATCAACTAATAATAAAATTGCTACAAACATTGCTAAGAACCCTCTTTAACATTCTCCCACTAAACATATTGACATTAGACATCATTTTATACGAGGATTGGTTGAAAAAAAACTGATTGAGAAAGAACACGTGTGTACTGAATTTCAATTGGCTTATTTACTCACTGAATCTTTGGTTTTTTTACCAATTTTTAATTTAAGAAAGGCTATTGGTGTTTGTGAGATTTAATTTGTTTGATGAACTGCTTTTTATGAGAGATAGGAAAGTGCAACGAAATTGCAGAACTCTGAATAAACCGTTTTGTTGTTATCGGTTTCCTGTTTCTGTAGTGGTTTGTAAAAAAAGCTACACCTTACCTTAGTGTACAGAGGAATGATCGGTAATCTACACTATCTTACTACAAACAGACTAGACATATGTTTGGCCGTAAGACTCTGTGCTAGATATGAAGCAAACTAAACGATGTCACACCTACTCGCTGTTAAAAGAATCATCAAATATGTTAAAGGAACATTGATTTTTGGTATCTACTATTCCAAGGACACCAATAATAATCTGGTTCGGTACTGTGATTCGGATTGTACTGGCTCATTGGATGATCGAAGGAGTACAAGGCAACAACCTGATCTCTTGGCACAACAAGAAACAAAAAATGTTTTGTTGTCTACAATAGAGGTGGAGTACATAGCGTTTGGAAGCTGTTGCACCCAACTGATGTGGATGAAACAGATGGCTGATTACTATGGTAATGTTTCTAATTCTTTACTTATCAACTGTGACAATTAAAGTGCTATAAACATGACTAAGAACCATGTTCAACGTTCTCACACTAAACATATTGACATTAGACATCATTTTATATGAGAATTGGATGGAGAAAAACTAATTGAGATAGAACATGTGGGTATTGAATTTTAATTGGCTGATTTATTCACTAAACCTTTGGATTTTTACTGATTTGGTAATTTAAGAAAGGCTATTTGTGTTTGTGAGATCTAATTTGTTTGATGAGTTACTTTTGATCAGAGGCAAGAAAGTGCACATAAACAATTACATATCTTTGAAAAAATGTTTTGTTACTATTATGTAAAAAATCGCCTTACCTTAGTGTACAGAGGAATGATCGATAATTTGTTGTACCTTACTGCAAGGAGGCCATACATCCGTTTGGCCATAGGATTCTAAGTTAGATATCAAGCAAATCCAAATATGTCTCACCTACTAGCTGTCAAAAGGATAATCAAGTATGTTAAAGGAACATCGAGTTTTGGTATATATTATACCAAGGACGTACACCAACAAGAATCTAGTTGGATATTGTGATGCAGCCTGGGTTAGTTCTTTGGATGATAAATGAGCACAAGTGGTGGTTGGGTCTATATGGACAACTTGATCTCTTGGCACAACAAGAAACAAAACACTGTTTCATTTGTCAACAACAGAGGCTGAGTACATAACGTTTGTAAGCTTTTGCACCAAATTGACATGGATGAAACAAATGGCTGCTAATTGTGGTAATGTTTCTGATTCTTTACTTGTTAATTGTGATAATCAAAGTGCTATAAACATTGCTAAGAACGCTGTTCAACATTCTCGCACTAAACATATTGACACTAGACATCATTTTATACGAGAATTGGTTAGGGGAAAATTGATTGAGATAGAACACGTGGCTACTGTATTTCAATTTGCTGATTTATTCACTAAACCTTTTGATTTTAACCGAGTTGTTAATTTAAGAAAGGCTATTGGTGTTTGTGATATGTATTTTGTTTGATGAGCTACTGTTCACCAGAGAGAGAGAAAATACACAGAAACAATTATAGAATTCTGAAAACCTGTTTTATTGTTATCAATATCATATTTGTGTAGCTGTAGAAAAAAAGGTTGTATGTTGTTGACAATGAAAAACTGAGAGTGTTATCCTATTTGTAAAGAGTCAAAGTGCTAAGAAGAATAAAGAGTATCACAAGAAGTCAAATAATTTGTCTAATACATGTCAATCACAAATTTTTGATATAAAAGAAAAAGAAAAAAAGAAAAGAAAAAAAAGAAAAAAAAAGAAAAAAAAGAAAAAGGAGGAAAAAAGAAAAGAAAAAAAATGCAAAAGAAAGAAATATAATTCTCCAAAAGAAATTCTAACTGTCTCCATAAATATGTTACATGGACAAAGATTTGTGCTAAATTCAAAATAAAGACATGACTGTGTGAAAAGTTAGACTCATAACCCATGAATGCTATTTTTGATATACAGATTGATGTTATTGGTTCTAATGCTTGCGTCTTGATTAGTGTAGTGAGTTAAATAGATCTCAAGGTATGACTTTTAAATATAAAGATTACTCACATGTTATAAGAATTCTTGGGTTACTCACCGATGCCTTCTGTACTTATGTCTAGTGCAATATACAAAAACATATTTATGTAAACAAATACCTGATGTTCAATCATGATGATGTTTATGTGCTGATGATGTGATAAGTGTGTCAGATTTAAGATTTTAGATAGGTCTAAACCCATTAGGATGAAAAGCCCACTAGTGAGTAGTGGAGTAGTGTAGTAGTGGAGTAGTGGGAAGAAGATAAAAGGGTATCATCAATTACAAAGAGCCGAATAAATTGGAACAATATGAGAAGATCATTGAAAATCAAAAAAATTCAACAAGGAGAAAGCTCAAGGGTGAAATCGATCTTGTCAGGTTTATATCGTCTAATTCAATCACGAGGAGATCAATCTTCCGAGAACCCATCAGCATCTAGGTGAAACATACATGAGTCTGAAGAACCGTTCGATCTTAAGAAAACTATGGTGGTCTATGAAGAAGCAGAGGGAGATTCTGGTATAGGAGAACCCATCATACATGAGTTTGAATCAAAATTTGAGAAACCTGCAAAAATAGTGCTGGAACCGGCTAATTTGACTGTTGAATCAACTCCAGGTTTGACTCCACTAGTGATAAATCTTTCAGATCTTCCAAATCAGTCGACTGCACCTCACACCAATCTAGGTGAAGTCTCGTTACGACTAGTGAAGAGAAAACATAGGCCTCCACAAGTAACAACGAAGAAAGCAACGCAAACAACAAGTCAGAACCAAAATCGGACTGGAAAGAGCTTTGATCCTTAGAGATTCAACTCATTAGAACCAAAATTGAGGTATGACATCATCTCTAGTCATGGATTCCGCTTTATAAGAGAAAAGAATGTTGAATTTGGGGTGGTTGATGAAGTTAAACAACTGATAGAAAGGGATGGGTTGTTAAAAACACTAATAAATATTCAACCTTTTGTTTCTGAAGTTATATGGGAATTTTATGCCAATATCTCTAGTGTTAAGATGAAGTAGATGATAGGACATCTAGGATGCGAATGGCTGAGATAAGAGACAATGATCTAGCCGAGTTTATGACTGATGGAAAAATCAAGAAATGGTCGATGATAAACTTCAACAAATACTCTGACTTGATCTATAATTTGTACAAGATCTGTTGCGGAAACTGGTTTTCCAGCAATAATTTCCCCTACTCTAAACCTACAAAGACTAGAATCTTATACAAGATTGTGCACAATATTCCATTTAGTTTTGGAAAACTAGTTTTTGTTCATGTGTTGCATCTACTACTACGCCTGAATCGAAGCTTTTTCTTCCAACACAAAGTTCAGCTAACTGTGCCAAAGAGTGCTCCTACAACAAAGTCAAAAAAGAAAGGGGTCAAGAAAGAAACAAAACAAGTTGTTGCTTCATCATCTCGTGCTGAATCAGGTGGTTATCAAAAGGCGATGATGAAAATCATAAAGATCTTAAAAGATGCTTTATAAGTAGGTAAGTGATCTGATATTTTTTGTATTATTTGTGTGCTAATTGCTTTTAACTTAGTTGTACACTTAAGGAGGGGGAGAAGAAGATGCATCAGGTTTTGATGAGGATAGGGGAAATGTAGTTTTTGGTTTGTTAGTTTTAAAGTTTTTGTCACACACTAGATTTGTTTTTGGTTTGTATTTTTTGTGTTCTCACAAACTTGATACTTTGGCTAGTCATCAGTTATTTGTGTTTGAATTTGCTTCCGCTGAACAATATGTTGTAGACAAGATTTTTTTCTAATGCGGTTTAGGCCTTTGTTTAGATATATATTTTCTCGTGGTATTTATGTTTCTTTAAGTTGTTGCAGATTACAGAAGACCAAGGTTCTTAAATATCAAACAAAGTTAAAACAGGAAGATTGAAGAAGTACACTTATTTTGTTGTGCGAACATGAGTTTGCTTATCTTGTGACATCGTAGCAAGAGTTAGCGTACCACGAGATGGAAAGTATTTGGCAATACCAAAAGATCTAGGGATGACATGGAAACTGGAGGCTCAGGTTTCAAGAGGATCAAGTAATATGGCATGAGGATCTCAAGAAAATATTTGAAGGAGATATTTAGGAAAGATAAACTTGTGCAGCAAAAGTTTTTTTCCTAGACGAGATTGCATGAAGATTCTAGGATTGTAGACCTAGGGATTTTCGTGTGATATAAAGAGGCTAAAAAGATTAAGAGTTAGCTTAACACTCTTGAGCACCAATTGAGAAATTTTTTTTTTGAAGCTTTAAATAGAAAGTTGAGAAGGTGAGTGTTATGATTTTTCTTTTGTATCACGGTGGGGTGATTACGATCAAACAAAATTTAGCTTAGACTATATTTTGGTTCGGTAACAACCTAAACTGAAGTTTAGATATATGTAAATCAATAAATATAATTTTTATAAAAAATTAACTTATAAAAAATATAATATATATATATATATATACGTTGATTTTGCGTGTTTCAATTCAAAAGTCTGTTGTGATAGCATTCTCTACAATTACATAATGCATGTTACGGGTTTGATTCTAAGAATATAAAACTACAAAAGTTTTGCATTTTTAGTCGTTAACTATATCGAGAAGGATATAGTGTCTTAGGCTACGAAAGGTTTTGTGAATGTCAATGAACATGATCCTAGTGTGTTTGTTTAATGAATTGCATGCCCTAGTTAAACCATCAGGTATCTTACATATTAAATTAACACTATGAAAATATGTCTTTATGTAACGGTGTTTCTAGTTATAGAATACGCACAATCGTAAATATTGAATTTCTTTGACATGTGTAATTGAATCAATCCATATACTGAGCTCTCGTTGGTCTCCAACATTTGCTAATTTTTATAGAAATAGTTTAGAAAGTATTTTCTTATTTTTGTCACTATTCCTCAACTTCAAAAATTGCTTCTTTTAAATTTTATCCTACCAGAGTTTCATAGGTTAAAAGTTCATAGTAAAATCATTAATCTATGTGTAACTGGTACCCAAAATATTACTGCAATTGTTGTGCATTTGTAAAAAACATTCAAAAAAAATTGGCAGCATCAAAATTTTTACACCGATGCTAGACATTAATTGTGTTAGTTTTGAGTTTCAGATTGGAATTTAGAATATGATATTTTATTTTCGTTAATTTCTTTCTGTATTAATTATAATCTACTTTAATTACTCTCTTTTGATATTAGATGTATTAATAGATCGTATATTTTGTATGGATTTAGGTATTGTTTTCTTTGTGTTAGGTCAGACAATTGATTATGTATAGAGTCTCATGCATTCGAGGCTCACGTTTCCATTCATATGGAATCCAATGTTGCACTTCATTTAGAGAGCATGCATTTTGATTATTTTCAGGTATTTGGAGTTTACAGCATGCATAGAGATTTGAAATATGGAAGGATCAAGGTGAAACCGAAAATTTGTAAGGTGTAGAACTTAAGCAAGAAGTGATCGATTAAATGGCCGATTGAGCTGGACCGATCAGGATATCCAAGGAGCAAATGACCCAAAAGAGGCATATGATCGGCCAAACAACCAATCATAGTGGCGCTTCCAAACCCAATTAACGAGCCAAATTGTGAATCAATCCAGCCGATGAAACAATTATATAAGCATAAATCACGCCATAAACATGGACTGCAGTTATCAGTCATATAACCGATTAGATTTTCCTAGTGCCTAATCAAACTGTATCCTGGGGTAGGTTGATTGGCTAGATGAGCAATCACCATGGCTATTGTTGCAAACTTTTTTCCATTCCGATTTTTTCCATGTCGATCCAGTCCGTTTTCATAAGGCACTACTAGATTTTAGAGCTATAAACTTGGGGCTTTATGGTCTCTTTAGTTCGTATCCACATTTTTGTAAAAATGTGATACTTTTAGTGCCATTTTAGAGAAAAATCTTATTCCCTATCTTTTACCATGTGTATGTTTTCATACATTGCTTGTTTCTTTATTGATTTGGTCATGTGTGAGTATTTCTATTATGGGCTAAGGGTTTAGTAGATTATGATGGAATTACTTGTTAGGGAATGATGCTTACGACTTAGATTCATTGTGATTCATTGATTAAGAATATGGTAAAGGTTAGATTATGATTGATCACCCAAATTATAGACATTAAGGATTTCTCATCCGAAATATGTTCAATAAATACTTGAACCAACTCTTAATTGGCTATAGTTCCCTAAGCAATGAAAGTTGATGTTATTATGTCTTAGTCGATTTAGTGGACTTCAATGTTTATCAATTGTTTGGTTTGCAAATAAAACTTTAGTTGATCTCTCTTTTGGTGAAAAATAATTTAATACCACGAACGTGTATTATTCTAATCACGTGATAAATGTCCTAGGATGGTAGTTATTTCACTTCATCCAAATGGATTGCTAGACCCTCATGCACGTATAGTTATCTTAGTTGGTTGCTTTGTTTAGTGTTTTAAGTTTTTGTTTTGTTTTTGTTCTTGTTTGGTTCAAATTTAAATCACCTCTTGCTAGCTTAGTTGTTTCCTCGATTCGTAGTGTTCTAGTCATGTCTCCCTTTCGATCGAGCCTCAATTAACTCATCCACATAACCAGCACTTGGGTATACTGATGTCTTATAAATATTAAAACTTATTTAAAAAACCCTTGTTATCAATTTTTTGGAGATATTGCAAGTGAAGAAAACACATTAGAATTAGGGTTTGGAATCTATTTGAGAATATTTTTTGACCTTTGATCTTGCGAGAACTGAAATGGGGAATCAACCCAATCGAGGTTATGAATGGAAGAGGAAAGGAGACTACGATGAACCCATCACTAATAACACAAGAACAGGAATTCGACCACCTCCTTGGAATGTCAACCATTGGGAGATCAAATCAGGATTGATCAACATGATGCAAAACAATAGGTTCTTTGAGTTGCCAAGTGAGAGTCCAATGGAACACTTGGACAACTTTGTTCACCCACGTGGAACTATTAAACAGAATTGTTTGTTCGAGGATGTTCTCAAGCTAACATTATTTGGGTTCTCTCTTGTAGACAAGGTGGCACAATGGGAGAAGGCGGTGGGTATTTCAAGCGTCACCACATGGGACGAATGCAGGAGAAGATTTGTTACAAGTTATGTTGATCACAGAGGTTGGAGCGTAAGAGTTTCAAGAAATAGGAGAAGTATTGGTAACACAGCGAATCATAAGTCCAATGGTCGATCCATTCGATACCATTTAGATGGAGAACATCTTCCACAGCCGATGCATCATAAAAGGCAAGGTATGCAACCTTATAATAGATGGTGGTTCTTGCACTAACGTATCTAGTGCATACATGGTTGAAAAGCTAGGCAGTGAGAAGACAAATCCCCCTTAGCCATACTTGCTAAGGTGGCTAAATGACAAGGTTGAGCTCAAAATCCATGAGCGTCTAATGGTACTATTCAGCATGGCCGTTACCAAGACCAAGTCATGTGTGATGTGGTAGGAATGCAAGCAGGACACCTTTTTTAGGAAGGCCATGGCAATTTGATCGGGAAACAAAACATGAAGGTCGGACCAACCTGTACACATTTGTAGACGAAAATGGACGGTCAGCCTAGCTCTTCTCACTCATGCCCAAATACATGAGTTACAATTACAAATAACTAAGGAGAAGAGCCTCATTAAGTCTAACTTTCTCATTCAACCAAGTCATGTTTGAAGAGCTTTGGCCTCTAAGGAATTGATGCTTCTAATGGTCTTTAAGAAGGTTTTGAGAGTGAAGGAAAAGAAGACATAGAGGGAGATCTTGAAGTGGCCAACCTACTTAACAGATTCAAGGATGTATTCCCTGAAGAAATACCAGCCGGCTTGCCTCAATTGCGCGGCATTGAGCATCAAATTGATCTCGTGCCTGGAGCAGCGTTGCCCAACTGGCCAACATACATAATGAGTCCAAAGGATTCCAAAGAGCTTGAAAAGCAAGTCAAGAATCTCTTGGAGAAGAGATATGTATGGGAGAGTCTCAGCCCATGTGTCGTACTAGTGTTGTTGGTCTCAAAAAAAGATGGAACATGGCATATGTGCATAGACTGTTGGGCCATCAACAATATTACGGTCAAATACCGGCATCCCATACCCCAGTTGGATGACATGCTTGATAAGTTAAGTGAAGCCACTGAATTCTCGAAATAGATCTAAAAAGTGGGAACCACAAAGTAAGGAGGGATTAATGGAAGACTACCTTCAATACTAAGCATGGGCTGTACGAGTTGACATTCATGTCATTTCGCTAGACTAATGCCCCCAACACCTTCATGCGCCTTATGAACCAATTTCTTAGGACGTACACCAATAAATTCATTGTGGTTTATTTGATGACACACTAGAATATAGCAAGTGTCTAAATTACCATATTTCACATCTTGAGATGGTGCGAAGAACACTTCAACAAGAGGAGCTCTACGCCAATCTCAAGAAAACTAGATTTTGTACTAATAAACTTTTCTTCCTAGGTTTTGTTATGAGTTCACAGGACCTACAGGTTGATGAAGATAAGATCTGAGCCATTCAGGAATGTCACCCGACAATTTCAGCCAATTGAGGCGTTTTCACGGACTGGCCAGCTTCTACCGGCGGTTTGTACCAAATTTCAATAGTATAGCCTCCCTCTTAATGGCGGTTGTGAAGAGGAACGTGGAATTTAGCTGCGGAGAAGCCCAAGGGAAGGCATTCAAAGCTTTGAAGGACAACCTCACTCTCGCTCCGATGCTAGTCTTGCCTGGCTTCAACATGACTTTTGAAGTGGCGTTAATGCCTCAGGCATTGGCATAGGCGAGGTCTTGACACATGGAGGCCGGCCAGTTGCTGATTTTAGTGAGAAGCTTATTTAAGACGCTGTATGAGGCCTTACAAAGGTCGAGGGCTGGCCGAGATACAAGATGGTGGTCACTCTCTCTTGTTATGGCCAAGGGGATAGGGGTGGCGACCTAACGAGGTGGCGGTCCCTCTCTCTCGTGGGATCAAGTAAAGGATAGGGATGGGGGAAGTGAGGTGCTCCACAAAGAGAGTAGAAACGTTTTTGATACATCACTTGATTGAACTCGTAAAGAGTTTCTTTCTACTTGAGGAAAATTCGATCATTAATAATATCAAAAAAGCTAAAATGTTACAAGGCTGTTTGTGGTTTCCTTGTTGTATTTCTTTCATTTAATTAACCGAATTAAATGAAAGAAATACAACAAGGAAATCAAAAACAAAAGGAAATTGCAACAACACAAAAAATAAAAGTTCATAAACCATAAAAAGGAAAGTCTAAAGTTGCGTTAAGGGTGAGACTCAAAGTTTGAATTGGCATCATGTTTAGCTATTGTGAGGGAAATTTTTTCATGCAAGAAGGTAAATAAATGGACCATACCTTAACCTTACTTGCAAATGGCCCCGTAAGAACACTAAGTGTTGATTCCATGTGTGTTTGAGGCATCTAGTGTCTTGGGTGGTCTTGGGCTTTAAAGTCTTCTATTTCTTCACTTGATGCCTTATGGTCTTGTTCTTGAAGCTTTTTCAGGTGTCTTTCTCCATCTTGAAGCTCTTGCGAATGGGCATTTTTCCAGCCTTTTCTTGTCTTTGGTGGGCACCTTGGATCCTTGTGCGTTCTAGTGCTGTAAAGCAAGTTATGGCAGTTGATTTGAAACTAAAGGCAGAAGATATACCTGGAATTAGACGCTCATGGCTGTTGCCAATGGTCATTTGTCCAAAGTTTTGGACAATATCAACGGTTGGTCGATGTATCATGGTCGATGGGCCATCTACGCCGGTAGTACCGGTTCCGGCAGGGATCGGACAGGTCTCTAGTCATGTCATTAGCTCATGACCAAGGGATTTGAGGTAGTTTTTTATGGCGAGGTTTGATACAAGCCTTGAATCAAGGCCGTAACACTCGCGGACTGGTTGGAGAAGATTAGGCGAGAAACTTGGTCTTAGGCTTCTGGATGGGAGGTTTTCTGGTGGTATTGGATGGACAGGTGAAGTGAACCACACGAGGGGTGATGAAATTTGTGATAAATCACAACTTAGAAGCTAGGAGGGCTGGTCTCAACTAGGGTTCTAAGCGATAGAGTTTTAGGAGAAAAACGTGTAGGAAAAAGTTATATCTTTATTAATAATCAAAAGTTGTCGAACTACAATACTGAAGGAGCCTTATTAATATGCTCGGCAGCTTTGACCTTCTACGGTCGACCCAAAATAAAAATGGAAAAGTTACAAAAGTGCATAAGGAAAATTACAAAAATGAAATAACCGAAAAAGAACAACTACCTAACTTGTTCTTGACTCAAAAATGGAAAATTTACTATTCCTACCCTGCAAAACAGAAAAGACAAGTGTATAATTGAAAACTTACCTTTCTTACCTTTCGGCCAAGAAACGGAAGGTGGCCGACCTTGTGGGTTGTACGCGCCTAGCTCCTAGTCTTCAATTTGGAGTAGGGTTACGAAATGTTGGGCCTTAACCACTTTTTCCACGAGAGCCCAAGTCTCTGGAGTCCTTTGCAATGTTGAGAAGCCCTTGGATTCTTCCTTGTACTCTTGGCCCAATGCTCCTTGTCATTGGTCTTATAGGAGCTTGTCTACACACAAGCTGAACTTGTGGAAAAGTGCCCTTGTTCTGCTCTTTGTCATGGCTCCTGGTGGCACCACTGGTGTAGAGACTTCATCCAGGTTCATGCCTTGAATCTGGTAGCTGAGTTGATCCGAGTCTCCTTGTGTAGAGGTGGAAATAATGGTGCAATCACGTGAGCTGGCTGGATTGTGTGTGGAGCTGGCCGAGTTGAGATCGAAGCCGGCCAGATTGATTTGTGAGCCGGCGGCATCACCAGCTGGGCCGGCGGTGTCATTCACCTCGCCACCAGTTGGGCCAGAGGTTTGGGCCTCTCTGCCGGAAAAGTTGGTCGGTGCGGCCCGGCTGATCATAGGGCCGGCAGTACCGCTTGGCCCGGCTATCTCGGGCAAGCCTTCTGGTCGGCCATTTTGGTCTTCTGGTCGGCCAGACGATCTGATGTCCTCATCATCCCCTCCCCATTCAGTAGGTTTTGACCTCAAAATTGGCTCATCTGCAAGGAAAGGAGCTAAATCAGTCACATTGAATGTGTTTGACACATTAAACTCACCTGGAAGTTCAATCCAGTTGGTGTTATTGCTGATCCACTCCAGCAATCGGAATGGTCCATCTCCTCTTGGGGCTAGCTTGGAACTCCTTAGGTTGGGGAACCTCTCTTGCTGTAGGTGTAGCCACACCCAATCGCCTTGTTGAAAGATCATTTCTCTTATCTCTTTGTTAGCGTGAGTCACGTACTGCCCGGTCCTCTTCTCCAGGTTTTTTGCTACCTTCTGGTGTATCTTCTTGATGATTATGTCTTAGATGCTCCATTGAGGTTGGTCATTTCTGTTGGTGGCAGTGGTGTTTGTTTCAAAGGCGTTTGAGGGTTGAAGCCGCATAACACTTCAAAAGGGTCCTTCTTTGTGGCTGAATGCACTGCTCGGTTGTAAGCAAACTCTATAAATGGCAGGCACTCCACCCATGTCTTGAGGTTCTTTCCTAGTGTGTTCGTGAGAAGAGTCGACAATGTCCGGTTGACTACTTCAGTTTAGCCATTTGAAGATGGCAAGTGGTAGAGAAGAGCAGCTTTGTGCCTAACTTTCTCCAGAGGGTCCTCCAGAAGTGGCTGAGAAATTTGGTGTCTCTGTCTGACACGATGGTCCTTGACACTACATGAAGTCACACTACCTCCTTGAAGAATAGTTCGGCTGTTTGCGTGGCATCATTAACACTGGCACATGGGATGAAATGTGCCATCTTGGAAAATCGGTCCACCACTACAAAGATAGCATCTTTGTGGTTGATCTTAGGCAGACCTAGAACAAAGTCCATGGAAATGTCCACCCATGGATGTGTAGTTATGGGCAGAGGGAGATACAACCCGTGAGGGTGCACTCGGGACTTCACCTTCTTGCAAGTGACGCACCTTGCAAAATGGACTTCTACTGACCTCTTGATGTGTGGCCAATAGAAGAGCTCCTTGACCATTGCGAGTGTCTTTTCAACACCAAAGTGGCCCATATGACCTCCTCTATGAGCTTCTCGGGTTATAAGCTTTCGTAGAGATCATTGTGGTATGCACAACCTTCTTTCCCGGAACAAGGACCCATCATGGATGTAGAACTTGCCACGACTCCCTGTGGCACACTCCTTGTAGCTCTCAGTAAAGTCAGGATCATCCTTATATATCCTTGATGTGCTCAAATCCTAAGACATTTGCTTCCATTGTAGATATCAAAGCAAACCTCCTTGATAGTGCATCGGGTACCACATTATCCTTGCCCTTCTTGTACTTGATGACGTAAGGGAAGGTTTCTATAAACTCCATCCACCTAGCATGTCTCCTCTTGAGGTTGGTTTGCCCTATAAGGTGTTTGAGAGTCTCGTGATCAGTGTTGATCACAAACTCCTTGGACAACAAGTAATGTTGCCAAGTCTCCAAAGCTCGGACTAGGGCATAGAGCTACTTGTCGTAGGTGGGGTAATTCAGTGAAGCCCCACCTAACTCCTCACTGAAGTATGCCACTGGCCTTCCTCCTTGGGTTAGCACTGCTCATATGCCTATTCCAGAGGCATCACACTCCACTTCAAACGTCTTGTTGAAGTCGGGCAGGACTAGTACTGGTGCATGCATGAAGCTGTCCTTCAGGGTCTGGAATGCCTTCTCTTGAGCTTATCCCCAGCTGAATCCCATATTCTTCTTCACTACTACCGTCAATGGTGAGGCAATGCTGCTGAAGTTGGGCACGAATCTTCTGTAGAAGCATGTTGCTGAAGTTAGGCACGAATCTTCTGTAGAAGCTGGCCAGGCCGTGGAAGCTTCTCACTTGGCTGATGTTGCTCGGTGTTGGCCATTTTTGTATGGCTTGAATCTTTTCTTCATCAATCTGTAAGTTGTATGAATTTACAACAAAGCCTAAGAAAACAAGCTTATCAGTACAAAAGGTGCACTTCTTGAGATTGGCATAAGCTCTTCTTGTTGAAGGGTTTTAAGCAACATCTCAAGATGTGTAAGGTGTTCCCATAGGCATTTACTGTAAACAAGTATGTCATCAAAATAGACTACTACAAACTTACTGATGTACGTCTTAAGAACTTGGTTCATAATGCGCATGAAGGTGCTTAGGGCATTAGTCAAGCCAAATGACATGATTTTCCACTCATAGAGCCCTTGCTTTGTCTTGAAAGCAGTCCTTTGAATGGTCTCGGAGGGGTCTACCATTGCATTGAGGATGTGTCTAGTTACCAGTACTTCTCCCACATCAGGGTACTCAATGTCACTGTATTCTGCTTCTGGTTCAAAGTCCTCTTCATCTTGAGACTCATACTCTCCAGCTTCCGTAATCAACGTGACTCGGTTGTTGGGGAACTCCTTTGAGATGTCACCACGACCCCTGCACTTAAAGCAAGTGATATCATGTGATCTCTGAGGGTTAGAAGACTTACTAGGCTCTCTCAGGTCACGGGTTTGCTCAGGAGGCTTGCTCTTGAACTGTGATTCGATTTCTATACTCTTTCCCTTGTCTACGGGCTTGGTGCTAATGCTTGGTGCCCAAGGTATCTTAGGTTTGCTGCGTATTTCTTGGCTCTTACGCCTCATGTGCTGCTCAGCCTGGACAGAGAGGTGGAACAAGTCCTTGAAATCATTGTAGATTTGTCTCTCCATTTTTCGGCTGATCCTCTCTTGTAATCTATCCAAGAATTGAGCCATCAATGCTTCCTCATCGTCATTGAGCTCCAACTTGTTCCTTAGTCTCTCAAACTCCTTGTAGTACTCCTCTACTGATCTTGTGTCCTGTTTAATAGTACGAAAACATCGTTGCAAATCTCTATGTAAATAAGGTGGGACAAACCTTTGCCTCATGAGATCCTTCATCTCGACCCAAGAATCTACGGGCCTCAATCTCCTTCTCCTCCGGTCAGAAGCCTCACGATCCCACCAGATGAGGGCATTATACTTGAGTTGTGCTACTGCCATGGATACTCTACTAGGGCTTGGCTGGTTGTAATGGTCGAAGATGTGATCCATCCTTCTTTCCCAATCTAGGTAGGCCTCGGAGTCTACTTTTCCTACAAAAGTAGGAGGTGTTAGTTTGACATCGTGACTATTTACCCGATTGTAGGCGTAGTCATCTCCATCCACATAATGTCTAGGAGGCATCCTAGGTATCTAGTGATGACCATAGGGCTCATAACCATTGCCCTTTGCTTCTAGTTGCTGTGGAGGTCCTCTCGGACTAGGGTGATAGCTGTGAGGCTGTGGGTCCTCATCTCCATCCGGCTGGGGCTCCTCCTATTCTGGCCGTGTCCTAGGGTGATCAGAACCTTCGGCAGGATCTTTGTCAGCCCTCACGTGCCTTATGTCCTGGAATCTCACCGTGTTCTCCAATCGCCTCTGCTTCTCGCTAATTTATGTGAGTTGTGTTTGGAAGGTGTTGAACATGACCATCATGGCCTCGGTTGCATCTTGATTTCCTTCAGCCACTCGTGTGCTACAAGAAAAAAAAAACAAGGTTAGTTTGCTCCAAAGAATTCTTTAGGAGGTTTTTTCTATAATAGAAGAAGGTGCAAATAGAAAAGGAAAAATTAGAAAAAAGGAAAGATCCTAACAATTAATGCTACAAATCTTAGCAATTAATGCAAATCTCCTACATTTCTTTTTTTTGTCGATTTTCTTGATTTTCTTTTTATTTTTTTGTTTTTTATTTAACTTAATTAATAATGGAAAATATGCTTTTAACAAAAGGAAAAACGAAGTTGCAAGAAAAATAATAAATCTAGACCCTAGTAATGCACTTAGAAGCTAGATGCACTCGGTTTGAATTTTAGATGTTATTTTTTTTATTTTTTGAATGAAACTTAAACTAATACACGAATTGGAAATAAAACTAAAGTAAAGGATAGAAACAACCTGGTTTTAGGAGCTTAAGCTCTGATTCCAAAATGATACAAGCCTTAAATCAAAGCCGTAACACTTGCATACTGGTTGGAGAAGATTAGGCGAGAAACTCGGTCTTAAGCTTCTGGATGGGGGGGGGGGGGGTTTCTGGTCGGTATTGGATGGAGAGGTGAAGTGAACCACACGAGGGGTCATGGAACTCGTGATAAATCAGAACTTAGAAACTAGGAGGGCTGGTCTCAACTAGGGTTCTAAGCGATAGAGTTTTAGGAGAAAAACTCGTAGGAAAAAGTTATATCTTTATTTATAATCAAAAGTTGTCGAACTACAATGCTGAAGGAGCCTTATTAATATGCTCGGCAGCATGGACCTTCTAGGGTCGACCCAAAATAAAAATAGAAAAGTTACAAAAATGCATAAGGAAAATTACAAAAAGGAAATAACCGAAAAAGGACAACTACCTAAATTGTTCTTGACTCAAAAATGGAAAACTTACTATTCCTACCCTGCAAAACAAAAAAGGCAAGTGTATAATTGAAAACTTACCTTTCTTATCTTTCGGCCAAGAAATAGAAGGTGGCCGACCTTGTGGGTTGCCCGCGCCTAGCTCCTACTCTTCAACTTGGAGTAGGGTTACGAAATGTTGGGCTTTGACCTTTTTTTGCCACGAGAGCCAAAGTCTGTAGATTCCTTTGCAATGTTGAGAAGCCCTTGGATTCTTCCTTGTACTCTTGGCCCAATGCTCCTTGTCGTTGGTCTTCTAGGAGCTTGTCTACACATATGCTGAACTTCTGAAAAAGTGCACTTGTTCTGCTCCTTGTCATGGCTCATGGTGGCACCACTGGTGTAGAGATTTCATCCAGGTTCATGTCTTGAAGCTGGTAGCTGAGTTGATCCGAGTCTCCTTGTGTAGAGATGGAAACGGTGGTGCAATAGCGTGAGCCGGCTAGATTGTGCGTGGAGCTGGCCGAGTTGAGATCGGAGCCAGCCATATTGATTTGTGAGCCGGCGGGGTCACCAGCTGGGTTGGTGCTGTCATTCACATAGCCGCCAGTTGGGCCGGAGGTTTGGGGTTCACCGCCAGAAAAGTTGGTCGGTCTGGCCCGGCTGATCATAGGGCTTGCGGTACCGCTTGGCCCGGCAGATGCGCCAAATGGCCTAGCTGTCTCGGGCAAGCCTTATTGATGAAGACATCAGGTCGTACATCCAGCCAGGAGACCAGACTGGCCGACCAGGAAGCTTGCCCGAGACAGCAGGACCATCTGGCGCGCCTGCCGGACCAGACAGTACCGCCGGACCATCGACCTATAGGACCAGACCGGTCAACATCGCCGGCGGAGAGGCCCAAGCTTCCGGCACACTTGGTGGGGACGTGAATGACACCGCCGGTCCCCCTGATGACACCGCCGACTCCGGGATCAACTTGGCCGGTCCTGAAGTCATTCCGGCCAGTACCGCGCACAATCCAGCCGGTACAGCTGATCCAGCCGAGTACACGCGCACTTCCACTTCTACACAAGAGGACTCGGACCAAATGAGCTACCAGCTCCAGGACATGCACTTAGAGGAAGTCTCAACACCAGTGGTACCTCAAGGAGCAATGACAAGAAGCAGATCAAGAGCGCTCTTCCACAAATTCAGCCTATGGGTCAACAAGCTACTAGAGGAAGATCGACTAAGGACAATGGGCCAAAAATACAAGGAAGAGTTCAATAGCTTCTCAACAATACAAGGGACATCAGAGACTTGGGCTTTAGTGGCAAGAGAGGTCAAGGCCCAGAGATTTGTAACCCTACTCCAAGTCGAAGACTACGAGCAAGGCGCGTGCATGCCACAAGGATGGCCACCTTCCATTTCTTGGCCGTGAGGTGAGTTAAGGTAAGTTTACATTCGAATATATGCCTCTTTCTGTTTTGCAGGGTAGGATCTAGTTGCTTTACATTTTTGAGTCAAGAACATTTTAGGAATAGGTCCTTTTTCGGTTATGCACTTTTGTATCTTTTCCTTTTGTGCACTTTTGTAAACTTTCCTTTTCTTTATTTGTGTCGACCCTAGAAGGTCAAGCTGTCGAGCATATTAATAAGGCTCCTTCCAGCATTGTAGTTCGACAACCTTTTTGATATTAATAAAGATAGAACTTTTTCCCCAACAAGTTTTCTCTCAAGAATCTTGTGCGCTTAGAATCTAGTTGAGACCAGCCCTCCTAGCTCTAAGTTTGTGATTTATCACAAGGTTCATCACCCCTCGTGTGGTTCACTTCACCCTTCCATCTTTTACCAACCAGAAAACCCCCATCCAGAAGCCTAAGGTTGAGTTTCTCACCTAATCTTCTACAAACAGCCCACGCGCATACATCCTTGAATCAAGGCTTGTATCATTTTGGTATCAGAGCTTAAAGCTCCTAAACCAGGTTGTTTCTATCCTTTTGCTTGTCTTATTTCTAGTTCTTGCATTAGTTTAAGTCGTATTCAAGAAAAATAAAAAAAACAACATCAAACTCCAAACCGAGTGCATCTAGCCTCCTACGTGTATCACTAGGGTTTAGATTCACTTTTGCATTGTCTTCCTTTTGTTTAATTCATATTTCCATTAATTTTAAGTTAAATTAAAAAGAAAAAGAAAAGAAAAGAAAAAGGAAAGAAAAGAGAATAGGAAAATACCCAAGATATTTCGAATTGGACAGCTAGCACAAGTTGTCTAGGAAGTTTCCTTTTTCTTGTAGTCGAATTTCCTTTCCTTAAGATTTTTCCTTTTTGCATTTTTTCAACCCCATATAAAAAGAAAACCCTCCTAATAATTTAGGAGCACCCTAATTGTCTTCTTTCTTTGTAGCACACCATGGGAGAAGAGAATAGAGACGCAGCTGAAGCCATGATGGCCATGTTCACCACACTCCAAACACAACTCGCGTCCATAGGCGAGAGGTTGGAGCGCGTGGAGAGACCAGTAAGATTCCAGGCCATAAGGCACGTGAGAGCTGAGCAAGGCCGTCCTGAGGGTCCTGAGTACCTTAGGACACGGCACGAACAGGAGGAACCCCAGCCAGAAGGAGATGAGGACACACAACCTCATAACTATCACCATAGGCCGAGAGGACCTCCACGGCAACCAGAGGCAGAAGATGATGGCTTTGAACCATATGGTCTTCACCAGAGACCCAGAATGCCTCCTAGACGTCATGAGGATGGAGATGAACACACCTACAACCGGGTAATTCATCCTGATGTTAAACTAACTCCTCCAAGTTTTGCAGGAAAAGTAGACCCCGAGGCTTACCTAGATTGGGAGAAGCGAATGGATCATATCTTTGATCACTACAACCAACCAGGACCTAGGAGAGTCTCAATGGCAGTAGCACAACTCACGGACAATGCCCTCATCTGGTGGGATCGTGAGGTATCTGACAGAAGGAGGAAGAGAATGAGACTCGTAGACTCATGGGTCGACATGAAAGACCTCATGCGACAAAGGTTTGTTCCACCTTACTTTCATAGAGATTTGCAACGTCGTTTTCGTACTCTTAAGCAGGGTACCAGATCAGTAGAGGAGTGCTATGAAGAGTTCCAGAAGTTAAGAAACAGATTGGAGCTCAATGATGATGAAGAAGCACTGATGGCACAATTCTTGGATGGACTCCAAGAAAGGATCAGCTGCAAGGTGGAAAGGCAAATCTACAACGACTTCAAGGACTTGTTCCACCTATCTGTGCAAGCTGAGCAGCACATCAAACATAAGAGCCAAGACATCCGCAGCAAGCCTAAGACACCTTGGGCACCAAGCAACATGCCTAAGACCGTGGACAAAGGCAAGAGCGTAGAGATCGAGTCAAGGTTCAAGAGCAAGCCTCCTGAACCCACCCGTGACCAGAGAGAGCCTGGTAAGTCTTCTAACCCTCAAATATCACGTGACATAACTTGTTTCAAGTGCAGGGGACGTGGACACATCTCAAGAGAGTGCCCAAACAACCGAGTCATGCTGATTACAGAGGCAGGAGAGTATGAGTCCCAAGATGAAGAGGACTATGAGCCAGAAGGAGAGTATGGTGACATTGAGTACCCTGATGTGGGGGAAGTGCTGGTCACTAGACGTATCCTCAGTGCAATGGTGGACCCTTCCGAGACCATCCAAAGGGAGAACATCTTCCACAGCCGTTGCACCATCAAAGGAAAGGTATGTAACCTCATCATAGATGGTGGTTCTTGCACTAACGTTGCTAGTGCGTATATGGTTTATAAGCTAGGTCTAGAGAGGACACGGCATCCTCGACCATATAGACTGAGATGGCTCGATCACAAAGTGGAGCTCAAGATTCATGAGCAAGTCACTGTGCCATTCAGTGTGGGCAAGTACCAAGACCAGGTCGTGTGCGACGTGGTGCCCATGCAAGCTGGCCATCTTCTGCTAGGGAGACCATGGCAGTTTGACAAAGAGACCAGGCATGATGGCAGAACCAATCTCTACACCTTCGTGCATGACAAGAGGAAGGTCAGCCTAGCTCCTCTTACACCTGCCCAAGTATATGAGCTACAACTCCAAATGAGTAAGGAAAAGAAACTTGTCAAGTCTAACTTTCTTATTCAACCTAGTCATGTCCGGAGAGCTTTAGCCTCAAAGGACTTAATGTTACTAATGGTTTTCAAGGAAGTGTTGAGTATAGAACAGGGACAGGTAGAGCTACCTCCTGAAGTAGCAACTCTCCTCAAAAAATTCCAGGATGTGTTTCCAGAGGAGGTACCAGCAGGCTTGCCTCCTTTACGTGGCATAGAACACCAGATTGATCTAGTGCCCGGAGCAGCCCTACCCAACCGGCCAGCCTACCGGATGAGTCCAGAGGAGTCCAAGGAGCTTGAGAAGCAAGTCAAGGAGCTCCTGGAGAAGGGATATGTTCGAGAGAGCCTCAATCCATGTGCTGTACCAGTGCTACTAGTGCCCAGAAGAAGGATGGGACTTGGCGCATGTGCGTGGACTGCCGAGCAATCAACAACATCATAGTCAAGTATACGCATCCAATACCACGAGTGGATGACATGCTAGATGAGCTGAGTGGAGCCACGGTCTTCTCCAAGATAGACCTGAAAAGTGGATACCACCAAGTAAGAATGAAGGAAGGTGATGAGTGGACAACCGCTTTCAAGACAAAGCAAGGACTCTACGAGTGGACAGTCATGCCATTTGGCTTGACTAATGCCCCAAGCACCTTCATGCACCTTATGAACCAAGTTCTTAGGGCGTACATCAGTAAGTTCGTAGTAGTTTACTTTGATGACATTTTGGTTTATAGTAAGTGCCTACGGGAACACCTCACACATCTTGAGATGGTACTTAAAACCCTTCGACAAGAAGAGCTTTATGCCAATCTCAAGAAGTGCACCTTTTGTACTGATAAGCTTGTCTTTTTAGGTTTTGTTGTGAGTTCACAAGGCCTACAGGTTGATGAAGAGAAGATTCGAGCCATACAAGAATGGCCAACACCAGGGAACATCAGCCAAGTGAGGAGCTTCCACGGACTGGCCAGCTTCTATAGGAGATTCGTGCCCAACTTCAGCAGTATTGCCTCACCACTGATGGCAGTAGTGAAGAAGAAAGTGGGATTCAGCTGGGGAGAAGCTCAGGAGAAGGCATTCAAGGCCTTGAAGGACAGCCTTACACACGCACCAGTGTTAGTCCTTCCCGACTTCAACAAGACGTTTGAAGTGGAGTGTGATGCCTCGGGAATAGGCATAGGAGCAGTGCTAACCCAAGGAGGGAGGCCAGTGGCATACTTCAGTGAGAAACTAGGTGGTGCCTCACTGAACTATCCCACTTATGACAAGGAGCTCTATGCCCTTGTCCGAGCACTGGAAACTTGGCAGCATTACTTGCTGTCCAAGGAGTTTGTGATCCACACTGATCACGAGACTCTCAAACACCTCAGAGGGCAAACCAATCTCAAGAGGAGACATGCCAGGTGGATGGAGTTCATAGAAACCTTCCCGTACATCATCAAGTACAAGAAGGGAAAAGACAATGTGGTAGCCGATGCACTATCAAGGAGGTTTGCCTTGATATCAACCATGGAGGCAAAGGTCCTAGGATTCGAGCACATCAAGGATCTATACCAGGATGATCCTGACCTTGCTGAGAGCTACAAGGAGTGTAGCACAGGGAGTCATGGCAAATTCTACATCCATGAGAGATTCTTGTTCCGAGAAAGAAGGTTGTGCATACCACAAGGATCACTAAGGGAGCTTATCATCCGAGAAGCTCATGGAGGAGGACTCATGGGCCACTTTGGTGTCGACAAGACTCTAGCAGTGGTCAAGGAGCACTTCTACTGGCCACACATCAAGAGGACAGTAGAAGCACATTGTGCAAGATGCACCACTTGCAAGAAGGCAAAGTCCCGAGTGCAACCTCACGGGTTGTATCTCCCACTGCCCATACCAACACATCCATGGGTGGACATCTCAATGGATTTTGTTCTGGGTCTGCCCAAGATCAACCACAAAGATGCAATCTTTGTAGTGGTGGACAGATTCTCCAAGATGGCACACTTCATCCCATGTGCCAATGTCAATGATGCCACGCAAACAGCAAAGCTGTTCTTCAGGGAGATAGTACGGCTTCATGGAGTGCCAAGGACCATCGTATCCGACAGGGACACCAAGTTCCTCAGCCATTTCTGGAGGACCCTTTGGAGAAAGCTAGGCACGAAGCTACTCTTCTCAACCACTTTCCATCCTCAAACCGATGGCCAAACTGAAGTTGTCAACAGGACACTATCAACTCTTCTCAGAACTACACTAGGGAAGAACCTAAAAACTTGGGTGGAGTGCCTGCCATTCATTGAGTTCGCCTACAACCGAGCCATGCACTCAGCAACCAAGAAGACACCATTTGAAGTGGTATACGGTTTCAACCCTCTCACCCCATTGGAGCAAACACCACTGCCACCAGCTGAGATGACCAACCTCAACGGAGCATCCAAAGCAGAGTTCATAAGGAGGTTACACCAGAAGGTAGCAGAAAACTTGGAGAAGAGGACCGGACAGTACGTGACTCATGCCAACAAAGGAAGAAAGGAGGTGATCTTTCAACCAGGCGATTGGGTGTGGCTACACCTACGGCAGGAGAGGTTCCCAAACCTAAGGAGTTCCAAGCTAGCACCAAGAGGAGATGGACCATTCAGAGTGCTCGAGAGGATCAACAACAACGCCTACCGGATCGAGCTACCAGGTGAGTTTAATGTGTCCAATACGTTTAATGTTACTGACTTGGCCCCTTTCCATGCAGATGAACCAGTTTTGAGGACAAAACCTACTGAAGAGGGAGGGAATGATGAGGACATCAGGTCGTACATCCAGCCAGGAGACCAGACTGGCCAACCAGGAAGCTTGCCCGAGACAGCAGGACCATCTGGCGCGCCTGCCGGACCAGACAGTCCCGCCGGACCCTCGACCTATAGGACCAGACCGGTCAACACGCCGGCGGAGAGGCCCAAGCTTCCGGCACACTTGGTGGGGACGTGAATGACCCCGCCGGTCCCCCTGATGACACCGCCGACTCCGGGATCAACTTGGCCGGTCCTGAAGTCATTCCAGCCAGTACCACGCACAATCCAGCCGGTACAGCCGATCCAGCCGAGTACACGCGCACTTCCACTTCTACACAAGAGGACTCGGACCAAATGAGCTACCAGCTCCAGGACATGCACTTAGAGGAAGTCTCAACACCAGTGGTATCTCAAGGAGCAATGACAAGAAGCAGATCAAGGGCGCTCTTCCACAAATTCAGCCTATGGGTCAACAAGCTACTAGAGGAAGATCGACTGGCCAAAAATACAAGGAAGAGTTCAATAGGTTCTCAACAACACAAGGGACATCAGAGACTTGGGCTTTAGTGGCAAGAGAGGTCAAGGCCCAGAGATTTGTAACCCTACTCCTAGTCGAAGACTAGGAGCAAGGCGCGTGCATGCCACAAGGACGACCACCTTCCATTTCTTGGCCGTGAGGTGAGTTAAGGTAAGTTTACATTCGAATATATGCCTCTTTCTGTTTTTCAGGGTAGGATCTAGTTGCTTTACATTTTTGAGTCAAGAACATTTTAGGAATAGGTCCTTTTTCGGTTATGCACTTTTGTTTCTTTTCTTTTGTGCACTTTTGTAAACTTTCCTTTTTCTTTATTTGTGTCGACCCTAGAAGGTCAAGCTGTCGAGCATATTAATAAGGCTCCTTCCAGCATTGTAGTTCGACAACCTTTTTGATATTAATAAAGATCGAATTTTCTTTCAACAAGTTATTCTCTCAAGAGACTTGTGCGCTTAGAACCTAGTTGAGACCAGCCCTCCTAGCTCTAAGTTTGTGATTTATCACGAGGTTCATCACCCCTTGTGTGGTTCACTTCATCCTTCCATCTTTTACCAACCAGAAAACCCCCATCCAGAAGCCTAAGGTTGAGTTTCTCACCTAATCTTCTACAAACAGCCCACGCGCATACATCCTTGAATCAAGGCTTGTATCACTTATGGTCGACCATTTTTGTCTTCTGGCCGGCCAAACGATCTGATATCCTCATCAAGGTTGAACCTCCTCTACAGATGTTTGCTCCTAGACCGTGTGACAAGCGCCCTCGTACTACGGGCCATGGCCCTGGTCCGTAGTCGGTACCATGGTCCTCATCATTCCCTTCCTCTTCAAAATATTTTATCCTCAAAACTGGATCTGCTGTTTTATAAGGAGAGAGTCCAGCCACGTTAAAGGTTTGAGAAATATTTACCTCTTCCGGAAGTTCTAGGCGATAGGCATTGTCGTTGTTCTTTTCTAAGATCTTGATGGCACCTCTATTCTTGGGGCTAGTTTGGAAGTTTTTTCTTTGGAAAAATTTCATGCCTCATGTGCAGCCAAACCCATTATCCTGGTTCAAAAGTAAGCTGCAGTTCTTGTCAGCCCTCTTTTTGTACTCATCGGTTTTCTTCTCTATGTCGTTCTTGACTTTGGTGTGTAATTTCCTGATCATGTCTCCTCAATCAAAACCATCTTGGTTCACCTGTTGAATGGGTATGAGATATACTGGAGACAAGGGGTTAAAGCCATATACTATCTCAAAAGGAGATAGCTTAGTGGCTGAGTGAGTAGCACGATTATAGGCAAACTCTACAAAAGGTATACATTCCAGCCAAGTATTCATATTGTTACCAATTGTGGTCCTTAGTAGAATTGAGAGTGTTCTCTTTATCACCTTAGTTTTCCCATCAGTTTGAGGGTGGCACGTTGTTGAAAACAGTAGCTTGGTGCCAAACCTTTTCCATAATGTCCTCCAAAAATGGTTGAAGAACTTGGTGTCTCTGTCCGACACTATGGTCCATGGTATTCAATGCGGTCAAACAACTTCTTTGAAAAATAAGTCAGCTATATGGATGGCATCATGTGTCTTCTCACACGGTATGAAGTGTGCCATCTTGGAGAACCAATCTACCACCACAATGATTGCATCCTTGTGTCAAATCGTGGTCAACCCTAGGACAAAATCCATGGAAATATCTACCCAAGAGGCGTTAGGTATAAGTAAAGTCAAATATAAACCTTGAGAAAATAGCCTGAATTTTGATTTGTGACATGTGATGCACCGAGCACAAAACCTCTCCACATCTTTCTTGAGGCGAGGCCAATTGAAATGATCCATCACTACGGCCAATGTCTTGTCGACACCAAAGTGTCCCATTAGGTCTTTTCCGTGTGCTTCACTAGGCACCAGTTCTATCATTGATCCTTGGGACAAGCACAACGTCTTGTCCTTGAACAAGTACCCATCTTGAATGCCAAAGGACCCATAAACTCCTTTGCCACACTCTTTATAGCACTTACCAAGCTCTGGATCAGTAGGATATAGCTCTTTGATGTGTTCAAACCCTAAGACCTTGGCTTTCTTTGTTGCAGTCAATGCATGCCTCTATGATAAGGCATCAGCTACTATATTTTCTTTGTCCTTCTTGTATTTGATCACGTAAGGAAACATCTCAATGAACTCCAGCCACTTAGCATGTCCCCTCTTGAGTTAAGTTTGCCCTCTAAGATGCTTTAGAGTTTCACGATATTGTGTATGATGAACTCTTTTGATAGGAGATAATGTTGCCATGTTTCTAGAGTTCTCACCAAGGCATATAGCTCCTTGTCATAGGTGGGGTAATTGACGGTGGCCCCTCAACCTCTCACTGAAAAAGGCTATTGGCCTCTTCCTTTGATGCAAGACAACACCAATACCCAATCGAGACGTATAACACTATACCTCGAATACTTTTTCAAAATCAGGAAGTGCTAATACCGGGGCTTGCGTCAGCCAGTCCTTCAAGGCATTGAAGGCCTTCTCTTGGGCATCTCCAAATGTGAATTTCACATCCTTCTTGATCAAAGAAGTTAGGGATGCTGCTAGAGTGTTGAAGTCTCGCACAAATCTCCTATAAAAACTAGTCAACCCATGAAAGCTTCTACTTGGCTTATAGACGTGGGTGTCGGTCAATCCTGGATGACCTTGATCTTGTCTTTATCAACTTGTAGTCCCTTTTCACTTACTACAAAACATAAGAAAACAAGCTTGTAAAAATGTACTTCTTTAGGTTGGGTTAAAGGCCTTCCTTTCAAAGTGAGGTTATCACTTGGTCTAGATGAGCAACATGTTCGGCCAAGCACCTGCTATATATTAAGATATCATAAAAACAACTACAAATTTGATGATGAATGAACTTAGAACCTGGTTCATGAGTCACATGAAAGTGCTAGGAGCATTGGTTAGGCCGATGGGCATGACTAGCCATTCATAAAGACCTTTTTTAGTCTTGAAGGCAGTCTTCCACCCGTCTCCTCCTCTCATCCTCACTTGATGGTATCCACTTTTGAGGTCTATCTTGTAGAAGATAGTGGCTCCACTCAACTCATCCACCATGTCATCTAGGTGTAGGATGAGGTGCTGGTATTTGATTGTGATGTTGTTGATGGTACGACAGTACACACACATCCTACATGTGCCATCTTTCTTTGGCACTAATAGCATAGGCATACCACAAAAGCTGCGACTCTCACAGATATATCCTTTGTCCATGAGATCTTGCACTTGTTTATATCCTTAATTTGTTTGGAAGGACTGCTTCCGGCACAAGGTCTATCTGATGCTCTATGCCTCTGACAGGGGGCAAACCAGCTGCTGTTTCGTCTGGAAACACATTGTTGTACTTCTCTAAAATAGCATTGATCTCAGTGGGCAGTTACTCCCCTTTGAATCCTATATTTAGGAATTCTTTATACAACAGTAGCAGAATAGTGCCCTCAGCACATATAGCTTTATTCATGGAATTAGATGTGATTAGAAGGATAGATTTACTTACCTTGGCCTCTTTGATCATCCTAGTTTGAAGGGTTTAATGAGGCTAAATTGTAATTACGATCATTATGTGTGAGGGAGTAGAAATTAGTTTGGCTATTGTGGATTATGGCACGATCAAGCTGCCATGGTCGACCCAATAGTAGGTGCCCAGCTTGCATAGGAACCACGTCACAGAGTACCTGGTCTTGGTACTTTCCCACACTAAACGGCACACTCACTTGCTCGGTTACCTTTAGTTTCGTGGAGTCATTGAGCCATTGTAGCTTATATGGCCTCGGGTGCTTGATCCTTTCAAGACCTAATATGTCCACCATATACTTGCTTGCAACATTAGCACAAGATCTTCCATCAATTACTAGGTTACATATCTTATCGTTGATGGTGCACTGCGTGTGGAAGAGATTCTCTCTTTGGACTTTCTCTTCAGGTTGCACTAAAACACTTAGTATCCTCCCGGTCACGAGGAGTTCTCCTATTTCAGGGTACTCTACGTCATCTTCCAAGCCATTTGGCTCCTCATCTTGCTCGTATTGTGATTCATAATCACCACTTGGAGTGATGATAATTACTCGTTGATTTGGACAGTCTCTTGCTATATGTCCTCGGTCCTGGCATTTAAAACAAGTAATGTCACATGTCCTAGCTTGATTAAGATTAGGATACTTACCTTGTTCTTACCAGAATTTCTTAGTTGGCTCAGAATTCTTGCTTTTGAACCAAGACTCCAGTTCTATCGCTTTGCCTTTGTCTAAAGGCTGGTTGTTGCTCATGGGCCATTGTTTATTACTTTTTGGTCGGCTGGCATTGGCTGTCTTGCTTTTTATTTTGTGCTCTACTTGCACTGCCAAGTGCAACAACTCATGTAAGCTGTTGTACCTAACTTGTTCCACCTTTCGAGTAATGCGTTCCTGAAGACCATCTATGAATGGTGCCATTAGAGCTTCTTTGGACTCCTCTAGCTCAAGGGAGTTCATGAGCTTCTCAAACTCTTCGAAATACTCATCTACACTCCAAAATCCCTGCACCAACTTCCTAAAACGTTTTTGTAAGTCCCTATGATAATGTTCAGGAACATAGCTTGATCTAAGAAGGTACTTCATATCGACCCAATTGGTTACGGTGCCATATCTTTGCCTTATCCTTTCGGATACTATTCTATCACACCAAGATAGTGCATTCTTAGTAAGTTGGGTAGCTGCTAGGGCCACCTTCTTGTGCTCCTTGTAGTTATAACACTCGAAAGATGTACTCCGGGCGCCTTTTCCAATCCATGTAAGACTCTGGATCCGATCATCCTGCAAAAGTAGGGGGTGTTAGCTCAACCACCTAGTTATCTTCTCGAGGTTCATGGTCTCTAATCCGAGGCTCTCTAATTGGTTCACGCCTCCTAGCATGCTGAGGCTGCTGGGGTGCCATGTGATTTTGATAGAAGTCTCCTTCTTCAAAAGACCCCCACCTTCACCTACTGGGCGGTAGGTTTTTCGGCCTTGTCTCTCGAGTATACGCATGTAGGCTGCTCTAGCCCTAAAAGTGGATATCCAAAGCTCCTCATCTCCTCTCTCATGGCAGTGGTGGGGATCTAACGAGCTGGCGGCCTAACGAGTAGCCTAAGGGGATAGGAGTGGTGATACAAGCCTTCTTTCTCGGAACAAGAATCCCTCATGGATGTAGAATTTGCCATGACTCCCTGTGCTACACTCCTTGTAGCTCTCAGCAAGGTCAGGATCATCCTTGTATAGATCCTTGATGTGCTCGAATCCTAGGACCTTTGCCTCCATTGTTGATATCAAGGCAAACCTCCTTGATAGTGCATCGGCTACCACATTATCTTTGCCCTTCTTGTACTTGATGATGTACGGGAAGGTTTCTATGAACTCCATCCACCAGGCATGTCTCCTCTTGAGATTGGTTTGCCCTCTGAGGTGTTTGAGAGTCTCGTGATCAGTGTGGATCACAAACTCCTTGGACAGCAAGTAATGCTGCCAAGTCTCCAAGGCTCGGACAAGGGCATAGAGCTCCTTGTCATAAGTGGGGTAGTTCAGTGAGGCACCACCTAGTTTCTCACTGAAGTATGCCACTGGTCTCCCTCCTTGGGTTAGTACTGCTCCTATGCCTATTCCAGAGGCATCACACTCCACTTCAAACGTCTTGTTGAAGTCGGGAAGGACTAGCACTGGTGCGTGTGTAAGGCTGTCCTTCAAGACCTGGAATGCCTTCTCCTGAGCTTCTCCCCAACTGAATCCCACGTTCTTCTTCACTACTGCCGTCAGTGGTGAGGCAATACTGCTGAAGTTGGGCACGAATCTCCTATAGAAGCTGGCCAGTCCGTGGAAGCTCCTCACTTGGCTGATGTTTCCTGGTGTTGGCCATTCTTGTATGGCTCGAATCTTCTCTTCATCAACCTGTAGGCCCTGTGAACTCACAACAAAACCTAAAAAGACAAGCTTATCAGTACAAAAGGTGCACTTCTTGAGATTGGCATAAAGCTCTTCTTGTCGAAGGGTTTTAAGGACCATCTCAAGATGTGTGAGGTGTTCCCGTAGGCACTTACTATAAACAAGTATGTCATCAAAATAAACTACCACAAACTTACTGATGTACGCCCTAAGAACTTGGTTCATAAGGCGCATGAAGGTGCTTGGGGCATTAGTCAAGCCAAATGGCATGTCTGTCCACTCGTAGAGCCCTTGCTTTGTCTTGAATGCAGTCTTCCACTCATCACCTTCCTTCATTCTTACCTGGTGGTATCCACTTTTGAGGTCTATCTTGGAGAAGACCATGGCTCCACTCAGCTCATCTAGCATATCATCCAGTCGTGGTATTGGATGCCTATACTTGACTATGATGTTGTTGATTGCTCGGCAGTCCACGCACATGCGCCAAGTTCCATCCTTCTTGGGCACTAGTAGCACTGGTACAGCACATGGACTGAGGCTCTCTCGAACATATCCTTTCTCCAGGAGCTCCTTGACTTGCTTCTCAAGTTCCTTGGACTCCTCTGGACTCATCCGGTAGGCTGGCCGGTTGGGCAGGGCTGCTCCGGGCACTAGATCAATCTGGTGTTCTATGCCACGTAAAGGAGGCAAGCCTGCTGGTACCTCCTCTGGAAACACATCCTGGAATTTTTTGAGGAGAGTTGCTACTTCAGGAGGTAGCTCTACCTGTCCCTGTTCTATACTCAACACTTCCTTGAAAACCATTAGTAACATTAAGTCCTTTGAGGCTAAAGCTCTCCGGACATGACTAGGTTGAATAAGAAAGTTAGACTTGACAAGTTTCTTTTCCTTACTCATTTGGAGTTGTAGCTCATATACTTGGGCAGGTGTAAGAGGAGCTAGGCTGACCTTCCTCTTGTCATGCACGAAGGTGTAGAGATTGGTTCTGCCATCATGCCTGGTCTCTTTGTCAAACTGCCATGGTCTCCCTAGCAGAAGATGGCCAGCTTGCATGGGCACCACGTCGCACACGACCTGGTCTTGGTACTTGCCCACACTGAATGGCACAGTGACTTGCTCATGAATCTTGAGCTCCACTTTGTGATCGAGCCATCTCAGTCTATATGGTCGAGGATGCCGTGTCCTCTCTAGACCTAGCTTATAAACCATATACGCACTAGCAACGTTAGTGCAAGAACCACCATCTATGATGAGGTTACATACCTTTCCTTTGATGGTGCAACGGCTGTGGAAGATGTTCTCCCTTTGGATGGTCTCGGAAGGGTCCACCATTGCACTGAGGATACGTCTAGTGACCAGCACTTCCCCCACATCAGGGTACTCAATGTCACCATATTCTCCTTCTGGCTCATAGTCCTCTTCATCTTGGGACTCATATTCTCCTGCCTCCGTAATCAGCATGACTCGGTTGTTTGGGCACTCCCTTGAGATGTGTCCACGTCCCCTGCACTTGAAACAAGTTATGTCACGTGATCTTTGAGGGTTAGAAGACTTACCAGGCTCTCTCTGGTCACGGGTGGGTTCAGGAGGCTTGCTCTTGAACCTGGACTCGATCTCTACGCCTTTGCCTTTGTGCACGGTCTTGGGCATGTTGCTTGGTGCCCAAGGTGTCTTAGGCTTGCTACGGATGTCTTGGCTCTTACGTTTGATGTGCTGTTCAGCTTGCACAGATAGGTGGAACAAGTCCTTGAAGTCGTTGTAGATTTGCCTTTCCACCTTGCAGCTGATCCTTTCTTGGAGTCCATCCAAGAATTGCGCTATCAATGCTTCTTCATCATCATTGAGCTCCAATCTGTTCCTTAACCTCTCGAACTCTTCATAGTACTCCTCTACTGATCTGGTACCCTGCTTAAGAGTACGAAAACGTCATTGCAAATCCCTATGAAAGTAAGGTGGAAAATACCTTTGTCGCATGAGGTCTTTCATGTCGACCCATGAGTCTACGGGTCTCATTCTCTTCCTCCTTCTGTCAGATACCTCACGATCCCACCAGATGAGGGCATTGTCCGTGAGTTGTGCTACTGCCATTGAGACTCTCCTAGGTCCTGGTTGGTTGTAGTGATCAAAGATATGATCCATTCGCTTCTCCCAATCTAGGTAAGCCTCGGGGTCTACTTTTTCTGCAAAAGTTGGAGGAGTTAGTTTAACATCAGGATGAATTACCCGGTTATAGGTGTGTTCATCTCCATCCTCATGACGTCTAGGAGGCATTCTTGGTCTCTGGTGAAGACCATATGGCTCAAAGCCATCATCTTCTGCCTCTGGTTGCCGTGGAGGTCCTCTCGGCCTATGGTGATAGTTATGAGGTTGTGTATCCTCATCTCCATCTGGCTGGGGTTCCTCCTGTTCGTGCCGTGTCCTAAGGTGCTCAGGACCCTCAGGACGGTCTTTCTCAGCTCTCACGTGCCTTATGGCCTGGAATCTTACTGGTCTCTCCACTCGCTCCAACCTCTTGCCTATGGATGCGAGTTGTGTTTGGAGTGTGGTGAACATGGCCATCATGGCTTCAGCTGCGTCTCTATTCTCTTCTCCCATGTGTGCTACAAAGAAAGAAGATAATTAGGGTGCTCCTAAATTATTAGGAGAGTTTCTTTTTATATGGGATTTGAAAAAAATGCAAAAAGGAAAATCCTAAGGAAAGGAAATTCAAAAAATGTGAAGATTTGAGAAAAAGGAAACTTTCTTGACAACTTGTGCTAGCTGTCCAATTCGACTTCCTTTAGTATTCTTTCTATTTTCTTCTTAATTTAACTTAAAAATAAAGGAAATATGATTTAAACAAAAAGGAAAACGTGAAAGACAATGCAAATGTGAATCTAAACCCTAGTGATACACGTAGGAGGCTAGATGCACTCGGTTTGGAGTTTGATGTTGTTTTTTTTATTTTTCTTGAATACGACTTAAACTAATGCAAGAACTAGAAATAAGACAAGCAAAAGGATAGAAACAACCTCGTTTAGGAGCTTTAAGCTCTGATACAAAAATGATACAAGCCTTGATTCAAGGATGTATGCGCGTGGGCTGTTTGTAGAAGATTAGGTGAGAAACTCAACCTTAGGCTTCTGGATGGGGGTTTTCTGGTTGGTAAAAGATGGAAGGATGAAGTGAACCACACAAGGGGTGATGAACCTCGTGATAAATCACAAACTTAGAGCTAGGAGGGCTGGTCTCAACTAGGTTCTAAGCGCACAATTCTCTTGAGAGAATAACTTGTTGAAAGAAAATTCGATCTTTATTAATATCAAAAAGGTTGTCGAACTACAATGCTGGAAGGAGCCTTATTAATATGCTCGACAGCTTGACCTTCTAGGGTCGACTCAAATAAGAAAAAGGAAAGTTTACAAAAGTGCACAAAAGGAAAAAATACAAAAGTGTATAACCGAAAAAGGACCTATTCCTAAAATGTTCTTGACTCAAAAATGTAAAGCATCTAGATCCTACCCTGAAAAACAGAAGGAGGCATATATTCGAATTGAAACTTACCTTAAATTACCTCACGGCCAAGAAATGGAAGGTGGCCGTCCTTGTGGCATGCATGCGCCTTGCTCCTAGTCTTCGACTTGGAGTAGGGTTAAATATCTTTGGGCCCTGACCTCTCTTGCCACTAAAGCCCAAGTCTCTGATGTTCCTTGTGTTATTGAGAAGCCTTTGGACTCTAATTTGCTCTTCTGGCCCATTGTCCTTAGCTGCTCTTCCTCTAGAAGCTTGTCGACCCATAAGCTGAATTTGTGGAAGAGTGCTCTTGATCTGCTTCTTGTCATTGCTCCTGGAGGTACCACTGGTGTAGATACTTCCTCTAAGTGCATGTCCTGGAGCTGGTAGCTCATTTGGTCCGAGTCCTCTTGTGTAGAAGTGGAAGTGTGTGTGTACTCGGCTGGATGGCCTGTACCGGCTGGACTGTGCGCGGTACTGTCCGGAATGACTTCAGGACCGGCCAAGTTGATCCCTGAGTCGGCGGTGTCATCAGGGGGACCGGCGGTGTCATTCATGTCCCCACCAAGTGTGCCGGAAGCTTGGGCCTCTCCGTCGGCAATGTTGACCGGTCTGGTCCTATAGGTCGAGGGTCCGGCGGTACTGTCTGGTCCGGCAGGCGCGCCAGATGGTCCTGCTGTCTCGGGCAAGCTTCCTGGTCGGCCAGTCTGGTCTCCTGGCTGGATGTATGACCTGATGTCCTCATCAAGTGGGGATCTAACGAGCTGGCAGTCGCTCTCTCTCATGGGATCAAGGCAGGGGTAGTTATGGGGGAAGTGAGGTGCACCACAAAGAGATTGGAAACTCTTTGATACAGCATGAGAAGTTCAAGCAAGGAGGCGGCGGCTCTCTCTTGATTGAACTCATAAAGGGTTTCTTTCTCCTTTAAGAAAATTTGATCTTTATTAATATCAAACAGGTTGAAATGTTTCAAAGCTGCAGAGGAACCTTATATAATGGTTATTCAACTTGATCTAGTGATTGAATTAAATGAAAGAAATGCAACAAGAAAATCACAAACAAAATAAAATCGCAACAACACATAAAAATGAAAAGTTCATAAACTATAAAAAGGAAAGTCTAAAGTTTTGTGTAGGGTGAGGCGCCTAAGTTTGCATTGGGATCATGTTGGGCCGTTGTGAGGGCCATGTGTTCCTGCAAGAAAGTAATAAATAGACCATACCTTAGCCTTATTTGCAAATGGCTGCGTAGGAGCACTAAGTGTTCATTCCGTGTGTGTTTGGGGCATGGAGGGTCTCTGGTCGTGGCCTTGGGCTTTAAAGTATTCTAATTCTTCACTTGATGCCTCAGAGTCTTGTTCTTGAAACTCTTTCAGTTGTCTTTATCCATCTTGAAGTTCTTAGTCCATGGGCGTTGTTCTAGCCCTTTCTTGTACTTGGTGGGCACCTCGGGTCTTGTGCGCTCTAATCCTGTAAAGAAAGTTATGGCAGTTGATTTGCAACTAAAGGCTGAAGATATACCATGAATTAGATGGTCATGGCCGTTGCCATTTGTCATTTTTCCAAAGGTTTGGGAAAGATCATCGGTTGGCGATGTCTCGTGGCCGGCGGGCCATCTACGCCGGTGATACTAATTCTGGCAGGGGTCCGGCAGGTCTCTGTCCATGTCATTATCACATAGCTACGGGATTTGAGGTAGTTCTCTATGGCTAAGTTAAACCTCCTCCTCATTTTTTTGCTCCTAGACGGTATGGTAGGCGGCTCTCGTATTGCAGGCCATGGCTCCGGTCCGTAGTCGGTACCATGGTCCTGATCAGAAGGTAGGTGGAGCCTCACTAAATTACCCCACCTATGACAAGGAACTCTACGGCTTGGTTTGGACATTAGAGACATGGCAGCACTTGTTGCTGTCCAAAGAATTCATGATCCACACTGTTCATGAGACCTTCAAGCCCCTAAGAGGACAGACCAACCACAAAAGGAGGCATGCTAGGTGGATGTAGTACATTGAGATCTTTCGCTATGCCGTCAAGTACAAAAGAGAAAGGACAATATAGTGACGGATGTACTATCAAGGAGATATGCCCTGATATCCACCATGAAAGCTGAGATCTTAGGGTTTGAACACATCAAAGATCTTTATAATGACAACTCATACTTTGCCGAAAGTCACAAGGAGTGTGGAAAAAGGACTCACGACAATTTCTATCTTCACGACAAGAAGGCCAAGTCTAGATTGCACCCTCATGAGTTGTATCTCTCCCTACCCATACCAACACATGCATGGGTAGACATTTCGATGGAGTTTGTTCTAGGCCTATCCAAAATCAACCATAAGAATGCCATGTTTGTCGTGGTGGATCACATTTCAAATATAGCCCATTTTATACCTTCTGCAAATGTCAATGATGCCACACAAACAGAAAAATTGTTCTTTAAGAAACTTGTGCACATCCATAGAGTACCAAGGACCATTGTGTCAGACCAAAACATAAAGTTCTTGAGTCATTGGAGGACTCTCTGGAGGAATCTAGGAACCAAGATTTTGTTCTCCACCATGTGCCACCTTCAAACCGATGGCCAAACTGAGGTGGTCACCTAGTTTTTGTCTAGTCTTCTCATAATCACACTTGGGAAGAACCTCAAGAGATGGGTGGAGTGTTTTCCATTCATAGAGTTCGCCTACAACAAGGCCGTCCACTCGGCCACCAAGAAGACACCTATTGAAGGTGTTTATGGCTTCAATTCTCAAACGCCTTTGGAGCAAATCCCACTGCCACTAGCTGAGATGACCAACCTGAACGGAGAGTCAAGATAGAATTTGTCAAGAAACTACACCAGAAGGTCATGGAACCTACAGAAGAGGACCGGATAGTATGTGACTCATGCCAACAAAGGGCGAAAATAAATGATCTTCCAACCAAACAATATGGTGCGGCTACACCTAAAGTAGAAGAGGTTCCTCCACCTAAGGAGTTCCAAGCGAGCCCAAAGGAGATGGGCCATTCAACATCCTCGAGAGAATCAACAATGATGCCTACTGGCTTGAGTTCCCAGTCAGCTTAATCTGTCCAACACTTTCAACGTGACTGATTTAGCTCGCATCCTTGTAGATGATCCAATTTTGAGAAAAAAACCTATTAAATAAGGAGAAGATGATGAGGTCACCATATCAAATGACTGGCCAGAAGGACCTGACCAAGAAAATGCCCGACCAGAAGACCTGCCCGACATAGCTGGCTCAATTGGCGAGATGGTCGGCCCAAGTGGTGACATGGCCGGATCAAGCGGTGAGATAGCCATCGCAACACCCTTGAAGACTCAGAAAAACTGACCAGCCAGCTGCAAGACATGGGATTTAGAAGAGGTTTCAGCCCCAATGGTGCCACAAAGAGTCATGACTAGAAATAGGACTCGTGCACTCTATCAAAAGTTCAGCATATTTGTGGAAGAGCTTCTAGATCAAGCGGGCCAAAGCAACTCGGCCACATGCCATGAGTTATGCAAGAAAGCCAAAGGCTTATCACAATCACCAAACAGTTCCAAAAGCATGGGCCCACGTGGCAAAGGAGGTCAAGACCCAAGGATTTGTAACCCTACTCCAAGCACATACATAATAATTTTTATTTTTAATTTGAAAATATTTTAATTAATTATTATTTTTAAAAAACATTAATTATTATTATTATTATTATTATTCATTATCTATAATAAATACAATATTTAATATTAAATATAAAATATTTTGTTTAAATTAATTATTTTTTAATTTGAAATATTATTATAAGTAAATAATAACTAAATTATTAATTAATTATTCTATAAAATACAAAGAAATTAAAAATTAAAAATAAAAATTTCATTAATTAAAATTCAATTTACAAAGAATACAATAAAACTGATTCTCTGGCTGCGGAATTTGAAAACCGAAGACGAGAATGAGGTTGGAGCCGTCGACGGTTCATCTGGGCAATCGTTATCCCGTATAAAGGATGCGAATGTGGGATCCGTGTGTCGAAAATATCCGACGAGCATTTCCAAGTTGCATATATTCTTTTGGTTTTCTTTATTCTCTTCTTGTATCTTTCCATTTGCTTCCAGAATATGCGTGTTTTGTTATTCAATTACCGCGTTTCGTTCTTCATTACGCACGTTGATTGTGTTTTGTTCTTCAATTTTGCGCTGCGCGGCTAGAAGTTACTCCTAAATCACAACACAGTCGGCGGTAGTGAATTGCAACCCACTACGCCTACCCGACCTGTGCATGCGGTTGGCTACTGAGTCCGTAAAGACGGCCTCGGTCATCGGCAACGGAAGATAACAAAAACAATTAAAATAAAAATAAAATATTAAATCAAATAATTATAATAAATATAAATAATTTAATGTAAATAAAAAAAATAAAAAATTGTTACATGAATGAAGATCTCATTCTTCTATTCTGGAATCACCTCAATTGGACCGGAAGTACCGTCAGACGTTTCTGTTGGATCGACCTCTACGATCGCTATCTTTTCTTGGATGTTATGTTCGTATGATTCACAGATCTGTTTTGCTTTCAAATCTACATACAAACCATCCGATATAGTGTGAATCTTTATCAACACCTCACCTATTGAGACAGGTCGTCACAAATTATTTTCTTAAACATATATTGCAATAAGTTTTAATTAAATAGTAATAAAATTTTTAATTAAATTTAAATATTTGAATTTACTTACCAATTTCTGTTGGATGTGGATGTAGGATTTTTGGCCTAACAAATGCTTGTGTAGGCCAAGGCCATCCCGAGCGGAGTTGCGGTTATTAGAGGATTTACTATTCCTCTCGTTAGACGTTTTTGTTCCCCAATAGTCTCTCATAATTTTGAACATACTCGGGGAAATCCACCGGGGACGTTTGCCGGTTGTATGAACCATGCTCACCATCCCTTTCATCCACCTTACGCAGATGGCATCGAACTCCTTTCGTACCACCGGGATGACTATAGAATCGCAGGTGTAGGATTGCTTTGAATTAAATAATAAAATATTCATAAGTAAATTTAAAATTTAAAAAATAAATAAAAAAGTTTACTTTTGAATATTTTATTATTTTTTGGCTTTCAGCAGTTACGACCGTCCGACTGTAGTAGGGGCCATCAAATTTATTTTTAAAATCTTTGAAATTTGACGGGTCATAGCCCCTTTGTCGCGGTCAAACCTAATATTTTTATTATATTAAAAAATTTAAATTTCATATATATATATTAATAAAGTTTTAATAATTAGTTATAAATAATAAATTAAAAAGTAAAATTGTTTACTTACCAAATTGTATTTGGTGCCGGCACTGGAGACAACACTGTCAGATATTGGTCCCGCTCTGGAGTTTGTAACAAACTATCAAGAGTGATATTTTGTTCCTCCATTCCTGTTTCGCATTCGGGAACATCTTTCTCCTCATGCTCGTCTAATTCTTGAAACTTTGGGGCAAGTTGGGTTTCAAGAACGGAATGAGGGGTAAAAGTATACTATGGAGGGAGGCGGGATGCCGCTATATTAGCGGTTGGTGAAGGGTTTGAGGAGGCCGAAGAGTTACCACCGTCGGAAGACGACGGGATAGATCGTCTTCCACAATCTCTCATCGACCTACCGCTACTTGCCATTTGTGTGTTTGTGGTTTTTTGGATTGGGAGAGGTTTTATAAGTGTTTAGAGAGGTTTTAGAAAGTTGGAATGTTTGAAGTGTGAAAAATGAGAAAAAACCATCAAGTATTTATAGAATTTTTTGCGACTGAATTGCAACCACGGTTACTTTATTCGAAAAAAACTGTTGTCGTAAATCAGTGGCAAAATTGTGATTGATTTGTGACCATAATTTTTTTTGAATAAATTAACTGTGGTCGCAAAGCAGTCGCAAATTTGCCACTGATTTGCGACTACAAGTAATGATTGTGATTGATTTACCGCCACATTCTCAATGCAGTGGCAAAGTGGTCGTAAAGCAGTTACAAATAATACCCTAAAACCTAAATTTTTTTATTTTGGTGAATAAATTGAATTATATAAGATTGATATATTTATTATAATTTGTTCAAAATTCAATTACTAAGAAAACAACAATATTTACCAAATTTAACAAATTTACATATCATTTACCTATAACACTTAACACATTTCCTTAACCTTATAACTCTTATATACATTTTCAAATGTTATCCAAAATTTAAATGAATACAAATATGATTTTGTATATATGTGGTCACTTATAGTGGTTAGTACTTACCTTAAAATACAAGTAGAAGTTGTAAATGTGGAAAATACTTAGAGAAAATGTGAATTTACCATATGTGGTCGCAAATCAATCGCTATTTTGCGACTGATTTGTGATTGCAATTAAAATTTTGATCCCGTGGTCGCAAATCAGTCGTAATTTTGCCACTAATTTGCGACCACAAGTAATAATTATGACTGATTTTCCACCACATTCTCAATTCAGTGGTAAAGTGGTGGCAAAAGAGTCACAAATAATACCATAAACCCTAAATTTTTTTATTTTGGTGAATAAATTGAATTATATAAGATTGATAACTTGATTATAAGTCGTACAAAATTCAATTACTAAGAAAACAACAACATTTACCAAATTTACCAAATTTACATATCATTTACATAAAACACTTAACACATTTCCTTAACCTTATACCTTTTATATACATTTCAAATGTTATCTAAAATTTAAATGAATACAAATATGATTTTGTATATATGTGGTCACTTATATTGGTTAGTATTTACCTAAAAATACAAATAGAAGTTGTAAATGTAGAAAATATTTAGGGAAAATATGAATTGACCCTATGTGGTCGCAAATCAGTCGCTATTTTACGACTGATTTGTTACTGCGGTTCAAATTTTGATCTCGTGGTTGCAAATCAGTCGCAAATTTGGCACTGATTTGCAACCACAAGTAATAATTGTGACTGATTTGTCACCATATTCCCAGTGCAGTTGCAAAGTGGTTGCAAATCAGTCACAATTAGTGTAATAAAACCTTAATTATATAGTTTTTTGTGAATAAATTAAATTATATAAGCATAAAATGTCAAAAATACATAAAACCTTAAAGATATTTATTACATTTCTTCGTCTTCGTCATAATCTAAAGATGAAATATTATATTGAAATTCATCATCTAGTTCGGCATCTTCGACATCGAAATCAATTTGTTCGGTATCATTAACTGTATCGACCAAACGATCTACTTCTATCTCTTGAACGACCATTACCTCTTCATCATTTTCTTCATCTACTACTATCTCGTCTTTGTTTTTTTATTTCCCCAAAATGTTAGATCTACGATTAACTTTCATAACACTGAGCCATGTTTGTTTTGATGATGATTTGGTGTGCGTATAGGGAATATAACAAACTTGATTTGCTTGAGAGGCAGGTACATCATAACTAATGAAATATAAATTAGTTATATATTTTTAAATAAATTAATTATAGTTAATTATTTACAACGTAACTAGAATAAATGGTTCGTATTTGTACTATTTCCCCGATGATAAGACATCAACGACGCCATTTTCCAACTTTCGAGTACCTTTGAAAAGCGTTGGATCGTACTACTCATATTTAAAAAGCGTGATCTTCAAATTTCGGAGACCAACATACTCATGTGGAATGATATCTATTAAAATCCCATAGAAATCAGCTTCATCAGATGCATCTGAGTAATTGTCTCCCTTGACACAAATGCCGTAGGTACATGTCTTTCTCCTGTGTCCATGTTTCTTCGTGTGTAACATATAACCTCTTGTAAAATAGATCGGGCAAGTTGACGCTTTATTCATCGGCCCTTGAACTAACTCTTGAGCCCATATCGGAAAGATGCATGGATCTGTGGAAGTGCATGCATTAACCTATGATCATATATATATATATATATAAAGTTAGTATTTCAAAATTAATAAATTTAATATAATATACTCGTCAATTAATTAAACATACATAATCTTGAACCCATATGTGGAACTCTTCCTATCTTTTTGATGAAATGTCATCTTCCAAAAGATATGGATACACTCATCGAATGTGATTTTCAAACATGGTACAAAAGTAAATATGAAAAAGTAATATATATATATATATATTTATATATTGCTTAATACAATAAATTGAAATGCAATAAATGTAATTGTTTCCATAGTATTTACCTCTCTAGTAGCCAAAAATATTCACAATTCAGAAAAACATATGCATGTGCATATTTGTATTCTTTTTCAGAGAGCTATATTTCTTTACATTTACCACTTGTACGATCCATGTGCGTAAATATATCCGGCACTCCGGGATACATATATACAGGGATGTCACCTTCATCGAACCTTGTAGACCTGTATATATATATTATTACACGATATATTCAACACGAAAATTTACCATTCATAATAAAATAATTAATTAATAAACATAAGAATTTATGGTACTGGTTTTTCGTGTGTATGTGGACAGCAAAGTAATGCTTTGAAAAGTAAGATATCTCATCTTCATATATATTCAACAATCGACCCTGCAGCATATCGTTTGTTCTTCGCCTTATTTTTTAGTTTTTTTAAAAAACTTTTCAAATGAATACATCCACCTATATTGCACAAGTCCACCCAGTTCAGCTTCGTATAGTAGATGTACAGGAAGGTGCTCCATGACGTTAAAAAATGAAGGTGGAAAGATCTTTTCCAAATTACACAAAATTATGACTATGTTTTCCTTCAGAATTCGAACACGGCTTTGTTGTAATGATCTGGAGCATATATCACGAAAAAAGTCCTTCAATCCCTATATATATTACCATCTAGAATTAATTAGTACATGCAATTATTATTAATTTATGTACTTATAATATAAAATATATTTATTAGTATATATACCTGATAATTCTAGATAAACGTTTCGTGGTAAAAATTCTGCAAATGTAAAAGGGAGAAGTCTTTCCATAAAAAACATGGCAGTCATGGCTTTTCATGATCGAGAACTTCAGTCCATCCATATCCACACAATTCGCTAAATCTGCCGCGTAGTTGTCCAGAAATTTGACATCATTTTTTATACATTCCAATAAGTGTTCTTTCGCTTTTTGTGTTAATCGAAATATAGGTAATGGAGCATTACCCCGACCATCCACGTGCAACTCTTTTCGAGAGCAAAACTTCGCAATATCCAACCTTGACTTAACTGTATCTTTTGATTTCTCTTTCACATTCATAACAGTACTAATGATGTTATCAAAGAAATTATTCTCTATATGCATCACATCAAGAGTATGTCGAAGGTTAAGATCCGTCTAGTACGGCAACTCTCAAAATATGCTTTCTTTGTGCCAATTATTCAGCTGCCATAACCTTCTTCTTTACTTTCATGACCGTTTCTTCCGCAGTCAGATGTTCTTAGAGGATTGACAATTTTTATTCGCTCGTATAAAACTTGTTCGCCTGTCAATGATTGTGGAGGATAGTCATTCAAATCGTGCTTCCGATTTAAAACAATTATTTTATTTTTTTGTAACGGGTGATACTTAGGAAGAAACCTTCTATGACAATCAAACCAACACGTTTTTCTACCATTTGGTAATTGAAATGCCTTCGTATCATCCATAAACATTTTACAAGCTAGTCTACCATGCGTTGTCATCCTGACAATATTCCATAAGCAGAAAATCGCTTATCGTCCATAGTAACACGACTTTTAGATTGAAATTTTGATTCAACGATACATCGTATGCATCAACTCTCGTAGACCACAATTCATTCAACTCATCAATCAAAGGTCGAATGAATATATCCAGACTAGCACGCAGATGATTTGGCCCCGAATACAGAATTGTTAGAAACAAGTACTCTTTCTTCATATACATGTCCGGTGGCAAGTTATATGGAGTGATAATCACCGGCCATAATGAATGATTACGAGACTCCCAAATGGATTGAACCCATCAGTACATAAGCCAATATAAACGTTTCGAGATTCAGCAGCAAATCTAGGATGTAGATATTGAAAATTTTTCCACTACGCAACATCAGATGGATGACTCATTTCTCCGTCTTCTGCCTCATGCTCTGCGTGTCACCTCATTGCCTCTGTGGTTTTCTCGCTTTGATACATTCTTTTAAGTCTATCGCCTATAGGTAAATACCACATATGATTGAAAGGTATTCTCGTCCTGCCCTCGCTTGGCTTATATCGGGGGGAATCACAAAATTTGCATTTTTCTCATTTCTCATCTTCTTTCCAGAAGATCATACAATTGTGAGCACACACGTCAATTGTATAAAATGGGAGGCCTAAATTTTGCATCAATTTTTTGGTTTCATAATATGAACTTGTTTCCTGATTCTCCTCGGACAAATATTCTGTAAACAGCTTCGCCCAAGAATTCATGCATTTTTCAGATAGATTAAAATCAGATTTAATGTTCATGAACCTAGCAGCTAAAGATAACTGTGAGTGCCCTTCATGACAACCAACATACAATAGAATTTTCTCTATTTATAACATGTTGTAAAAATTTTGTGCTTCTTCATTAGGTTCTTCTTTATTATTATATTCTTATTCGTTCTGATTATAGTACTGATCATCAGTCGTTGTCTCACGAAATGCATCCGTCACCATTTCAACATATCTATTACCGGATGTATCAACTATTTCATCACTAGTACTACCACGCGTACCTCCCTGATTTCTTTGGACATCACCCCGACTACTCGTCCCTAACCGTACATTCAGCTCTTCAGCATATTTATACCAAATATAATAATTTGGCATAAATCCTCGACTATATAGATGACTCCATATTTTCCATCCCAGAATAAATTTATCATTTTTGCAATTAATAGAAGGACAGAAAAACTTACCTCCGTTACTTTGAGCTATTGGTTGACTACTTGTAAAATTCATGAACTGCTCCATACCTTGTGCAAATTCCGCTGATAAATTTCTTGTTTGATTATCAATCCTTTTGCACATCCAATCTCTCGAATTATTATAATTTCCCTCACATGTTTGAAGTTTTTTCCCTTTGATTCTACAAATGAAAGAATGGGATGGGACATATATATACAACATTTTGCCACTACTTTGCCACTACTTTGCCAGTGCTTTGCCACTACTTTGCCAGTGCTTTGCCACTACTTTGCCAGTGCTTTGCCACTGCTTTGCGATCACAACAGTGTAGTCGCTTAAATGTCGGTATACCTAACACGAATATGTTTTTTATGTTGTCACTTTGCCACCACTTTGTGACTGAAGAGCCACTCCAAATATAGTCAAAAATTGGTCGCATATTTAGCGACCAATATGCGACTAACATGTGGTTCTTCCACAAGTAGTCGCTAATAAGTCGCTACTTTGTGACTGATTAGCGGCTGCCAACACCGGTCGCAAAACAATCGCAATTTAATCTCTTAATGGTTGTGTATTGCGACCAATATGCGACTACAGGTTTTAGTCACACTTTTGCGACCACTTTGCAACGACATCTCTGTAGTCGCAAATTGGTCGCAAAATCGTGACAAATGTGGTCGAAAATTTTGTGACTACGTATGTGATGAGGACATCAGGTCGTACATCCAGCCAGGAGACCAGACTGGCCGACCAGGAAGCTTGCCCGAGACAGCCGGGCTATTTGGCATGTCTGCCGGACCAAGCAGTACCGCCAGACCCTCGACCAATAGGGCCAGACCGGTCAGCATTGCCGGCGGAGAGGCCCAAGCTTCCGGCACACTTGGTGGCGACGTGGATGACACCGCCAGTCCCCTTGGTGATGCCACCGACTCCGGGATCAACTTGGCCGGTCTTGAAGGCATTCCGGCCAGTACCTCGCACAATCCAGCCGGTACAGCCGATCCAGCTGAGTACACGCGTATTTCCACTTCTACACAAGAAGACTCGGACCAGATGAGCTACCAGCTCCAAGACATGTACCTAGAGGAAATCTCTACACCATTGGTACCTCAAGGAGCAATGACAAGAAGCAGATCAAGGGCACTCTTCCAAAAATTCAGCTTATGGGTCGACAAGCTCTTAGAGGAAGATCGACTAAGGACAATGGGCCAGAAGTGCAAGGAAGAGTCCAAAGGTTTCTCAAAAACACAAGGAACATCAGAGACTTGGGGTTTAGTGGCAAGAGAGGTCAGGGCCCAAAGATTCCTAACCCTACTCCAAGTCGAAGACTAAGAGCAAGGCGTGTGCTTGCCACAAGGGCGGCCACCTTCCATTTCTTGGCCGTGAGGTAAGTAAGGTAAGTTTTCAATAAGAATATTTGCCTCTTCCTGTTTTGCAGGGTAGGATCTAGAATATTTACATTTATTGAGTCAAAGACATTTTAGGAATAGGTCCTTTTTCGATTATACACTTTTGTATCTTTTCCTTTTGTGCACTTTTGTAAATTTTCCTTTTCTTATTTGAGTCGACCCTAGTAGGTCAAGCTGTCGAGCATATTAATAAGGCTCCTTCCCGCATTGTAGTTCGACAACCTTTTTGATATTAATAATGTAGAACTTTCTTCCAACAAGTTTTCTCTCAAGAATCTTGTGCGCTTAGAATCTAGTTGAGACCAACCCTCCTAGCTCTAAGTTTGTGATTTATCATGAGGTTCATCACCCCTCGTGTGGTTCACTTCACCTTTCCATCGCATACCAACCCAAAAACCCCTATCCAAGAAGTCTAAGGTCAAGTTTCTCACCTAACCTTCTCCAAACAGCTCACGCGCGTATAAGCCTTGAATCGAGGCTTGTATCATTTTGGTATCCTTAAAGCTCCTAAACCAGGTTGTTTCTATCCTTTAGCTTTTCTTGTTTCTTGTTCTTGCATTAAATTAAGTTTCATTCCAGAAAATCAAAAAATAACATCTCTAAGTTCATACCGAGTGCATCTAGTTCCTACGTGCATCACTAGGTTCTAGAATCATTCTTGCGTTGTTATATTCGACTTTCCTTTTTGTTAGAATCATATATCTATTATTTTAAGTTAAAGAAAAAGAAAAGAAAAAGAAAATAGGAAAAATACCAAAAGATTTTGAATTGGACAGCTAGCACTAGTTGTCAAAAAAATTTTCCTTTTATTCAAATCTCCATATATTCGAATTTTCCATTCCTTAGAATTTTCCTTTTTGCATTTTTTTCGAATCCCTTATAAAAATAAAACCCTCCTAACAATTTAGGAGTAGCATAACTTGTCTTCTATCTTTGTAGTACGCAATGGCAGAAGAAAATAGAGAAGCAACCGAAGCCATGATAGCCATGTTCACCACTCTCCAAACACAACCCGCATCAATAGGCGAGAGGTTGGAGCGCGTGGAAAGACTGGTGAGATTCCAGGCCATAAGGCACGTGAGAGCTGAGCAAGACCGTCCTGAGGGTCCTGAGCACCTTAGGACACGGCAGGAACAGGAGGAACCCCAGCCAGATGGAGATGAGGACACACAACCTCATAACTATCACCATAGGCCGAGAGGACCTCCACGGCAACCAGAGGCAGAAGATGATGGCTACGAGCCATATGGTCTTCACTAGAGACCAAGGAGGCCTCCTAGACATCATGAGGATGGAGATGAACACGCCTACAACCGGGTAACTCATCCTGATGTTAAGCTAACTCCTCCAGGTTTTGCAGGAAAAGTAGACCCCGAGGCTTACCTAGATTGGCAGAGAAGAATGGATCCTATCTTTGATCATTACAACCAACAAGGGCCTAGGAGAGTCTCAATGGCAGTAGCACAACTCACGGACAATGCCCTCATCTGGTGGGATCGTGAGGTATCTGACAGAAAGAGGAAAAGAATGAGGCCCATAGACTCATGGGTCGACATGAAAGATGTCATGCGACAAAGGTTTGTTCCATCTTACTTTCATAGGGACTTGCAATATCGTTTTCGTACTCTTACGCAGGGTACCAGATCAGTAGAAGAGTACTATGAAGAGTTCGAGAAGCTAAGGAACAGATTGGAGCTCAATGATGATGAAGAAGCATTGATGGCACAATTCTTGGATGGACTCCAAGAAAGAGTCAGCCGCAAGGTGGAAAGGCAAATCTACAATGACTTCAAAGACTTGTTCCACCTATCTGTCTAGGCTGAGCAGCACATCAAGCGTAAGAGACAAGACATCCACAGCAAGCCTAAGACGCCTTAGGCACCAAGCAACATTCCCAAGCCCATAGACAAAGGCAGGAGCATAGAGATCGAGTCAAGGTTCAAGAGCAAGCCTCCTGAACCCATCCGTGACCAGAGAGAGCGTGGTAAGTCTTCTAACCCTCAAAGATCTCGTGACATCACTTGTTTCAAGTGTAGGGGTCGTGGACACGTATCAAGGGAGTGCCCAAACAACCGGGTCATGCTGATTACGGAGGCTGGAGAATATGAGTCCCAAGGTGAAGAGGACTATGAACCAGAAGATGAATATGGTGACATTGAGTACCCTGATGTGGGGGAAGTACTGGTCACTAGACGCATCCTCAGTGCAATGGTGGATCCTTCAGAGACCATCCAAAGGGAGAACATCTTCCACAGCAGTTGCACCATCAAGGGCAAGGTATGTAACTTCATCATAGATGGTGGTTCTTGCACTAACCTTGCTAGTGCATATATGGTTGATAAGCTAGGTCTAGAGAAGACAAGGCATCCTCGACCATATAGACTGAGATGGCTCGATGACAAAGTGGAGCTCAAGATCCATGAGCAAGTCACTGTGCCATTCAGTATGGGCAAGTACCAAGACCAAGTCGTGTGTGACGTGGTGCCCATGCAAGCTGGCCATCGTCTGCTAGGAAGACCATGGCAGTTTGACAAAGAGACCAGGCATGATGGCCGAACCAATCTCTACACTTTTGTGCATGACAAAAGAAAGGTCAGTTTGGCTCCTCTTACACCTGCCCAGGTACACGAGCTACAACTCCAAATGAGTAAGGAGAAGAAACTTATCAAGTCTAATTTTCTTATTCAACCAAGCCATGTCCGGAGAACTTTTTCCTCGAAGGATTTAATGTTACTAATGGTCTTCAAAGAAATCTTGAGTATAGAATAGGAATAGGTAGAGCTACCTCCTGAACTCAACAAGTTCCATGATGTGTTTCCAGAGGAGATACCAGCAGGCTTGCCTCCTTTACGTGGCATAGAACACCAGATTGATCTAGTGCCCGGAGCAGCCCTGCCCAACCGGCCAGCCTACCGGATGAGTCCAGAGGAGTCCAAGGAGCTTGAGAAGCAAGTCAAGGAGCTCCTGGAGAAAGGCTATGTTCGAGAGAGCCTCAGTCCATGTGCCGTACCAGTGCTACTAGTGCCCAAGATGGATGGGACTTGGCGAATGTGCGTGGACTGCCGAGCAATCAACAACATCACTATCAAGTACCGGCATCCAATACCACGGCTGGATGACATGCTAGATGAGCTGAGTAGAGCCACGGTCTTCTCCAAGATAGACCTCAAGAGTGTATACCACCAGGTCAGGATGAAGGAAGGTGATGAATGGAAGACTGCGTTCAAGACAAAGCAAGGGCTATATGAGTGGACAGTCATGCCATTCGGCTTGACTAATGCCCCAAGCACCTTCATGCGCCTTATGAACCAATTTCTTAGGGCGTACATCAGTAAGTTTGTAGTGGTTTACTTTGATGATATATTGGTTTATAGTAAGTGCCTACGGGAACACCTCACACATCTTGAGATGGTACTTAAAACCCTTCGACAAGAAGAGCTTTATGCCAATCTCAAGAACTGCACCTTTTGTAGTGATAAACTTGTCTTTTTAGATTTTTTTGTAAGTTCACAGGGCCTACAGGTTGATGAAGAGAAGATTCGATCCATACAAGAATGGCCAACACCAGGCAACATCAGCCAAGTAAGGAGCTTCCACGGACTGGCCAGCTTCTATAGGAGATTCCTGCCAAACTTCAGCAGTATTGCCTCACCATTGACGGCAGTAGTGAAGAAGAACGTGGGATTCAGCTAGGGAGAATGATGTAAGATTGAATATCAATCTCACAAGCGGTACGGCCGTGACTCGCAAGACCGAGAATCTCTCTTGGCTTAAGCGGGCAAGGGAACTAAAAGGAGGGGGTTTTGATCGAATCACACGATCAAAGGTGAACCAAGGGAGTTTGAATCTCTCAAACTAACCTGGCCGTGGCTTCAATAGAAAGGAAGTGAATCACACACTTAGTTTCTAAGGAATAAGAACAAGTTCAAAGACAAGGCTTTGAAGAAAATACTTTGTATTCAACTTTTATTTCAATGGTGGTCTATCTTTACAATGAGGTCGTGCTGAGCTTATATAGTGCTCCTAGCAATGGTCCTAAACCTAAAAAGGAGAAAAGGAAATCATACATTTAAAATATATGGATGTTGGCCATTAATGTCTAGTTTGGCCAACAAGGAAAGTGTATATGCTTGTATCTTGAGAGCTTTGGGGCGAATGTAATGTGTCTAGGTACATCCTGGATGCTTTGGAAAGTCTTCAATACGTGCCCAAGTTGCAAGGAATAGAGATATTGCAATCTGAACACATTAAGTGCACTTCGGTCCATATATGGCAAGTCTTGGAGGAAAGGGATTCGCCTGATCCTCTGGTGGCTGGTGCATGGTAGGTTTATTTTGGGCTTCCTTAGGGCCTTAATAATATCTCCTGGACGCCATGTTTTGGTTTGCAAGTGATTAAACCAGTTGGCCATCTCACTTGCCATAAACGGCTCCAATCGGTTCATTTGAAGGCACGGATGGACCCACCTGGTCCAAGGCGTGTTTGACCTTCTAGAAGTGCTTAAGGGAACTCCTAGAAGTACCAAAAAGTCTCCTGGTCGCCAAAGAAACGTTTGGAGACTTTCATATAAGGAAAGTTCCAAATATGGTAAGTTTCAAAAACTCCAATTTGATGTATGGTGCATGACTTGATCTGGCCTTGTTTTGGGTGAGCTGCATGTCGCCGCGTGTCCTGTTTGAGTCAGGATTATAGGCCAGGTTTGGTCTTGGCTGGCCTCTTCTTGGTTAAGCTTGGATTCATGAAGATACACCCATGTATCCTTTTGCGCGTATTTGGCCGCCTTTGTGTTCCTTGGGCCGGCCGGTCCGGGCAGTTGGCCGGGGGTTGGGCTGATGACCTCATCATACCCTCCTTCTTCGAAATGTTTTGTCCTCAAAACAGTTTGTCCTGCACATAGAGAAGGCAAGTTAATACCTTGATTTACTTGTGGGTTTAGGGCATTACCTTGGTTTATGGCCTTTATATGGTTCGGATGTGGCAATGGTGCATCTGGTGGTTGCTCCCTGATAAGAAAGGAAGAAATTACTCCTTTCCATTGCAGCTGGTTGCTTTGTTTTGCCTCCAAGGTGTTGGGTTCTCCATGGTCTCCTCTTGATTCCGAACATCAGTTTAATGTAGGAGGTGGGTCTTTTTGATCTTTGTTGAATCCTTGCTTTATTAGACCTGTTTCAACAACCTTTGGGAAAGACAAGTGCATTATGCTAGTACTGGAAATTTCAAATTGAAGCTCCTTTATTGCCTTAACACTTTTAGGCTTAACATTTTCGCGTTCTACTTGTAAGCTTGTTATTAGTTGTCTAGTTGGGCATGTCTTAGTAAAGTGTCCTCTTTCTTGACATCTATAGCATATAATTTCATCTGTTTTCACATTGTTAGAGGACTTACCTGGCGTTTCCTTGATGTGTATTCCAAGCAATGGCTTTGATGGTTTCATGTGTGCTATGGCTTGAGGCTTTTGAACTTGCTGGTCAATTTTTGATTTGACCATTGGCTTACCTACCTTTTGTCCTTCTAAGGTGTTTGAAAACATGTTGTTATGCTCAGAGCAGTAGGAAAGCTTGGGCTTATGAAAGGGCTGCATGTTTGGTGTAGACATCCCACTCCTCGATGTTGTTGGGTGCATAGGTTGTGTGGTGATGTTTCTGCGTGTTTGGTACTTCTTCACAAACTCCCTATACATTCGTGCCTTAAGGTCTCCCCAATCAAGGACTGGTTTGTTGTAGAAAGTCCGTGAATTTTCTTTCAACCACCAATTATAGGCATCTCCAACGAGCATATCAATGGCATATGAGAGCTTCTCTTCTTTGGGGATGTTGTTTGAGCGCAGCCATTGTTTCATGTTGGTTTCCCATTGGAGGTATTCATCTGGGTCCTTGTTATACCCTGAAAAGGTTAGAGATTTGGAATTGTAAATATATACCTTACTAGTCCGATTCCTTGATCTAGTTGGAGTGGTGTAGGTTGGCACTCGGCTTGACACATCGAAGTGGCAAGGTGTGATTGTCTTTAGCCAGCTTCTATCAGTGGAATAGTAGTCTGGTGGCTCTGGTTCGAGTTCTTCAACTCCTGTTTCATTGTCAAAATCATATTTTGAATAGTCTTCATGCCATGTCTCATATCCATAGGAATCATCTACATCGGACAAGTCTTGGTGCCATTCATCACAATAAATTTTTTCAAAGCATTGGTAAGGACTTTCTTCCTCATAATACTCCATATTTTAAATTTGTACCTTGCACAAGAAAAAAAGATAGATTTAAGTCGAAATACACAAATAAGGAAACTAGACTTGAGTGAATATTTGGTATTAACACACAAGTAGTACCAAAAGAAAATCAACACAAGAAAATATTTTTATGGTTTTTGTTTTTGGTTACTTTTGGCAACTAACTTAAAAACAAATTAAAATACAATATTTTTTTTGGTATTAAATTAGGACGAAAAATAATAAGAATATTATATAAATCTTTTTTTTCTTTTTTTTTTTAAAAAAACTTAACTAGCAACTAAATTGGAAAACAAACAAAATGAAGTGATGTTTATATTTTTGGGTTTTTTTTCTCTTAATTGGACGAAACTAAGCAAACATGAAATGCAAATTTTTGATTTGGTTTTAGATTTAAATGAGAGGAGACAAAAACAATCAACAAGAATCAACAAGAAACAATGCAAATGAAGAATACGAACAAATATTTGTTTTTTTTGGTTTTTCAATAAGATGTAAATAACAAAATGCAAAATAAAATCATAAAAGCTAAAAGATAAAGGTTGGATGAACACAACCTGGGATAGGAGCTTTTAGCTCTGATACCAAATGATGTAAGATTGAATATCAATCTCACAAGCGGTACGGCCGTGACTCGCAAGACCGAGAATCTCTCTTGGCTTAAGCGGGCAAGGGAACTAAAAGGAGGGGGTTTTGATCGAATCACACGATCAAAGGTGAACCAAGGGAGTTTGAATCTCTCAAACTAACCTGGCCGTGGCTTCAATAGAAAGGAAGTGAATCACACACTTAGTTTCTAAGGAATAAGAACAAGTTCAAAGACAAGGCTTTGAAGAAAATACTTTGTATTCAACTTTTATTTCAATGGTGGTCTATCTTTACAATGAGGTCGTGCTGAGCTTATATAGTGCTCCTAGCAATGGTCCTAAACCTAAAAAGGAGAAAAGGAAATCATACATTTAAAATATATGGATGTTGGCCATTAATGTCTAGTTTGGCCAACAAGGAAAGTGTATATGCTTGTATCTTGAGAGCTTTGGGGCGAATGTAATGTGTCTAGGTACATCCTGGATGCTTTGGAAAGTCTTCAATACGTGCCCAAGTTGCAAGGAATAGAGATATTGCAATCTGAACACATTAAGTGCACTTCGGTCCATATATGGCAAGTCTTGGAGGAAAGGGATTCGCCTGATCCTCTGGTGGCTGGTGCATGGTAGGTTTATTTTGGGCTTCCTTAGGGCCTTAATAATATCTCCTGGACGCCATGTTTTGGTTTGCAAGTGATTAAACCAGTTGCCCATCTCACTTGCCATAAACGGCTCCAATCGGTTCATTTGAAGGCACGGATGGACCCGCCTGGTCCAAGGCGTGTTTGAGCTTCTAGAAGTGCTTAAGGGAACTCCTAGAAGTACCAAAAAGTCTCCTGGTCGCCAAAGAAACGTTTGGAGACTTTCATATAAGGAAAGTTCCAAATATGGTAAGTTTCGAAAACTCCAATTTGATGTATGGTGCATGACTTGATCTGGCCTTGTTTTGGGTGAGCTGCATCTCGCCGCGTGTCCTCTGTGAGTCAGGATTATAGGCCAGGTTTGGTCTTGGCTGGCCGCTTCTTGGTTAAGCTTGGATTCATGAAGATACACCCATGTATCCTTTTGTGCATATTTGGCCGCCTTTGTGTTCCTTGGGCCGGCCGGTCCGGGCATTGGCCGGGGGTTGGGCTGATGACCTCATCAGAAGCTCAGGAGAAGGCTCCAGGCCTTGATGACCACTTTGCGCCTCCCTTCATCATGTGTTAGCACAACTGGTGAGTTGGAGACTTGGTGCTGGCCACCATCACTGGGGTGAGTTGAAAGCCTTTCACCTCCTTGTTGGGCATATCTTCTCTTCTCCAAGTTTTCTGCTACCTTCTGGTGTAACTTCCTTATGAACTCTGCCTTGGATGCTCCGTTGAGGTTGGTCATCTCAGCTGGTGGTAGTGGTGTTTGCTCCAATGGGGTGAGAGGGTTGAAGCCGTATACCACTTCAAATGGTGTCTTCTTGGTTGATGAGTGCACGGCTCGGTTGTAAGCGAACTCTATGAATGGCAGGCACTCCACCCAAGGCTTTAGGTTCTTCCCTAGTGTAGTTCTGAGAAGAGTCGATAGTGTCCTGTTGACAACTTCAGTTTGGCCATTGGTTTGAGGATGGCAGGTGGTAGAGAAGAGTAGCTTCGTGCCTAGCTTTCTCCAAAGGGTCCTCCAGAAATGGCAGAGGAACTTGGTGTCCCTGTCTGATACGATGGTCCTAGGCACTCCATGAAGCCGTACTATCTCTTTGAAAAACAGCTCGGCTGTTTGCGTGGCATCATTGACATTGGCACACGGGATGAAGTGTGCCATCTTGGAGAATCTGTCCACCACTACAAAGATTGCATCCTTGTGGTTGATCTTGGGCAGGCCTAGAACAAAATCCATTGAGATGTCCACCCATGGATGTGTAGGTATGGGCAGTGGGTGATACAACCCGTGAGGTTGCACTCGGGACTTTGCCTTCTTGCAAGTGATGCATCTTGCACAATGAGCTTCTACTGTCCTCTTGATGTGTGGCCAGTAGAAGTGCTCCTTGACCACTGCTAGAGTCTTGTCGACACCAAAGTGGCCCATGAGTCCTCCTCCATGAGCTTCTCGGATTATAAGCTCCCTTAATGATCCTTGTGGTATGCACAACCCTCTTTCTCAGAACAAGAATGCCTCATGGATGTAATACTTGCCATGACTCCCTGTGCCACACTCCTTGTAGCTCTCAGCAAAGTCAGGGTCATCCTTGTATAGGTCCTTGAAGTGCTCGAATCCTAGGACCTTTGCCTCCATGGTTGATATCAAGGCAAACCTCCTTGATAGTGCATAGGCTACCACATTGTCTTTGCCCTTCTTGTACTTGATGACGTACGGGAAGGTCTCTATGAACTCCATCCATCTGGCATGTCTCTTCTTGAGATTGGTTTGCCCTCTGAGGTGTTTGAGAGTCTCGTGATCAGTGTGGATCACAAACTGCCTTGGACAGCAAGTAATGCTGCCAAGTCTCCAATGCTCGGACAAGGGCATAAAGCTCCTTGTCATAAGTGGGGAAGTTCAGTGAGGCACTACCTAGCTTCTATGGCTCGAATCATCTCTTCATCAACCTGTAGGCCCTGTGAACTTACAACAAAACCTAAAAAGACAAGTTTATCAGTACAAAAGATGCACTTCTTGAGATTGGCATAAAGCTCATCTTGTCGAAGGGTTTTAAGCACCATCTCAAGATGTGTGAGGTGTTCCCGTAGGCACTTACTATAGACCAATATATCATAAAAGTAAACCACTACAAACTTACTGATGTACGCCCTAAGAACTTGGTTCATAAGGCGCATGAAGGTGCTCTGGGCATTAGTCAAGCCGAATGGCATGACTGTCCACTCGTATAGCCCTTGCTTTGTCTTGAAAGCAGTCTTCCATTCATCACCTTCCTTCATCCTGACCTGGTGGTATCCACTCTTGAGGTCTATCTTGGAGAAGACCGTGGCTCCACCCAGCTCATCTAGAATGTCATCCAGCCGTGGTATTGGATGCCGGTACTTGACTGTGATGTTGTTGATTGCTCGGCAGTCCATGCACATTCGCCAAGTCCCATCCTTCTTGGGCACTAGTAGCACTGGTACGACACATGGACTGAGGCTCTCTCGAACATAGCCTTTCTCCAGGAGCTCCTTGACTTGCTTCTCAAGCTCCTTGGACTCCTCTGGACTCATCCGGTAGGTTGGCCGGTTGGGCAAGGCTGCTCTGGGCACTAGGTCGATCTGATGCTCTATGCCATGTAAAGGAGGCAAGCCTGCTGGTATCTTCTCTGGAAACACATCCTGGAACTTGTTGAGGAGAGTTGCTACTTCGGGAGGTAGCTCTACATGTTCTTTCTCTATATTCAACACTTCTTTGAAAACCATTAGTAGCACTAGATCCTTCGAGGCTAAAGCTCTCCGGACATGACTTGGTTGAATGAGAAAATTAGATTTAATGAGCTTCTTTTCCTTACTCATTTGCTGTTGAAGCTCATGTACCTGGGCAGGTGTGAGAGGAGCTAGGCTGACCTTTCTCTTGTCATGCACGAAAGTGTAGAGATTGGTTCGACCATCATGCCTGGTATCCTTGTCAAACTGCCATGGTCTTCCTAGTAGAAGATGGCCAGCTTGCATGGACACCACATCACAAACGACTTGGTCTTGGTACTTGCCCACACTAAATGGTACAGTGACTTGCTCATGGATCTTGAGCTCCACTTTGTCATCGAGCCATCTCAGTCTATATGGTCGAGGATGCCTTGTCTTCTCTAGACCTAGCTTATCAACCATATATGCACTAGCAAGGTTAGTGCAAGAACCACCATCTATGATGAAGTTACATACCTTGCCCTTGATGGTGCAACTGCTGTGGAAGATGTTCTCCCTTTGGATGGTCTCTGAAGGATCCACCATTGCACTGAGGATGCGTCTAGTGACCAGTACTTCCCCCACATCAGGGTACTCAATGTCACCATATTCATCTTCTGGTTCATAGTCCTCTTCACCTTGGGACTCATATTCTCCAGCCTCCGTAATCAGCATGACCCGGTTGTTTGGGCACTCCCTTGATACGTGTCCACGACCCCTACACTTGAAACAAGTGATGTCACGAGATCTTTGAGGGTTAGAAGACTTACCACGCTCTCTCTGGTCACGGATGGGTTCAGGAGGCTTGCTCTTGAACCTTGACTCGATATCTATGCTCTTTCCTTTGTCTACGGGCTTGGGAATGTTACTTGGTGCCCAAGGCGTCTTAGGCTTGCTGCGGATGTTTTGGCTCTTACGTTTGATGTGCTGCTCAGCCTGGACAGATAGGTGGAACAAGTCTTTGAAGTCATTGTAGATTTGCCTCTCCACCTTGCGGCTGATCCTTTCTTGGAGTCCATCCAAGAATTGTGCCATCAATGCTTCTTCATCATCATTGAGCTCCAATCTGTTCCTTAACTTCTCGAACTCTTCATAGTACTCCTCTACTGATCTGGTACCCTGCTTAAGAGTACGAAAACGACGTTGCAAGTCTCTATGAAAGTAAGGTGGAACAAACCTTTCTCGCATGACATCTTTCATGTCTACCCATGAGTCTATGGGCCTCATTCTTTTCCTCCTTCTGTCAGATATCTCACGATCCCACCAGATGAGGGCATTGTCCGTGAGTTGTGCAACTGCCATTGAGACTCTCCTAGGCCCTGGTTGGTTGTAATGATCAAATATATGATCCATTCTTCTCTCCCAATATAGGTAAGCCTCGGGGTCTACTTTTCCTGCAAAACTTGGAGGAGTTAGCTTAACATCAGGATGAGTTACCCGGTTGTAGGCATGTTCATCTCCATCCTCATGATGTCTAGGAGGCATCCTTGGTCTCTGGTAAAGACCATATGGCTCGAAGCCATCATCTTCTGCCTCTGGTTGCCGTGGAGGTCCTCTCGGCCTATGGTGATAGTTATGAGATTGTGTGTCCTCAGCCCCATCTGGCTGGGGCTCCTCCTGTTCGTGCCGTGTCCTAAGCTGCTCAGGACCTTCAGGACGGTCTTGCTCAGCTCTCACGTGGCCTATGGCTTGGAATCTCACAGGCCTCTCCACGCGCTCCAATCTCTCGCCTATGGATGCGAGTTGCGTTTGGAGGGTGGTGAGCATGGCCATCATGGCTTCGGTTTCTTCTCTATTTTCTTCTGCCATTGTGTGCTACAAAGAAAGAAGACAAGTTATGATACTCCTAAATTATTAGGAGGGTTTTCTTTTTATAAGGATTCGAAAAAATTGCAAAAAGGAAAAATCTGAGAAATGGAAATTTTGAAAATATGGAGATTTGAACAAAAAGGAAACTTTCTTGACAACTATTGCTAGCTGTCCAATTCGAATCTTTTTGCTATTTTTTCTTATTTTCTTTTCTTTTCTTTTTAATTCAACTTAAATTTAATGGAAATATGATTCTAACAAAAAGGAAAGTCGAATATAGCAATGCAAGAATGATTCTAGAACCTAGTGATGCACATAGGATCTAGACGCACTCGGTATGAGTTTAGAAGTTATTTTTTTATTTTCTTGAATAGAACTTAAACTAATGCAATAACAAGAAACAAAACAAGATAAAAGATAGAAACAACCTGGTTAAGGAGCTTTAAGCTCTGATACCAAAATGATACAAGCCTCGATTCAAGGCCTATATGCGCGTGGGATGTTTGGAGAAGGTTAGGTGAGAAAATCGACCTTAGACTTCTTGGATAGGGTTTTTTGGGTTGGTATTCGATGGAGGGGTGAAGTGAACCACACGAGGGGTGATGAACCTCGTGATAAATCACAAACTTAGAGCTAGGAGGGCTGGTCTCAACTAGGTTCTAAGCGCACAAGATTCTTAGAGAGAAAACTTGTTGGAAGAAAGTTCTACTTTATTAATATCAAAAAGGTTGTCGAACTACAATGCTGGAAGGAGCCTTATTAATATGCTCGACTGCTTGACCTTCTAGGGTCGACTCAAATAAAGAAAAGAAAAGTTTACAAAAGTACACAAATGGAAAAGATACAAAAGTGTATAACCGAAAAATGACCTATTCCTAAAATGTTCTTGACTCAAAAATGTAAAGAATCTAGATCCTACCCTGCAAAATAGAAAGAGGCATATATTCGAATTGAAACTTACCTTACTTATCTCACGGCCAAGAAATGGAAGGTGGCCGTCCTTGTGGCATGCACACGCCTTGCTCCTAGTCTTCGACTTGGAGTAGGGTTAAGAATCTTTGGGCCCTGACCTCGCTTGCCACTAAAGCCCAAGTCTCTGAAGTTCCTTGCATTGTTGAGAAGCCTTTGGACTCTTCCTTGTACTTCTGGCCCATTGTCCTTAGTCGATCTTCCTCTAGGAGCTTGTCCACCCATAAGCTGAACTTGTGGAAGAATGCTCTTGATCTACTCCTTGTCATTGCTCCTGGTGGCACTACAGGTGTGGATACTTCCTATAGATGCATGTCCTCAAGCTGGTAGTTTATCTGGTCCGAGTTTCCTTGTGTAGAAGTTGAAATGCTCGTGCACTCGGCTGGATTGGGTGTACCGGCTGGAATGTACGAGGTATTGGCCGGAATACCTTCAGGACCAGCCAAATTGATCCCGGGTCGGCACCATCACCAAGGGGACTGGCGGTGTCATCCACGTCGCCACCAAGTGTGCCGGAAGCTTAGGCCTCTCTGCCGGCAATGCTGGTTGGTCTGGTCCTATTGGTCGAGGGTCCGGCGGTACTGCTTGGGCCGGTAGGCGTGCCAGATGGCCCGGCTATCTCGGGCAAGCTTCCTGGTCGGCCAGTCTGATCTCCTGGCTGGACATACGACCTAATGCCCTCATCAATAGGGGTTTTTGGGTTGGTATTCGATGGAAAGGTGAAGTGAACCACACGAGGGGTGATGAAACTCGTGATAAATCACAAACTTAGAGCTAGGAGGGCTGGTCTCAACTAGATTCTAAGCGCACAAGATTCTTGAGAGAAAACTTATTGGAAGAAAGTTCTACTTTATTAATATCAAAAAGGTTGTCGAACTACAATGCTGGAAGGATCCTTATTAATATGCTCGACAGCTTGACCTTCTAGGGTCGACTCAAATAAAGAAAAGGAAAGTTTACAAAAGTGCACAAATGGAAAAGATACAAAAGTGTATAACCGAAAAAGGACCTATTCCTAAAATGTTCTTGACTCAAAAATATAAAGAATCTAGATCCTACCCTGCAAAATAGAAAGAGGCATATATTCAAATTGAAACTTATCTTACTTACCTCACAGCCAAGAAATGGAAGGTGGCCGTCCTTGTGGCATGCACATGCCTTGCTCCTAGTCTTCGACTTGGAGTAGGGTTAGGAATCTTTGGGCTCTGACCTCTCTTGCCACTAAAGCCCAAGTCTCTGATGTTCCTTGTGTTGTTGAGAAGCCTTTGGACTCTACTTTGCACTTCTGGCCCATTGTCCTTAGTTGATCTTCCTCTAGGAGCTTGCCGACCCATAAGCTGAACTTATGGAAGAGTGCTCTTGATCTGCTTCTTGTCATTGCTCCTGGTGGCACTACTGGTGTGGAGACTTGCTCTAGATGCATGTCCTGGAGCTGGTAGCTTATCTGGTCCGAGTTTCCTTGTGTAGAAGTAGAAATGCTCGTGCACTCGGCTGGATCGGCTGGACTGTGCGAGGTACTGGCCGGAATGTCTTCAGGATCGGCCAAGTTGATCCCAGAGTTGGTGGCATCACCAAGGGGAGCGGCGGTGTCATCCACGTCGCCACCAAGTGTGCCGGAAGCTTGGGTCTCTCTGCCAGCAATGCTGGTCGGTTTGGTCCTATTGGTCGAAGGTCCGGCGGTACCGCTTGGGCCGGCAGACGTGCCAGATTGCCCGGCTGTCTCAGGCAAGCTTCCTGGTCGGCCAGTCTGGTCTCCTGGCTGGATGCATGACCTGATGTCCTCATCATCCCCTCCCTCTTCAGTAGGTTTTGTCCTCAAAACTGGTTCATCTGCATGGAAAATGGCTAAGTCAGTTACGTTGAACGTGTTGGACACATTAAACTCACCTGGGAGCTCGATCCGGTAGGCATTGTTGTTGTTCCTCTCAAACACTCTGAATGGTCCATCTCCTCTTGGTGCTAGCTTGGAACTCCTTAGGTTTGGGAACCTCTCCTGCCGTAGTTGTAGCCACACCCAATCGCCTGGTTGATCACCTCCTTTCTCCCCTTGTTGGCATGAGTCACGTACTGTCCAGTCCTTTTCTCCAAGTTTTCTGCTACCTTCTGGTGTAACTTCCTTATGAACTACATCTCTGTAGTCGTAAATTGGTCGCAAAATCGTGACAAATGTGGTCGCAAATTTTGTGACTACGTATGTGGCCGTAAAATGCAGTGGTATTTTGGCGGCTTTCTTGTAGTGCAAGAACGAGCACAACACCTCCCTCAATTCATTCTCGCCAATAAAAATGTATCAATCACTCAAACATACTTCTCTTTTCAGTATGTTTCTTTCTCTTATGTTCATCTCTCTCGCATATTTATTTTCTCACCGAGACGGTGAGATATAAGTCTGAAAGAGAAGACACTAACGGTCGCATTTGCATCATTTGCATTGATATATACTTATGTATTAGAAAAACATTAAAAATTTCACAATTTCATAAAACCAAAAGTATCTTCATGTCATTTGCATTCCGTGTGTTATGATGGAGTTTAGAAGCATAAAGGATTTTACTTCCATTTGCATATGGATCATGGTTAGACTATCGTGTTAAATTGCACTTAGGTCTAAGATTGGAACCCTTGCTAAGAGTATTATGATTCTTGTACCATTTCAAAATTTAGGAACTTTGCATTGTGCCACAACCTAATAGGTAGATCATTCTTTGGTATTGAAATCTGTATGATTTAAGTCTAACTTCATGAATTTGAACTTGAACTGGATTTGAAATTATCTTGCTTGCATCTTTCCTAAAACTTGCTCATGGATACCAATATACATATTCAGTTTTCTTTCATCGCCTTGTCACTCTCTCTTAACATGGAAGGCTGAATCGGGGAAAAGGCCTAATCAACTTGAACAATTGTCAGCGTGCTCATTTGAACCCGAATTTAGTAGCATTGCGTAATACCACATGAACAAATACAAAATTTAAATTTTCTACACAAACTTTATTGCGTTTGCCTTTTTCAATAAATCCATTAATGGTGTTAATAAACCATTAAAAAATGCTTAGTCAGCTAATACCATAGCAAGTATCGAACTAATGTATATACAAACGATGTCGTTTTGCATATTAATCAAAACGACGTTGTTTTAAGTATTAAATAAAAAAAATTCTTCATCCTCCTCCTTTGCCTTCCTCTTCCAATCCAAACGAAGAAAATCTTTAATTTCTTCAGCTATACCAGAACAACTGAATCATTACAAGGAGACATGATAAAAAAATTCTTTAGCATTGGTTAAAACAAACGAACCTTTTCGCTTTTTAATCTTCTTTTTTGTTATTGGTTGTTTCTCATTTGGGTGTGAATCGTTGAAGAGAATATGTTATGCAACTTTACTATTCTTATTAGTTACAAAAACAAATGCAATTTGATGAACGTCAATATGTTTTTCAAAATTATTTATTTACTTATTCATAAGAAGTTTAGAAAAGCGGAGTGTGATGTGGTATATTCGAATTTGTATTTGTTTAGGAAAAATCATACTGCAATTTACCAGCCTCATTTGTTGACGTGCCCTTTTGAATCATGACGATTTGACCAGGAAAAATAGGTAATGTGGAAATCTGATGAAAAAAAATTACTTGTTTCTTCTTTGTTTGAACCTCAATGAAAAAGCAGGGAAAGGAAGAAGAAGAAGAATGAAATTTTTTTAGCTCTACCTTAAAAAGACGTCATTTTATTTGAACTGCAAAATAACGTTGTTTTGTGTTGCATATTTGTTCGGTATTTGCCACGGTATCAACTGACTCAACATATTTTTACGATTTATTAATACCGTTAATGTATTTGATGAAACAGGCACACACGGTAAATTTTGTGTAGAAAATTTAAATTGTGTATGTGTGGATGTGGTATGATGCATTGTTACTAAATTCAGGTTCAAATGAGTACAACGGCAGTTGTTTGAGTTAATTTAAGCCCTTTTTCCTGACTGAATCCTCCTATTTGAAACAGTTATAAAACTCCCCAAACCAGTCCTTTCCTTCAAGCCAGCATTATTATTATTGTGTGTAAACAATGTGTAAGTCCTTTTTCTATAATCTTTACTTTAAAAAACATATTGAGTTTTGAGAACGACAATGTTAAGACTTTCATGTAGATTCTAGCTTCATGTAACTTTCATTTCACAACTATTGTCCTTGTCCTCATTAGCATTTTAGGCTATTTATCCACCCTTAACATTCATTCTAATATAGTATTGCATTCTACACATAAGGGCATGCATTTCGCATCTTTGCATGGTATCTCTATTGTTTCTAGGTACAACGCGCAAAAAAGAAGATTAGAGCTTGGCCATAGGCAACCAAAGGTTGGAGAAGGAGATAGGACAAGTGAGATAGCCATTTGCGTATGGAGTTCACACAATCGGCCAGTTGCCAATCGTCCAACGAGCGATCACCAAGACCGATTGCCCAAGAAGATCACCCAATCCTGCCTCCTCCCCCAAGTATCGGCCAGTCCTGTGCCTATGCGAATTTTTATTAATTTTATGCTAATCGGTTTGTCCCATATTAAACCAAAAAATTGTACTAGGGATATTATATAAACCATTCTATGTCACAATTAATTGAAGTTTTTCTTCTACTTTGTTCGTTGGGGCCGATTGTTGGAGGAGACTTTTTCATTTGGATTGTGTTCTTGCTACTTGCACTTCCAGTTAAGAATTTCTTATCGCTATCTCTTGTTTTATGTTTAGGTACTCTTATTTCATTTTCTTTGCTATTACTATGAATATGTGTTAGTAGTTTGCCTTATAGATTGTGGGTAAAGTAGAATAGAGAAATTTGATATTGATTTGGGATTGTTTATATAGATTAGATAACAAATCACTCATGTTTACGATGTGCTTAATGCTAAGATTGAAATAGCTACTAAATCCTTAAAATTGTGATGTTTTGCTCCCAAGAGGTGTAGAAAAAATGTGTAGGTAAAGCCTAAATATATCTATCACATCTATCGAATGAGAGTTCAAGTCTAAGATGATAGGTATACTAAGATAGACCTGAACCTAAAGATTAGTTTGAAATTACGGTTCAAAATACTTGATTAATCTATTGGCTAGTATATGAACTATTGTCACGAGAATGTATTAGCCTATTAGAAAGTGTTCTATATCTTAGGGATTCATCTAATCGAACTTGTACTATCATTAGTCAATGGAAAGTTACCCCGTGTTGAATGCATTACCCATGGTCCATATATTTTATTCATCGAATTAAACTTATTGTTTTACTTTAACCAACTAAAACCCCCAATTAGAATCTACCTATATTTAGGTGTTTCATGAATTCTTAGTGTGCTAATTTTCCATCCCTGTGGATTCAATACACAACTACTACTTCAATTACTATGCACTTGGAGTCGTATTAGGGATTAAAACTTAAAACCCCATCAATCCCACTCACACACATGTTACCACCCATTAGTGGATGGAAATTTGCTGGTTTGAATAGGATTACAAAATCGGCCCTCGTTAGTACATCATTTGAGAATGGTTGTGAGATTCATATATTGCGTCAATTCTTCGAACAATGCAGAGATACAGATGATAAAATCAAGGATCTCTATAACAAGGAAAGGTACCCAACACCATCAATAAACTTGCTTGAGATAGAGGATCCAAAGAGTTTCTTTTCCATGATATTTTACACGAGTTAACTTGAACAATTCCTTTTTGATTCAAGATTTTGCGTCCATGTTATGTTTTCAGCTCTTGCAGAAAAGCTAATGATAACTGACATAGCACCTTCTCAAAGACCAATCGAGTTTGCAAAATTTTCCTCCCAAATTCTATAAGGCATGATTACCAATATGAGTAGGAGTTTATCTAGTTCCTACTAACTTTCAGATTATAGAGATGAGAAAGGTTCTATTATGCCTTTGATTTTTGCAAGGTCTTTCTTGGATATAGTGAGTGTTGTTGTTGATTTGCCAAAGAGGGTGTGTTTCGAAAACATTGATAGCAAAGTCTTCTACAAAGTTGTATAAAGTGGGATCTACAAATATTGCTTCTTATATGAAGATCTTATTGAAGGGAACAAGTAATCCAAGAGGTGAAAATTAGTTTTTTTGATGCATATGTGGTCAAATAAGTCTTAGATGGAAACAATCCTATCACAACAAAGAAGTTTATTCACAATGGAAAGATGAAAAGCAAGGTCAAGAACTAAAAAATCAAGGGCGATCTTCATATCACCTTATATCATCTTATTGCCTGAGAGGTGTGTTGGTAACAACATTAATACATGGTTAAAAGTAAGGATACTTCAAAATCTTTTTCCAAGGTTAGAGCGATTTTTACTCTAGAGCATAACAAGAAAAGTGAAGATGTTGTACGAGACTTAACGAACAGGGTTCTGTAACTGAAGAAGACCAATCATGGCACTTGTTTCACAATGAGTTCCAATGTTTGTCTTGGTTGAAGTCTAACAAAGACAACCTAATGACTTTAAAGTAGTGGTTGATCGGAGAAAATTCATTGGTCCTTTATTTGGTTATTTTACTTTGAGTCTATTCATTCTTTCTATTTGACTAATTTTCATACTAGGATAAGTATATGGAAATTTTTTTATTACTAATCTATATTTTATTGTCTTTGAGTCAGTCTACTTGTTTGAAATTTTGTCAAAAATTTCAGTTAGAGACTATGATCATTCTTTGGAATTAATTGTTTTAGGCCAGGTATATTTTCAAATTTTAACTTCCTTCCCACTTAAGATTACCCAATTATTTTATCCCAGCTCATGAAAACAAACTATAAAAGATATTCTTAAATGTTTATTTGGATAAAAACACATTATTCCTTATCAATTTCACCTTCAATATAGATTTTCATTCGAATCATTTTTTTAAGTTTCAGGGTTTTCAAAAGTGAATAATATAAGTTAAAGTAATCAGAAGGGGATTTTAATATTTTCATAAAAATAAGGTATACTTCCTAAATTTTTACTGTTTTCTTTATCGAGCTTTAGAGTTTTTTAATTCTCATTCATTCATGAGCAAATCTTGTTAGGAATTCATAAAGAGTCCTTAGGCATGGAAAATCGCATCACTAGGGCAATATGTAGATTTTTACAGATCTTGGATTTGCATGAGCACAAACTTGAATTAGTGGTGCAGAATTATTTAAAATCACTTATGAATAAGCTTGATTCATCATGGTAATATGGATTAACTTGATTTTACACATAAAATTTCATTATTTTTGAATTTTAATTTTGTTACATTTAATATAAAAAATCACTATTCAATTTGGAGTTAGTAAAATTTTATTTTCATCTTGTTTCTTGATTAGATATTCTACAGCATTAAGACATTAATTGTGTTGAATTTTTTTCTCAATTTTTCGGGTTTCATAGAAATTTTGTGTTTTTAATGTATGGAACTTGGAGACAAAATGTATTTGAGCTCATGCAATATACACACGAAATTGAGGAGTGGAAGAGGAAGGCGATACAAACATATTTTGATTGGAAATGCTGACCCTCATAACCATAATTTCCAGTGGATGATAACTACATAAGAGATACCCTTGGCTCAGATGTTGATAGGAACTCGAGCTAGAGAGGAGCAAGCGAGAGAGATCTTGATAGTGATGACATGAAGAACATGAGACTTTATGGCGATGACAAGCTCATTATCTTGCTCACTTTGTGCACTATAGAATTAATGGAGCTTTGAGATGATGTAACTTGGTACTTAGAGGGGCTAGGATTTTGAGTTTTCATTGAGGTGGAGTATCCTATTTGCAAATCGTGTACAACAGAGTTCTTAAGCAATGTCACAATATTTTGCCTCAGATGCGCTGACCCTTAGCTTAGGATGGAGTCCTCATTTTTAGGATTTCAGGAGTTGAGCATTCATTTATAGTTGCTCGGATGGGAGTGCCTTAGGCTTTGAAAACAAAGACGCAATTGCTTTTGACTGAAGAACACCTTTTGTTTCAGGCCATGCGGATGCAACTCACCATTCGTTTTGTACATATGCTTTTCTCCAGGATCATTCAGAATGGTGCTCTTGAGAAAAGTTCCTAATCTTCCACAGCCCTTTCATTCAATCACTTCAAAGAGTTAGGTTTACAGAGCTGCTTACTTCACACTTGGTTCAAGTGAATCATGATATGCATGACCTTGATACTATTCCCAGCGTTGAAGGCATTATCACACTTTCCCTGATGCTTTATAAATCCAACCATATGCATACACTGCATTAGAAATGTAAACATGCCTTAGATTGAGCATATCATTTTAGATTTCAAATACTTAATGGTGCAGCTATGGGCCCATACCGTTTTGCATATTGTTGTTCCTATACCATTGGATATGGAAGATAATTCTTTCCATTGAGACCATTCCACCACTTAAGCAGGGATCGCCAAGATACACGATGTAAATTTTATGGATCTCAAAGTGCATCCAAGATTTTTGACCATATGACATTACCTAATAATAGAGATTGTAAATACAATTTAACTATGCTTAGTAAATCATTAGTGAGTTAAGTGTGATCAACAATTTGTATATAAAGATACACGAGTCTTATTTTCACAATGAATGAAGAACTCATTTTCCTCAGCTCGTTCTTTTTCTTTTGTTATGGTACTAGAGCGTTGAGCCAAAGCTCAGGGTTTTCTTCATTCGATTTTCATTCTTCAATCAATTTTTTTCTCTTTTCTGTTGACCTCTGATTAATCGATTCTTTTCTTCCAATTAATCGATTTCCTTTCATTTTATCAGATTTGTTTCCGATATTTTCTTCTCCGATAAACTCTATTAGGCATTCATGGGGAAAAGGCGTTGCAATTCGAAGTATCACACGCTATCTACGTCACTGAAGGTTGCCGAATATGAATCCCCAAATCTCCATGATAATTCACGTGTCGTTCTTCCTCAAGAAGACATTTGTGGTTCGTCATCGCGTAATGTGAACCAGTTTCCTCCTTCTCGACCTTTTGAGGTATCGAATTCACCTGATAATCAACATAGTCCATATCATCTACACAGTTTTGACCATCCCCGTTTAGTTCTAGTTTCAGAACTCTTAGATGGAACTAACTATGGAATCTGGATCATTGCCATGACTACTAGGCTAGAAGCAAAGAATAAGATTGGTTTCATAGATGGTTCGATTCTCAAACATGAAGAAGATAATCCATATTACAAGATTTGGTGTCGTTGTAACAGTATGGTCAAATCGTGGCTGCTTAATAGTGTGTCGAAACATATCTATTTGAGTATCTTATACTTCAAATCTGCTGCTAATATAAGGATAGATCTGCATACAAGATTCCACGAAACGAATCTGCCAAGAATTTAAATTTTGCAACAACGAAGAGAATAATATGGACTTATCTTCATATCATACTCAAACTCAAATAGATTGGGAAGAGCTACATAATCTTCAAGTAGCAGCTACAACAGTTGAAGATTCGGTTGTTGAAAGAGAAGCAAATCGTATAATCGATTTTCTCATGGGTCTGAATGATAGTTTTGATCATGTTCACAGTCAAACTCGTATGAAAAAGAGTTTGCCTAGCCTTTCAAAATTTTATAACATCCTTGGTCAAGAAGACTCTTGAACCAACAACTTTTCAAGTTTCTTCAAATTCGTATAAAGGGAACAATCACAAAAACAAGCCAAACTGCTCACATTGTGGAAGACTCGCCCATTTTCTAGATAGGTGCTATAAGAAACATTGATATCCTCCAGGAATGGCTTAGAGAAATCGATTTCATAACGGATTTGCTTCAACAAACTTGATGACTAGTGAACTACCAGTTAATGTGTCTTCAAAACAATCAGTTGAAAGTACTCATAAAATTCCTCCTCCTACAAATGTTACTCCTGAACAGATGCTTCATTGCTTACTTTAGTACTCAGATTCATAATCATAGCACTACACTAACACAAGAAGGATCTCTAACTTCTACTTCAGTTGTACCATCCACTTCTAAATTGTCTGGTACTTTGCTATCTCTTCATAATCTTTTTGATTATAACATGCCTTCTGCGCTTTCTTCTGGTGATGCTATAAATAATCGACCACACTATTGGGGTTGTAAAATAATCACAAAAGTTATTGAAAAATATTATATATATATGCCTCCATATCTTTTCTCTCATTTGTAGAATCAAAAGTAAAAAAACTCCAAACATGTGGGGGAATTATAATAATTCGAGAGATTGGATGTACAAAAGGATTAATAATCAATATGTTAGAAGCTGCCAAAAATCCATTGTATGATGGTTGTCATGAAGGTACTCACATTTATCTTTAGCTGATCGGTTCATGAACATTAAGTCAGATTTTAATCTTGCTGAAAAATGCATGGACTCCTGGGCGAAGCTATTTACTAAATATTTTCCCAAAGAGAATCAGACAACGGGTTCATATTACAAAACCAAAAAACTGATGCGAAATTTAGGGATTCCATTTTATATAATTGATGTGTGTTCACAATGATATGATCTTTTCGAAAGAAGATGAGAATAAAAAATATTCAAATTTTTGGAAAGAAGATGATTTTTGTTCAAAAATATAAATTTTGCGATTTTCCCTGATATAAGCCAAGAAAGGGTAGGAGTAGGTAAGTGATCTGATCCTTTTTTTTTAATTATTTGTGTGCTAATTGCTTTTACCTTAGTTGTACACTTAAGGAGGAGGAGAAGAAGATGCATCAGGTTTTGATGAGGATGGGGGAGATGTAGTTTCTGGTTTGTTAGTTTTAAAGTTTTTGTCGAACACTGGATTTGTTTTTGGTTTGTATTTTTTGTGTTCTCACAAACTTGATACTTTGACTAGTCATCAATTATTTGTGTTGGAATTTGCTTCCGCTGAACAATATGTTGTAAACAAGATTTTGTTTCTAATGCGGTTTTGGCTTTTGTTTAGATATATCTTTTCTTGTGGTATTTACGTTTCTTTAAGTTGTTGCAATTACAGAATATCAAGGTTCTTAAGTATCAAACAAAGTTAAAAGAGGAAGATTGAAGAAGTACACGTATGTTGTGCGAACATGAATTTGCTTATCTTGTGACGTCGTAGCAAGAGTTAGCGTACCACGAGATGGAAAGTATTTGGCAATACCAGAAGATCTAGGGATGACATGGAAGCTGGTGGCTGAGGTTTTAAGAGGATCAAGTAATATGGCATGAGAATCTCAAGAAAATATTTGAAAGAGATATTTAGGAAAGATAAACTTGTGCAGCAAAAGTTTTCTTCCTAGACGGGATTGCATGAAGATTCAAAGATTGTTAGACATAGGGGTTTTCGTGTGATATAAAGGGACTAAGAGGATTAAAGGTTGGCTTAACACTCTTGAGCACCAAAAGAGAGATTTTTTTTAAGCTTTAAATAAAAAGTTGAGAAAGTGAGTGTTGTGATTTTCTTTTTGTATCACGGTGGGGTGATTAGGATCAAACGAAATTTAGTTTAGGCTATATTTTGGTTCGGTAACAATCTAAAGTGAATTAATCCATATACTGAGCTCTCGTTGGTCTCCAACATTTGCTAATTTTTATAGAAATAGTTTAGAAAATATTTTCTTATTTTTGTCACTATTCATCAGCTTCAAAAATTGCTTTTTTTATATTTAATCCTACAGGAGTTTCATAGCTTAAAAGTTCATAGTAAAATCATTAATCTATGTGTAATTGGTACCCAAAATATTACTGCGTTTGTTGTGTATTTGTAGAAAACATTCAAGAAAAATTGTGCATTTGTAACATTCAAGAAAAATTGGCAGCATCAAAATTTTGGCACTATTGCTAGACATTAATTGTGTTAGTTTTGAGTTTCAGATTGGAATTTAGAATACGATATTTTATTTTCGTTAATTTATTTCTGTATTAGTTATAATCTACTTTGATTCCTCTCTTTTGATATCAAATGCATTGATAGATGTATATTTTGTATGGTTTTAGGTATTGTTTTCTTTGTCTTCGCTCAGACAATTGATTATGTATAGGGTCTCTCATGCATTCGACGCTCACGTTTCCATTCATATGGAATCCAATGTTGCACTTAATTTAGAGAGCATGCATTTTGATTATTTTCAGGTATTTGGAATTTACAACATGCATAGAGATTTGCAACATGGAAGGATCAAGGTGAAACCGAAAATTTGTAAAGTGTAGAACTTAATCAAAAAGTGATCGACCAAATGGCCGACTGAACTCGACCGATCAGGATATCCAAGGAGAAAATGACCCGAAAGAGGCCTATGATCCGCCAAACAGCCAATCACAATGGCCGTTCTAAACCCAATTAACGAGCCAAATTGTCAATCAATCTAGCCGATAAAACAATTATTTAAGCATAAATCACGCCATGAACACAGAGTGCAGTGATCAGTCATATAACTGATTAGATTGTCCTAGTGCCTAATCAAACTGTGTCCTGGGGTAGGCTGATTGGCTAGATGAGCAATCACCATGGCTATTGTTGCAAACTTTTTTCCATTCCGGTTTCTCTCATATCGATCCAGTGTGCTTTCATAAGGCACTACTAGATTTTAGAGCTATAAACATAGGGTTTTATGCATTATTTTTTTCATTAAAAACTTTCTTTGGTCCCTTTAGTTCGTCTCTACATTTTTGCAAAAATTTGATACTTGTAGTGCCATTTTAGAGAAAAATCTTATTCCCTATCTTTTAACATGTGTATGCTTTCATACATTGCTTGTTTCTTTATTTATTTGGTCATGTGTGAGTATTTCTATTCATGTCTCCCTTTCGATCGAACCTCAATTAACTCATCGACATAACCAGCACTTGGGTATACTGATGTCTTATAAATATTAAAACTTACTTAAAAAATCCTTGTTATCAAGTTTTTGGAGATATTGCAAATGAAATGAAGAAAACACATTAGGATTAGGGTTTGGAATCTATTTGAGAATTTTTTTGACCTTTGATCTTGCGAGAACTAAAATGGGGAATCAACCCAATCGAGGTTATGAATGGAAGAGGAAAGGAGACTACGATGAACCCATCACTAATAACACAAGAACAGGAATTCGACCACCTCCTTGGAATGTCAACCATTGGGAGATCAAATCAGGATTGATCAACATGATGCAAAACAATAGGTTCTTTGAGTTTCCAAGTGAGAGTCCAGTGGAACACTTGGACAACTTTGTTCACCCACGTGTAACTATTAAACAGAATTGTTTGTTCGAGGATGTTCTCAAGCTAACATTATTCAGGTTCTCTCTTGTAGACAAGGTGGCACAATGGGAAAAGGCGGTGGGTATTCCAAGCGTCACCGCATGGGACGAATGCAAGAGAAGATTTATATCAAAGTTTTTCTCCACATAAAAGAGTGAAAGATCCGTAACGCATTGCTACATTTAGTCATGGAGAGGAATAGTCTGTATATGATGCATGTGAGAGGTTATATGAAAATACATGGGTATGTCCATACCATTGCATAACTAAAGAATCAATCCTTGGAATATTCCCTCGTGGATTGCACCGGGTATATCAATTCGCCTTAACACGACAAGCAATGGGCATTTTGCAGGTTTGACCGTCCATCAAATCGAAAGTTTTATAGAGAATCTTTCTCAAAATGAGCGAATAAGTGGAAATAGATATGATGGTTCAGTGAAGAGAGCCAAGAAACAATAATGCAAGATTTCAGGAACTAATTGATCATTTTAACAAGGTTCTTCAATCCTTACAAAAACCGGTTCAGTTTGTGTGAACGTGTGATGGATGACAAGACATGGGAATAGAAATTCTCCAAAAGTACCAGAAAGATGCCAAATCTGTCTAAACAAAAGGAGGTACCATCAAATTATATAAATTCTGTCTAAGGAAAAGGAGGTACCATCACATTATGTCAATTCTGTAGGTACCATCAAACCAAGGACTTCTATGACAACAATGCTATTTCAAAAACCTGCAATTCCAATGACAAAAAAATATATTTTGTTCATACATAATTTTAAGATATTGTTCCAGATATTTTTGGAATACGAATTTTGAATCTATAGTGTTTGGATAGATTTATAAACCCTTGTTATTTATTATTATGTAATAATTTCCATTAGTCTTGTCTAGTTTATGTATTAATGTGTTTGAGTAGTTTTATAATTAGGTTTTAGAGTATTCAATTGGATTTCATGAATTGCTAGATTACATATGTTAGAACTAGGGTTTACCATATAGATCTTCATTTGAGTTATCCTCATTTGACTTGATCACCAAGATTGCGATTTTAAGATTTATTATACTCATCAAAAGTGTAGCTTGATTTCCTGAAAAGAATTTAGATAGTGAAAGTGTCCTTATCCAACAAAATTTGATGTTAAGGAATTTTGTAAAAATATCATATATATCCAATTAATGCATGTTTAGTAACTTGAATTCAAATGATAATTTTAGAAGGGTGGATTGTTAACAAAAATAGTTTAGTACAATGATAGTTAGCTAACTGATGCGAACCTCCCAAGGAATGCACTTCTGGATGCGGTTGAGATAGACTTTGCAATAGAATGAATCGAAATTCAATCTGTTCAAAGGTTGTAGATTGAAGGGTCACACAGTAGTTGCGGAAAGACTACTGATTTACCTAAGATAATAGCTCAGATATTACACACTAAGGCTACTAAATGTTGACTGAAAGATATTACACACCAACAATCAGATTAAGAAGATAATCACTCTCAAACTTAAGAAAAGAAGCTGTTTTTATTTAAAAAGTTGAATGATCAAGTTTACAACTGAAAGCCCCTATTTATACTATAAGGGGACGTAAATATGAGGAGCCTACAACATTAAATTGGTTACAATTACAAGGGAAGACTTGACCAAAGACCTTGACCAAAGACCTTGACTTCATTAACTCTTATTTTGACTATGAATGTAGACACTTTTCTCCCTCCTTTGATGACGCCAATTTTGAGTATTTTTAATTGAACTCCTTTTGATTTTAAACAACAAATTGGGCTGGTTGTAATGTGATTCATTTGCCTCATTAAAAACCTTACCAAGAAAACCCAATGGGAGAAAACTTGGATAAGGGAAAAAGAGTACAAATGGATCACATATCCATTTGTATGCTTTTTTGAGCTTGTACTAAAATCAGAGGGATTTTAGGCACTTCTCCATTCAAGCTCAAGTGAATTTGTTGTGCATTCTCCTTGTTGAGCATGCTGCTGATTGCCTCTTTGAGTTTCTTGCCCTTGGCTCGGGTTAATGGTCCACCTGGTAGTGCAAGAGCTTTTTCATGTTCTACTGGTTCATTTCTAGCCATGACCTTCTCCTTTTGTGTGCTTTCCATGCTTGTATCACTAACTATATATTAGTTTTCAGAATTATAAAACCATATATAAATAAATTTTTGATTTGAACTTGTGATTTACAATTTTGATTTCTTGCGAAGTTTTTTATTGTTTACATCGATTTAGTATTTTGTCATTAGTTTTTATTGCAATTTATTTTCCATTCATTCTAAGAGGGTATGGAATTTCTGATGGAATTTAATAAAAGTAGTAATGGAGATCATATACCTAGACGAATGGATCAGGCATATGCTTTTATCAACAATGCTGCTCAATTTGATGACATGGTTCATCAGGCATTTTTTGGTGATGGATTTGCAAAATAGGTTGAGGTGAATGATGTTGGGGGAGGGGGATGAGGGCAAGGGCGACAAGGATTTCAGAATATTTAATTTGTTCAAAATAAAAATTTCACCACTGGTTTCGTATTATTTTCCGAACAACGGATTACATAATGATTTCCAAGCACTATTTACTGCACTCTTTTCTCAAAAAAAAAACATGTACCATATTTAGATGACCAACAAAAAATGGCAAATACATCAGTGTCAAATTGGATATACCACGATCTTAATGGCAAGTTTGAGATATTCATCAATCGTGTTAGAACTTTTATAAAAAATAATTAGATCAACTCTCAGCAGCTGTTAAAAGTTACAAGAAACTTTTGTAAAACAAGTTGGGACAAACCCCAAAAAAATAGTGCAATTTGTGATAACTCAATAGTGGAATGATTTGAAGGAAAGAACTTATTATGAGGCGACTATAGGCTATGAATGGATTGACCGATCGACATGCACGATTGGTTGATATATTTCTTGAGGAAAGCTGGAAGTTTTCAATCGACCGACACACGTCCAGATCAATCGATTGATGCATACATCGATTGAGCCACTTCAAAATTGGCCAATCCATGCCTTCCAAGAAAACAATGTATCTCCTGAACGCTAGCACAAGCCTCAAAAACCTTATCTTATCCCCGATAATCATGTTTTCAATTGTTTCACCATGCATTTCACCATTATTTTCCTTGTCTTCATTAGCATTTTAGACCATTTGTCTACCTTTTGACATTCATTCTGATATAGCATTGCATTCTATAGGTTAAAACATGCATTCACATCTTTGTATATTTCTATAATGTTTTCATATACAACATACAAAAAGAGAAGATTGGAGCTTCGCCATATATAGGTAACCAAAGGTTGAAGAAGGAGATAAGACAAATGAGATGGCCATCTGCATACCACCTGTTGGAATTCACGCGATGGCCGATCTCCTAGGTACATTGATGCGGCCACTAGATCAAACGGCTGGCCAGAAGGACCTGACCAAGAAGATGGCCAACTAGAAGACCTGCCCGATACAGCCGGCTCAATTTTCGACATGGTTGGTCTTAGTGGTGACATGAGCGACATGGCCGGATCAAGCAGCGAGATGGCCAGCACGTGTAAGACAGTTGAAGACTCGAACCAATTGACCAGCCAGCTGGAAAGCATGGATTTAGAAGAATCAATGGTGCCCCGAGGAGCAATTGACCAGAAGTAGAACTCATGCACTCTACCACAATTTCAGTATGTTCGGGAATAGCGTCTAGATCAAGCGGGCCAAAGCAACTCGGCTACGGTCCAGGAGTTTAACAAGCAAGCGAAACGCTTACCACATCACCAAGATGCTCCAATAGCATGGGCCCTTGTGGCAAATGACGTCAAGGCCCAAAGATCAGTAACCCTACTCCAAGCGCACACATGAGGGTTAGATGCGTGTCCTTCACAAAAGTCGGCCACTTTCTATTTTTTGGCCCAAAGGTAAGTAGGTAAGTTTTACACATATATACTTGCCTTTTTCTCTTTTACAAGGTATGACTTAGAATTTTTCCTTTTATTGAGTCATGCACATTACTTAGTTTTCCTTTTCGGTTGTTTCCATTTGTTGTATTTTTATTTTGCATTTTTGTATCTTTTCTTTTTTGTGTGTCGACCCTAGAAGGTAAAGGCTGTCGACCATCTTAATATCGCTCTTTCAGAATTGTAGTTCGATATCTTTTTCCACATATCAATAAAGACATGTATTTTCTCTCAAGAGCTTTTGCACACAAAGCTCTTCTTGTCTAATTCTTAATCTAGTTGAGACCCGTAATCCTAGAACTAGAGTTTTTATTTATCACGAGGCCTTTCATACCACGTTGGGTTAACATCACCCCACCACCCCGAAACACACGTTTCAAACTACGCTAAGAAGCCTAAGCCAAGTTTCTCGCTCAATCTCCTTGTACCGGTTCAAGAGCATCACGGTCGCGATCACAAGTTTGTATCATTTTTGGTATCAGAGCTCAAGATCCTAAAAACAAGTTGTCTCTATCTTATCTTAGCCTTTGTTTTAGTTCCTACATTTGTTTAGTCATTAAAGTTCAAAAAATATATAAAACACAACTCGACAATTTAGGCCATTTATCCACCCTTTGACATTCATTCTCATATAGCATTGCATTATATAGCTTAGAGCATACATTTCACATCTTTGCATATTTCTATAATGTTTTTAGGTACAACGCGTAAAAAGGGAAGATTGGAGCTTCCCCATAGGCAACCAAAGGTTGGAGAAGGAGACAGGACAAGTGAGACGGCCATCTGCGTACCACCTGCTGGAATTCATGCGATCGGCCGATCTCCTAGGTACACTGATGCAGGAAACAGATCAAACGGCTGTCCAGAAGGACCTGACCAAAAAGATGGCCGATCAGGTGACCTGCCCGACACAGCCTGCTCAATTTGCTTCATGGTCAGCTCTAGTTGTGAGATGAGCGACATGGCGGGATCAAGCAGCGATATGACCAGCGTGAGTAAGACCCTTGAAGACTCGAATCAACAGACCAGCCAGCTACAAGGCATAGATTTAGAAGAACCAATGGTGCCACAAAGAGCAATGACCAGAAGTAGGACTCATGCAGTCTACCACAAGTTCAGCATGTTTGTGGAATAGCTTCTAGATCAAGCGGGCCAAAGCAACTCCACCATGGGCCATGAAACACCCTTCCTGGATTATCAGTCCGAAGAGATTGTTCCCTTTCGGATTCACCAAGGAACTCCGAGTCTAAGGTCCATATTTTAGGGTCTTTTATTTAGTCTAAGTCCAATTTTGAGTTATTCTGAGATTCATGAGTTTTTAGAGTCATTTATAGAGTCATAATATAAAAGATCCGGATTTTTATTGAATTATAAGAGTAGGATTCGTTACAACATGATAGTTTGCCCAAAGGCTTACACATTCAAACGATCCTAATTATCCGGACCAATACACCACCCATATACTCGGGCCACCAGCCTTGCGCTCATGCGAAATCCTTACCACGATCACCATCTTTTCCTGAAAAAGGCCAAAGCCGCATAATTATCCTAGATTTAACCAACATTACTCGATAAGGCTTTAGAAAAATGCATGAATGAATGCAACTCATGCAAAACCCGTCAATTCTCTAAGTGTAACTTAGAATTCGACCAAGACAGACTCGGTTTGGTCTTGGGCAGATCCGATCGACCAACCGGCCATATTAGGAATCACCCGAATCCTTCTGCCAGCTGATACTTGCCCTGAAAGACTCGATCCGATCTATGGGCAGGCCAAGCCGATTATCTGACCGGGAAGGTTTCACCCAATCCTGATCACTCGGCCAAGTTTACCCAACTATCACGCCTTGGATTCCCTCGCTCGCCGAACCACCGGCAAAGAGGAATGCAAGCATAAAAAGGGTAAGGGACTACTCACCTCAACCACGCCTAGCCCTTAATCGCGTACCGTCAGTGCGGGTTTCCCGATCTAAGGTTCACGATCTCTTCCTCACTCGATCCAACACTTATCAAATATTGCCTTAGAAAAATTCTAGGATTTCCCTTCTCCCAGCGTGCATTGTACCGACCCTAAGCATTATATTTATAGGGCCCGTGGTCGGTTTTTCACGAACAATCACGGCTTTTGCTCGACCAATCAATGTTGCTAGTTGAACCATTGTGCCTGGTCGTGGCACCGGTTCGGCACCAACTGCCCGAGCCAATGCTAGCCGGCCAGTTGGCCCAGCTACCAACCAGCTCGTCCAACTCCCGGCCAGCTCACCCAACTACCGGCCAGCTCATCCAGCTGCCGGTCAACTCTTCCAGCTGCCGGCCAGCTCGCCCAACTGCCGGCCAGCTCGTCCAACTGCCGGCCAGCTTGCCCAACTGCCGGCCAGCTCGCCCAACCGATCCTTACTGAGGAACAGGGGTGTTACAAGTCTCCCCCACTTGAAGTGGATTCGTCCCCGAATCCAGGCCAAGTATCTGATTGGTTTCCCACTCCTCGAACCACTTAGGAAATTTGACATTCATTTTGTCTTCGGTTTCCCAAGTAATTTCTTCGGTCCCATTGCACTTCCATTCTACCTTGACCATCTGAACCACCTTTCTTCTGGTAACTCTTTCCATTCGGTCGATGATCCGAACTGGAATAGCTTCTAAAGTTAGATTTTCCCTTAGTTCAGTACCTGGTGCAGAAATGACTATGTCTTGGTCCGATAGTGATGGGGACATCAGGTCGTATGGCCGGCTAGGAGACCAGACTGGCCGACCAGAGAGCTTGCCCGAGACAGCCGCGCCATTTGGCACGTCTACCGGTTCAAACGGTACCGCCGGACCCTCGACCAATAGGAGCGGACCGATAAACATCGCCGGCGGAGAGGTCTAAACCTCTGGCCCAACTGGTGATGACGTGGATGATACCGCTGGTCCCTTTGGTGACGCTGCCGGCTCCAAGATCAGTTTGGCCGGTCCAGAAGACATTCCGGCCAACGAGCATTTCAGCATCTACACAAGGAGACTCGGACCAGATAAGCTACCAGCTTCAGGACATGCATCTAGAGAAAGTCTCTAAACTAGTAGTGCCACCAGGAACAATGACAAGGAGCAGATCAAGAGCACTCTTCCACAAATTCAGCTTATGGGTTGACAAGCTCCTAGAGGATGATCGACAAAGGACAGTGGGCCAGAAGTGCAAAGAAGAGTCCAAAGGCATCTCAACAATGCAAGGGACTTCAGATACTTGGGTTTTAGTGGCAAGAGAGGTCAGGGGCAAAGATTCCTAACCCTACTCCAAGTCGAAAACTAGGACTAAGGCGCGTGCATGCCACAAGGACGGCCATGATGAGGACATCAGGTCGTACATCCAGCCAGGAGACCAGACTGGCCGACCAGGAAGCTTGCCCGAGACAGCAGGACCGTCTGGCACGTCTACAGGACCAGGAAGCTTGCCCGAGACAGCAGGACCGCCGGACCCTCGACCTATAGGACCAGACCGGTCAGCATCGCCGGCGGAGAGGCCCAAGCTTCCGGCACACTTGGTGGGGACGTGGATGACACCGCCGGTCCCTCTGGTGATGCTGCAAACTCCGGGATCAACTTGGCCGGTCCTGAAGGCATCTCGGCCAGTACCGCGCACAATCCAGCCGGTACAGCCGATCCAGCCGAGTACACGCGCATTTCCACTTCCACACAAGAGGACTCGGACCAAATGAGCTACCAGCTCCAGGACATGCACCTTGAAGAAGTATCTACACCCGTAGTACCTCAAGGAGCAATGACAAGAAGCAGATCAAGGGCACTCTTCAACAAATTCAGCTTATGGGTCGACAAGCTCCTAGAGGAAGATCATCTAAGGACAATGGGCCAGAAGAGAAAAGTAGAGTCCAAAGGCTTCTCAACGACACAAGGAACATCATAGACTTGGGCTTTAGTGGCAAGAGAGGTCAGGGCCCAAAGATTTGTAACCCTACTCCAAGTCGAAGACTAGGAGCAAGGCGCGTGCATGCCACAAGGACGGCCACCTTCCATTTCTTGGCCGTGAGGTAAGTTAAGGTAAGTTTCAATTCGAATATATGCCTCTTTCTGTTTTGCAGGGTTGGATCTAGATGCTTTACATTTTTGAGTCAAGAACATTTTAGGAATAGGTCCTTTTTCGGTTATACAGTTTTGTATCTTTTCCTTTGTGCACTTTTGTAAGTTTTCCTTTTCTTATTTGAGTCGACCCTAGAAGGTCAAGCTGTCGAGCATATTAATAAGGCTCCTTCCAGCATTGTAGTTCGACAACCTTTTTGATATTAATAAAGATAGAACTTTTTGCCAACAAGTTTTCTCTCAAGAATCTTGTGCGCTTAGAATCTAGTTGAGACCAGCCCTCCTAGCTCTAAGTTTGTGATTTATCACGAGGTTCATCACCCCTCGTGTGGTTCACTTCACCTTTCCATCGAATACCAATCCAAAAACCCCTATCCAAGAAGTCTAAGGTCGAGTTTCTCACCTAAACTTCTCCAAACAGCCCACGCGCATACATCCTTGAATCAAGGCTTGTATCATTTTGGTATCAGAGCTTAAAGCTCCTAAACAAGGTTGCTTCTATCCTTTTGCTTGTTTTGTTTTTAGTTCTTGCATTAGTTTAAGTCGCATTCAAGAAAAATCAAAAAAAATAACCTCAAACTCCAAACCGAGTGCATCTAGCCTTCTACGTGTATCACTAGGGTTTAGATTCACTTTTGCATTGCCATTCACGTTTTCCTTTTGTTTAATTCATATTTCCATTAATTTTAAGTTAAATTAAAAAGAAAACAAAAAGAAAAGAAAAGAAAATAGGAAAATACCCAAAAGATTTCGACTTGGACAGCTAGCACAAGTTGTCTAGGAAGTTTCCTTTTTGCCTTTTATTCGAATTTCCTTTCCTTAGGATTTTTCCTTTTTGCATTTTTTCAACCCCTTATAAAAAGAAAACCCTCCTAACAATTTAGGAGCATCCTAACTTGTCTTCTTTCTTTGTAGCACACCATGGGAGAAGAGAATAGAGAAGCAGCCGAAGCCATGATGGCCATGTTCACCACACTCCAAACACAACTCGCATCCATAGGCGAGAGGTTGGAGCGCGTGGAAAGACCAGTGAGATTCCAGGCCATAAGGCACGTGAGAGCTGAGCAAGACCGTCCTGAGGGTCCTGAGCACCTTAGGACACGGCACGAACAGGAGGAACCCCAGCCAGATGGAGATGAGGACACACAACCTCATAACTATCACCATAGACCGAGAGGACCTCCACGGCAACCAGAGGCAGAAGATGATGGCTTTGAGCCATATGGTCTTCACTAGAGACCAAGAATGCCTCCTAGACATCATGAGGATGGAGCTGAACACACCTACAACCGGGTAATTCATCCTGATGTTAAACTAACTCCTCCAAGTTTTGCAGGAAAAGTAGACCCCGAGGCTTACCTAGATTGGGAGAGGAGAATGGATCATATCTTTGATCACTACAACCAACCAGGACCTAGGAGAGTCTCAATGGCAGTAGCACAACTCACGGACAATGGATGGGATCGAGGTATCTGACAGAAGGAGGAAGAGAATGAGGCCCGTAGACTCATGGGTCGACATGAAAGACCTCATGCGACAAAGGTTTGTTCCACCTTACTTTCATAGAGATTTGCAACGTCGTTTCGTACTCTTAAGCAGGGTACCAGATCAGTAGAAGAATACTATGAAGAGTTCGAGAAGCTAAGGAACAGATTGGAGCTCAATGATGATGAAGAAGCATTGATGGCACAATTCTTGGATGGACTCCAAGAATGGATCAGCTGCAAGGTGGAAAGGAAAATCTACAATGACTTCAAAGACTTGTTCCACCTATCTGTGCAAGCTGAGCAGCACATCAAGTGAAGAGCCAAGACATCCGCAGCAAGCTTAAGACACCTTGGGCACCAAGAAACATGCCCAAGCCTGTAGACAAAGGCAAAAGCATAGAGATCGAGTCAAGGTTCAAGAGCAAGCCTCCTGAACCCACCCGTGACCAGAGAGAGCCTGGTAAGTTTTCTAACCCTCAAAGATCATGTGACATAACTTGTTTCAAGTGCAGGGGACGTGGACACATCTCAAGAGAGTGCCCAAACAACCGAGTCATGCTGATTAGAGAGGCAGGAGAGTATGAGTCCCAAGATGAAGAGGACTATGAGCCAGAAGGAGAGTATGGTGACATTGAGTACCCTGATGTGGGGGAAGTGCTGGTCACTAGACGTATCCTCAGTGCAATGGTGGATCCTTCAGAGACCATCCAAAGGGAGAACATCTTCCACAGCCGTTGTACCATCAAGGGCAAGGTTTGTAACCTCATCATAGATGGTGGTTCTTGCACTAATGTTGCTAGTGCATATATGGTTGATAAGCTAGGTCTGGAGAAGACAAAGCATCCTCGACCATATAGACTGAGATGGCTCGATGACAAAGTGGAGCTAAAGATCCATGAACAAGTCATTGTACCATTCAGTGTGGGCAAGTACCAGGATCAAGTCGTGTGCGATGTGGTGCCCATGCAAGCTGGCTTTCTTCTACTAGGAAGACCATGGCAGTTTGACAAAGAGACCAGGCATGATGGCCGAACCAATCTCTACACCTTCGTGCATGACAAGAGAAAGGTCAGCCTAGCTCCTCTTACACCTGCCCAGGTACACGAGCTACAACTCCAAATGACTAAGGAAAAGAAACTCATCAAGTCTAATTTTCTTATTCAACCAAGCCATGTCCGGAGAGCTTTAGCCTCGAAGGATTTAATGTTACTTATGGTCTTCAAAGAAGTTTTGAGTGTAGAACAGGAACAGGTAGAGCTACCTCCTGAAGTAGCAACTCTCCTCAACAAGTTCCAGGATGTATTTCCAGAGGAGATACCAGCAGGCTTGCCTCCTTTACGTGGCATAGAACACCAGATTGATCTAGTGCCCGGAGCAGCCCTGCCCAACCCGCCAGCCTACCGGATGAGTCCAGAGGAGTCCAAGGAGCTTGAGAAACAAGTCAAGGAGCTCCTGGAGAAAGGATATGTTCGAGAGAGCCTCAGTCCATGTGCCGTACCAGTGCTACTAGTGCCCAAGAAGGATGGGACTTGGCGCATGTGCGTGGACTGCCGAGCAATCAACAACATAACAGTCAAGTACAGGCATCCAATACCACGACTGGATGACATGCTAGATGAGCTGAGTGGAGCCACGGTCTTCTCCAAGATAGACCTCAAAAGTGGATACCACCAGGTAAGAATGAAGGAAGCTGATGAGTGGAAAACTGCTTTCAAGACAAAGCAAGGACTCTACGAGTGGACAGTGATGCCATTCGGCTTGACTAATGCCCCCAAGCACCTTCATGCGCCTTATGAACCAAGTTCTTAGGGCGTACATCAGTAAGTTTGTGGTAGTTTACTTTGATGATATACTAGTTTATAGTAAGTGCCTACGGGAACACCTCACACATCTTGAGATGGTACTTAAAACCCTTCGACAAGAAGAGCTTTATGCCAATCTCAAGAAGTGCACCTTTTGTACTGATAAGCTTGTCTTTTTAGGTTTTGTTGTGAGTTCACAGGGCCTACAGGTTGATGAGGAAAAGATTCGAGCCATACAAGAGAGGCCAACACCAGGAAACATCAGCCAAGTAAGGAGCTTCCACGGACTGGCCAGCTTCTATAGGAGATTCGTGCTCAACTTCAGCAGTATTGCCTCACCATTGACGGCAGTAGTGAAGAAGAACGTGGGATTCAGCTGGGGAGAAGCTCAGGAGAAGGCATTCCAGGCCTTGAAGGACAGCCTTACACATGCACCAGTGCTAGTCCTTCCCGACTTCAACAAGACGTTTGAAGTGGAGTGTGATGCCTCTGGAATAGGCATAGGAGCAGTGCTAACCCAAGGAGGGAGACCAGTGGCATACTTCTGTGAGAAGCTAGGGGGTGCCTCACTGAACTACCCCACTTATGACAAGGATCTTTATGCCCTTGTCCGAGCATTGAGACTTGGCAGCATTACTTGCTGTCCAAGGAGTTTGTGATCCACACTGATCATGAGACTCTCAAACACCTCAGAGGGCAAACCAATCTCAAGAGGAGACATGCCAGGTGGATGGAGTTCATAGAGACCTTCCCGTACATCATCAAGTACAAGAAGGGCAAAGATAATGTGGTAGCCGATGCACTATCAAGGAGGTTTGCCTTGATATCAACCATGGAGGCAAAGGTCCTAGGATTCGAGCACATCAAGGATCTATACAAGGATGATCCTGACCTTGCTGAGAGCTACAAGGAGTGTAGCACAGGGAGTCATGGCAAATCCTACATCCATGAGGATTCTTGTTCCGAGAAAGAAGGCTGTGCATACCACAAGGATCACTAAGGAAGCTTATCATCCGAGAAGCTCATGGAGGAGGACTCATGGGCCACTTTGGTGTCGACAAGACTCTAGCAGTGGTCAAGGAGCACTTCTACTGGCCACACATCAAGAGGACAGTAGAAGCACATTGTGCAAGATGCATCACTTGCAAGAAGGCAAAGTCCCGAGTGCAACCTCACGGGTTGTATCTCCCACTGCCCATACCAACACATCCATGGGTGGACATCTCGATGGACTTTGTTCTAGGTCTGCCCAAGATCAACCACAAAGATGCAATCTTTGTAGTGGTGGACAGATTCTCCAAGATGGCACACTTCATCCCATGTGCCAATGTCAATGATGCCACACAAACAGCTGAGCTGTTCTTCAGGGAGATAGTACGGCTTCATGGAGTGCCAAGGACCATCGTATCAGACAGGGACACCAAGTTCCTCAGCCATTTCTGGAGGACCCTTTGGAGAAAGCTAGGCACGAAGCTACTCTTCTCTACCACCTGCCATCCTCAAACCGATGGCCAAACTGAAGTTGTCAACAGGACACTATCAACTCTTCTCAGAACTACACTAGGGAAGAACCTAAAGACTTGGGTGGAGTGCCTGCCATTCATAGAGTTCGCTTACAACCGAGCCGTGCACTCAGCAACCAAGAAGACCCCATTTGAAGTGGTATACGGCTTCAACCCTCTCACCCCATTGGAGCAAACACCACTACCACCAGCTGAGATGACCAACCTCAACGGAGCATCCAAGGCAGAGTTCATAAGGAGGTTACACCAGAAGGTAGCAGAAAACTTGGAGAAGAGGACCGGACAGTACGTGACTCATGCCAACAAGGGAAGAAAGGAGGTGATCTTTCAACCAGGCGATTGGGTGTGGCTACACCTACGGCAGGAGAGGTTCCCAAACCTAAGGAGTTCCAAGCTAGCACCAAGAGGAGATGGACCATTCAGAGTGCTCGAGAGGATCAACAACAACGCCTACCGGATCGAGCTTCCAGGTGAGTTTAATGTGTCCAATACGTTTAATGTTACTGACTTGGCCCCTTTCCATGCAGATGAACCAGTTTTGAGGACAAAACCTACTGAAGAGGAGGGAATGATGAGGACATCAGGTCGTACATCCAGCCAGGAGACCAGACTGGCCGACCAGGAAGCTTGTCCGAGACAGCAGGACCATCTGGCGCGCCTGCCGGACCAGACAGTACCGCCGGGCCTTCGACCTATAGGACCAGACCGGTCAACATTGCCGGCGGAGAGGCCCAAGCTTCCGGCACACTTGGTGGGGACGTGGATGACACCGCCGGTCCCTCTGGTGACACCGCCGACTCCGGGATCAACTTGGCCGGTCCTGAAGGCATCCCGGCCAGTACCGCGCACAATCCAGCCGGTACAGCCGATCCAGCCGAGTACACGCGCATTTCCACTTCCACACAAGAGGACTCGGACCAAATGAGCTACCAGCTCCAGGACATGCACCTAGAAGAAGTATCTACACCCGTAGTACCTCCAGGAGCAATGACAAGAAGCAGATCAAGGGCACTCTTCCACAAATTCAGCTTATGGGTCGACAAGCTTCTAGAGGAAGATCATCTAAGGACAATGAGCCAGAAGAGCAAAGTAGAGTCCAAAGGCTTCTCAACAACACAAGGAACATCAGAGACTTGGGCTTTAGTGGCAAGAGAGGTCAGGGCCCAAAGATTTGTAACCCTACTCCAAGTCGAAGACTAGGAGCAAGGCGCGTGCATGCCACAAGGACGGCCACCTTCCATTTCTTGGCCGTGAGGTAAGTTAAGGTAAGTTTCAATTCGAATATATGCCTCTTTCTGTTTTGCAGGGTAGGATCTAGATGCTTTACATTTTTCAGTCAAGAACATTTTAGGAATAGGTCCTTTTTCGGTTATACAGTTTTGTATCTTTTCCTTTGTGCACTTTTGTAAGTTTTCCTTTTCTTATTTGAGTCGACCCTAGAAGGTCAAGCTGTCGAGCATATTAATAAGGCTCCTTCCAGCATTGTAGTTCGACAACCTTTTTGATATTAATAAAGATAGAACTTTTTCCCCAACAAGTTTTCTCTCAAGAATCTTGTGCGCTTAGAATCTAGTTGAGACCAGCCATCCTAGCTCTAAGTTTGTGATTTATCACGAGGTTCATCACCCCTCGTGTGGTTCACTTCACCTTTCCATCGAATACCAACCCAAAAACCCCTATCCAAGAAGTCTAAGGTCGAGTTTCTCACCTAAACTTCTCCAAACAGCCCACGCGCATACATCCTTGAATCAAGGACAGTGGGCCAGAAGTGCAAAGAAGAGTCCAAAGGCATCTCAACAATGCAAGGGACTTCAGATACTTGGGTTTTAGTGGCAAGAGAGGTCAGGGGCAAAGATTCCTAACCCTACTCCAAGTCGAAAACTAGGAGTAAGGCGCGTGCATGCCACAAGGACGGCCACCTTCCATTTCTTGGCCGTGAGGTAAGAAAGGTAAGTTTTCAATTCGAATATTTGCCTCTTTCTGTTTTGCAGGGTAGGATCTAGATTCTTTACATTTTTTAGTCAAAAACCTTTTAGGAATATGTCTTTTTTCAGTTATGCACTTTTGTACGTTTTCCATTTGTGCACTTTTGTAAATTTTTCTTTTCTTTCTTTTAGTCAACCCTAGAAGGTCAAGCTGTCGAGCATATTAATAAGGCTCCTTCCAACATTGTAGTTCAACAACCTTTTTGATAATTAATAAAGTACAAATTTTCTCCTTACAAGTTTTCTCTCTAAGAATCTTGTGTGCTTAGAACCTAGTTGAGACCAGCCCTCCTAGCCCTAAGTTTGTGATTTATCACGAGGTTCATCACCCCTCGTGTGGTTCACTTCACCCTTCACCCAATACCAAACCAAAAACCCCCTATCCAGAAGTCTAAGGTCGAGTTTCTCACCTAACCTTTTCCAAACAGCCCACGCGCATCCAAGCCTTGAATCGAGGATTGTATCATTTTGGTATTAGAGCTTAAAGCTCCTAAACCAGGTTGTTTCTATCCTTTAGTTAATCTTGTTTTTAGTTCTTGCATTAGTTTAAGTCGCATTCAAGAAAATACAAAAATAACATCAAACTCCAAACCGAGTGCATCTAGCTTCTACGTGTATTACTAGGGCTTAGATTCACTTTTCCATTGCAATTTTTGACTTTCCTTTTTGTTAGAATCATATTTCCATTATAATTAAGTTAAATTAAAAAGAAAAGAAAAAGAAAGTAGAAAAATACCAAAAGGAATTCGACCAAAAAAAGAGCTAGCACAAGTTGTAAGAAGTTTCCATTATACTAAACTTTCCATTTTTCAAATTTTCTTTTTTTTCAGATTTTCCTTTTTGCATTTTTCGAATCCTCTATATAAGAAATCCTCGTAATCAATTTAGGAGCAAAATAACTTGTCTTCTTTCTTTATAGTACGCAATGGCAGAAGAGAATAGAGAAGCAGCCGACGCCATGATGGTCATGTTCACCACCCTCCAAACGCAACTCGCATCAATAGGTGAGAGGTTGGAGCGCGTGGAGAAGCCTGTGAGATTCCAGGCCATAAGACACGTGAGAGCTGAGCAAGACCGTGCTGAAGGTCCTGAGCACCTTAGGACACGACATGAACAAGAGGAGCCCCAACCAGATGGAGATGAGGACGCACCACCTTATAACTATCACCATAGGCCGAGAGAACCTCCACGGCAACTAGAGGCAGAAGGTGATGACTTCGAGCCATATGGACATCACCAGAGACCAAGGATGCCTCCTTGACATCATGAGGATGGAGATGAACACGCCTACAACCGGGTAACTCATCCTGATGTTAAGCTAACACCTCTGAGTTTTGCAGGAAAAGTAAACCCTGAGGCCTACCTAGATTGGGAAAGAAGGATGGATCACATCTTCGATCACTACAACCAACCAGGCCCTAGGAGAGTCTCCATGGCAGTAGCACAACTCACCGAAAATGCCCTCATCTGGTAGGATCGTGAGGTGTCTGACCGAAGGAGGAAAAGATTGAGGCCTGTAGACTCATGGGTCGACATGAAAGACTTCATGAGACAAAGGTTTGTTCCACCTTATTTTCATATAGATTTGTAACGACGTTTTCGCACTCTTAAGCAGGGTACCAGATCAGTAGAGGAATACTATGAAGAGTTTGAGAGACTAAGGAACAGGCTGGAGCTCAATGACGATGAGGAGGCTTTGATGGCACAATTCTTGGATGGACTTCAAGAAAGAATCAACCGCAAGGTGGAAAGGCAAATCTACAATGACTTCAAGGATTTGTTCCACCTATCTGTCCAGGCTGAGAAGCACATCAAGCGTAATAGCCAAGACATCCGCAGCAAGCCTAAGACGCTTTGGGCACCAAGCAACATTCCCAAGCCCATAGACAAAGGCAAAGGCATAGAGATCGAGTCACGGTTCAAGAGCAAGCCTCCTGAGCCAACCCGTGACCAGAGAGAGCCTAGTAAGTCCTCTAACCCTCAAAGATCACGTGACATTACTTGTTTCAAGTGTAGGGGTCGTGGACACATCTCAAGGGAGGGCCCAAACAACCAGGTCATACTGATTACGGAGGCTGGAGAGTATGAATCTCAAGATGAAGAGGACTATGAACCAGAAGGAGAGTACGGTGACATTGAGTACCCTGATGTGGGGGAAGTGCTGGTCACTAGACGCATCCTTAGTGCAATGGTGGATCCTTCAGACACCATCCAAAGGGAGAACATCTTCCACAGCCGTTGCACCATCAAGGGCAAGGTATGTAACGTCATCATAGATGGTGGTTCTTGCACTAACGTTGCTAGTGCGTACATGGTTGATAAGCTAGGTCTAGAAAAGATAAGGCACCCTCGACCGTATAGAATGAGATGGCTCGATGACAAAGTGGAGCTCAAGATCCATGAACAAGTCACTGTCACATTCAGTGTGGGCAAGTACCAAGACCAGGTAGTGTGCGACGTGGTGCCAATGCAAGCTGGCCATCTTCTGCTAGGAAGGCCATGGCAGTTTGACAAGGATACCAAGCATGATGGCCGAACCAATCTCTACACTTTTGTGCATGACAAGAGAAAGGTCAGCCTAGCTCCCCTTACACCTGCCCAGGAACACGAGCTACAACTCCAAATGAGTAAGGAAAAGAAACTTATCAAGTCTAATTTTCTTATTCAACCAAGCCATGTCCGGAGAGCTTTAGCCTCGAAGGATTTAATGTTACTAATGGTCTTCAAAGAAACTTTGAGTATAGAACAGGGACAGGTAGAGCTACCTCCTGAAGTAGCAACTCTCCTCAACAAGTTCCAGGATGTGTTCCCAGAGGAGATACCAGTAGGCTTGCCTCCTTTATGTGGCATAGAACACCAGATCCACCTAGTGCCCGGAGCAGCCCTGCCCAACCGGCCAACCTACCGGATGAGTCCAGAGGAGTCCAAGGAGCTTGAGAAGCAAGTCAAGGAGCTCCTGGAGAAAGGATATGTTCGAGAGAGCCTCAGTCCATGTGCTGCACCAGTGCTACTAGTGCCCAAGAAGGATGGAACTTGGCGCATGTGCGTGGACTGCCGAGCACTCAACAACATCACAGTCAAGTATAGGCATCCAATACCACGACTGGATGACATGCTAGATGAGCTGAGTGGAGCCATGGTCTTCTCTAAGATAGACCTCAAAAGTGGATACCACCAGGTAAGAATGAAGGAAGGTGATGAGTGGAAGACTGCTTTCAAGACAAAGCAAGGGCTCTACGAGTGGACAGTCATGCCATTTGGCTTGACTAATGCCCCAAGCACCTTCATGCGCCTTATGAACCAAGTTCTTAGGGCGTACATCAGTAAGTTCGTTGTAGTTTATTTTGATGACATTTTAGTTTATAGTAAGTGCTTAAGGGATCACCTCACACATCTTGAGTTGGTGCTTAAAACCCTTCGACAAGAAGAGCTTTATGCCAATCTCAAGAAGTGCATCTTTTGTACTGATAAACTTGTCTTCTTAGGTTTTGTTGTAAGTTCACAGGACTTACAGGTTGATGAAGAGAATATTCGAGTCATACAAGAATGGCCAACACCAAGCAACATCAGCCAAGTAAGGAGTTTCCACGGTCTGGCCAGCTTCTACAGGAGATTCGTGCCCAACTTCAGCAGCATTGCCTCACCATTGACGGCAGTAGTGAAGAAGAACATGGGATTCAGCTGGGGAGAAGCTCAGGAGAAGGCATTTCAGGCCTTGAAGGACAGCCTTACACATGCACCAGTGCTAGTCCTGCCCGACTTCAACAAGACGTTTGAAGTGGAGTGTGATGCCTCTGGAATAGGCATAGGAGCAGTGCTAACTCAAGGAGGGAGACCAGTGGCATACTTCAGTGAGAAGCTAGGTGGTGCCTCACTGAACTACCCCACTTATGACAAGGCGCTCTATGCCCTTGTCCGAGCATTGGAGACTTGGCAGCATTACTTGCTGTCCAAGGAGTTTGTGATCCACACTGATCACGAGACTCTCAAACACCTCAGAGGGCAAACCAATCTCAAGAGGAGACATGCCAGGTGGATGGAGTTCATCGAGACCTTCCCGTACATCATCAAGTACAAGAAGGGCAAGGACAATGTGGTAGTTGATGCACTATCAAGGAGGTTTGCCTTGATATCCACAATGGAAGCCAAGGTGTAAGGATTCGAGCACATCAAGGACCTGTATAAGGATGATCCTGACCTTGCCGAGAGCTACAAGGAGTGTGGCACAGGGAGTCATGGGAAGTTCTACATCCATGAGGGGTTCTTGTTCCGAGAGAGAAGGTTGTGCATACCACAAGGATCATTACGAGAGCTTATCATCCGAGAAGCTCATGGAGGAGGACTCATGGGCCACTTTGGTGTCGACAAGATACTAGCAGTGGTCAAGGAGCACTTCTACTGGCCACACATCAAAAGGTCAGTAGAAGCCCATTGTGCAAGGTGCATCACTTGCAAAAAGGCGAAGTTCCGAGTGCACCCTCACGGATTGTATCTCTCACTACCCATACCTACACATCCATGGGTGGACATCTCATTGTACTTCGTTCTAGGTCTGCCCAAGATCAACCACAAAGATGCAATCTTTGTAGTGGTCGATTGATTCTCCAAGATGGCACACTTCAGTCCGTGTGCCAATGTTAATGATGCCATGCAAACAGCCGAGCTGTTCTTCAGGGAGATAGTACGGCTTCATGAAGTGCCAAAGACCATTGTGTCAGATAGGGACACCAAATTTCTCAGCCATTTCTGGAGGACCCTTTGGAGGAAGCTAGGCTTGAAGCTACTCTTCTCTACCACCTGCCATCCTCTAACCGATGGCCAAACTGAAGTTGTCAACAGAACACTATCGACTCTTCTCAGGACTACACTAGGGAAGAACCTCAAGACTTGGGTGGAGTGCCTGCCATTCATAGAGCTCGCTTACAACCGAGCTGTGCACTGAGCAACCAAGAAGACACCCTTTGAAGTAGTATACGGTTTCAACCCTCTCACACCATTGGAGCAAACGCCACTGCCACCAACAGAGATGACCAACTTCAACGGAGCAAACACCCTTCCCGGATGATCAGTCCTCTCACACCATTGGAGCAAATACCCTTCCCGGATTATCAGTACGAAGAGGTTATTCCCTTTCGGATTCACCAAGGAACTCCGAGTCTAAGGTCCATATTTTAGGGTCTTTTATTTAGTTTAAGTCCAATTTTGACTTAATATGAGATTCATGAATTTTTAGAGTCATTTATAGAGTTATAATATAAAAGATCCGGATTTTTATTGAAGTATAAGAGTAGGATTCGTTACAACATGATAGTTTGCCCAAAGGCTTACACATGCAAACGATCCTAACTACCCAGACCAATACACCACCCATATACTCGGGGCACCAGCCTTGCGCTCAAGCCAAATCCTTACCACGATCACCATCTTTTCCTGAAAAAGGCTAAAGCCTCATAAATATCCTGGACTTAACCAACATTACTTGATAATACTTTAGAAAAATGCATGAATGAATGCAACTCATGCAAAACACGTCAATTCTCTAAGTTTAACTTAGAATTCGACCAAGAAAAACTTGGTTCGGTCTTGGGCAGATCCGATCGACCAACCGGCCATGGTAGGAATCACCCGAATCCTTTGGCGAGCCGATACTTGCCCCGAAAGACTTGATCTGGTCTATGGGTAAGCTAGGCCGATTATCTGACCGGGAAGGTTTCACCCAATCCCGATCACTCGGCCAAGTTTACCCAACTATCCTGTCTTGGATTCCCTCGCTCGCCGAACCACCGACGAAGAGGAATGCAAGCATAAAAGGGTAAGGGATTACTGACCTCAACCACACCTAGCCCTTAATCGCGTATCGTCAGTGCAAGTTTCCCGATACAAGGTTCACGATCTCTTCCTCACTCGATCCAACATTTATCGAATATTGCCTTAGAAAAATTCTAGGATTTTTCTTCTCCCAACGTGCATTGTACTGACCCTAAGCCTTATATTTATAGGGCTCGTGGTCGGTTTTTCACGAACAGTCACAGATTTTGCTCGACCAATCAACGTTGCTACTCGAACCAATGTGCCTGGTCGTGGCACCGATTCGGCACCAACTGCCCGAGCCAATGCTAGCCGACCAGTTGGCCCAGCTACCAACCAGCTGGTCCAACTGCCGGCCAGCTCACCCAACCGCCGGCCAGCTTGTCCAGCTGCCGGTCAGCTCTTCCAGCTGCCAGCCAGCTCGCCCAACTGCCGGCCAGCTCGCCCAACAGCCGGCCAGCTCGCCCAACCGATCCTTACTGAGGATCGGGGGTGTTACAGGCCAGGAGTTCAGCAAGCAAGAAAAAGGCTTACCACATCACTAAAAAGCTCCAACAGCATGGGCCCTCATGACAAATGAGGTCAAGGCCTAAATATTAGTAACCCTACTCCAAGCGCATAGAAAAGTTGGCCACTTTCTATTTCTTGACCGAAAAGTAAGTAGGTAAGTTTTACACGTATATGCTTGCTTTTTTCTCTTTTACAAGGTAGGATTTAGTATTTTTCCTTTTACAGAGTCATGGACATTAAGTAGTTATGCTTTTCAGTTGTTTTCATTTATTATATTTTTCTTTTGTACTTTTGTATAATTTCTTTTTTGTGTGACGATCCTAAAAGGTAAAGACTGTTGAGCATATTAATAACGCTCTTTCAGCAATGTAGTTTGATATCTTTTTACACATATCAATAAAGACAACTATTTTCTCTCAAGAGCTTTTGCACACAAAGCTCCTCTCGACTAACTCTTAATCTAGTTCAGACCCATAATCCTAGAGCTAGAGTTTTCCTTTATCACGAGGCCTTTCGTACCACTTATGGTTTACATCACCCTAGCACACCAAAACACACGTTTCAAACTACCCTAAGAAACGTAGGCCGAGTTTTTTGCCCAACCTCCTTGTACCGGTTCAAGAGCATCATGGCCACGATCCCAAACTTGTATCAATTTTGGTATCATAGCTCAAGATCCTAAAACTAGGTTGTCTCTATCTTATCTTAGCCTCGATTTTAGTTCTTGCAATAGTTTAGTCATTAACGTTCAAAAAAATATATAAAACACAACTCGGCACCTAATCACCTACGTTTATCGCTAGATTTTTGGATCCAAAATAAAAAAAATCAGTTCATTGAATCTTATTAAATATTTCCATTATTCTAAATTGTTATTTCCAGTACCATTAGCTTAAAAAGAAAACTATCAAAACATAAAAAGAAATCGGCATAGTGCATTAGAAGAGTTTCATGTTTCTCATAGTTTCATTTTCTCATATTTTCCTTTTCTCATATTTTCTTTTTTTCATATTGCCTTTTCTCGTACTTTCCTTTTCACATATTTACCTTTTCCTATATTTGCATTTTCCTCATAATTTTCCTTTTCTTATTAAAGCTAAACTCCTAAAATAAATTTTAGAGCAACTCACCTTTAATTCGTTGTGACATACGATAGTAGAGAATAACAATCAGTATGTGACCATGGCCATGATGACCATGTTCAACACGTTCCAAATGCAACTCGCCTCCATTGGAGAAAGACTTGAGTGTGTGCAGCAACCAGCGAGATTCCAGGCGATAAGGAACGTGTGAATTGGCAATGACCAAGGCCACACCGAGGGTTTCAATGACCCTAGACCATGGCCGGAACAGGAAGAACCTTATCCGCATGAGGAAGATGGCTACCGGCCTCACGACCACAACCTTATATAGACTAAGAGGACCTCCACGGTAACCTGAAGAAGAAGATGATGGCTACCGGCCATACGGCGACAACCCAAGAACAAAAATACCTCCGAGACATCATGAAGGTGAAGAAGAATATGTGCACAACCGACCACCTCACCATGATGTTAAGCTAACTTCTCCAAATTTTTCCGGAGAAGTATATGCTGAGGCTTATCTAGATTGGGAGCAAAGAATGGACCATATATTTGATCATTACAACCAGCCAAGGCCAAGAAGAATTGCCATGGCCGTAACTCAGCTCACGGACAATGCTATATGGTGGGATCGAGAGGTGTCTCACCACAAGGAAGCGACTAAGACCCATAGACTGTCAACATGAAAGATCTCATGAGACAAAGGTTCATACCTCCTTATTTTCACAGAGTTTTGCAACAACGTTTTCAAACTCTTAAGCAGGACAAAAGGTCAGTAGGGGAGTATTATGAGAAGTTAAAGAGGTTAAAGAACCGGCTGGATTTTAACGACGAGGCATCGTGATACAAGCCTTGAATCAAGGCCATAACACGCGTGGACTGGTTGGAGAAGATTCAGCGAGAAACTCGGCCTTAGACTTCTAGATGGGGGTTTTCTGGTGGGTATTGCATGGAGAGGTGAAGTAAACCACATGAGGGGTGATGAACCTCGTGATAAATCACAACTTAGAAGCTAGGAGGACTGGTCTCGACTAGGGTTCTAAGCGCAAGAGCTTTATGAGAAAAACTCTTAGGAAAAAGTTCTATCTTTATTAATATCAAAAAGTTGTCAAACTACAATGCTGAAGAAGCCTTATTAATATGCTCGGCAGCCTTGACCTTCTAGGGTCGACTCAAATAAAAGAATGGAAAGTTACAAAAGTGCACAAGGAAAATTACAAAAAGAAAATAATCGAAAAAGGACAACTACCTTAAATGTTCTTGACTCAAAAATGTAAAACTTACTATTTCTATCCTGCAAAACGGAAAAGGCAAGTATATAATTGAAAACTTACCATTCTTACATTTCAGCCAAGAAATGGAAGGTGGCCGACCTTGTGGCATGCACGCGCCTAGCTCCTAATCTTCGTCTTGGAGTAGGGTTATGAATTATTGGTCCCTTACCTCTTTTTCCACGAAAGCCCAAGTCTTTGGAGTACTTTGTAATGTTGAGAAACCTTTGGACTCTTCCTGGTACTCTTGGCCCAATGCTCCATGTCGCTGATCTTCTAGGAGCTTGTCTACCCACAAACTGAACTTGTGGAAGAGTGCCCTTGTTCTGCTCCTTTTCATTGCTCCTGGTGGCACCACTTGTGTGGAGACTTCATCCAGGTTCATGCCTTGAAGCAGGTAGCTCAGTTGATCCGAATCTCCTTGTGTAGATGTGGAAATGGTGGTGCAATCGGCTGAATTGGCTGGATGGTGCGAGGAGCTGGCTGAGTTGTCATCAGAGCCGGCCAGATCATTTTGTGAGCCGGTGGCATCACCAGTTGGGCCGGCGGTATTGTTAATGTCACCATCAGTTGGGCCGGAGGTTTGGGCCTCTTCCTCGGAAATGTTGATCGGCCCGGCCCAGCTGATCATAGGGCCGGCGGTACAGCTTGGACCGGCAGACGCGCAATATGGCCCGGCTGTCTCGGGCAAGTATTTTGGTTGGCCATTGTGGTCTTCTGGCCAGCCAAACAATCTGATGCCCTCATCACATAGATGGCTCATGATACAAGCCTCGATTCAAGGCTTATATGCGTGTGGGCTGTTTGGAGAAGGTTAGGTGAGAAACTCAACCTTAGACTTCTTGGATAGGGGTTTTTGGGTTGGTATTTGATGGAAAGGTGAAGTGAACCACACGAGGGGTGATGAACCTCGTGATAAATCACAAACTTAGAGCTAGGAGGGCTGGTCTCAACTAGGTTCTAAGTGCACAAGTCTCTTTTGAGAGAAAGCTTGTACGAAGAAAGTTCTACTTTATTAATATCAAAAAGGTTGTCAAACTACAATGCTGGAAGGAGCATTATTAATATGCTCGACAGCTTGATCTTCTAGGGTCGACTCAAAGAAGAAAAGGAAAGTTTACAAAAGTGCACAAATGGAAAATATACAAAAGTGCATAACCGAAAAAGGACCTATTCCTAAAATGTCTTTGACTCAAAAATGTAAACAATCTAGATCCTACCCTGCAAAACAGAAAGAGGCATATATTCGAATTTAAACTTACCTTACTTGGAAGGTGGCCGTCCTTGTGGCATGCACGCGCCTTGCTTCTAGTCTTCGACTTGGAGTAGGGTTAGGAATCTTTGGGCCCTAACCTCTCTTGTCACTAAAGCCCAAGTCTCAGAAGTCCCTTGCATTGTTGAGAAGCCTTTGGACACTTCTTTGCACTTCTGGCCCATTTTCCTTAGTCGATATTCCTCTAGGAGCTTGTCGACCCATAAGCTGAAATTGTGGAAGAGTGCTCTTGATCTGCTCCTTGTCATTGCTCCTGGTGGCACTACTTGCGTAGAGACTTCCTCTAGATGCATGTCCTGAAGCTGGTAGCTTATCTGGTCTGAGTCTCCTTGTGTAGAAGTTGAAATGCTCGTGTACTCGGCTGGATCGGCTGTACTGGCCGGAATGCTTTCTGGACCGGCCAAGTTGATCCCGGAGTCGGCCACGTCACCAAGGGGACCGGCGGTGTCATCCACATCGCCACCAATTGTGCCGGAGGCTTGGGCCTCTCCACCGGCAATGTTGATCGGTCCGGTTCTGTTGGTCGAGGGTCCGGCGGTACCGCTTAGGCTGGCAAATGTGCCAAATGGCCCGGCTATCTCGGGCAAGCTTCCTGGTAGGCCAGTCTGATCTCCTGGCCGGACATACGACCTGATATCCTCATCATCCCCTCCCTCCTCAGTAGGTTTTGCCCTCAAAACTGGTTCATCTGCATGGAAAGGGGCTAACTCAGTTATGTTGAACGTGCTGGACACATTAAACTCACCTGGGAGCTCGATTCGGTAGGCGTTGTTGTTGATCCTCTCTAGCACTCTGAATGGTCCATCTCCTCTTGGTGCTAGCTTGGAACTCCTTAGGTTGGGGAACCTCTCCTACCGTAGGTGTAGCCATACCCAATCGCCTGGTTGAAAGATCACCTCCTTTCTTCCCTTGTTAGCATTCATCACGTACTGCCTGGTCTTCTTTTCCAAGTTATCTGCTACCTTCTGGTGTAACTTCCTTATGAACTCTGCCTTGGATGCTCCGTTGAGGTTGGTCATCTCTCCTGGTGGCAGTGGCGTTTGCTCCAATGGGGTGAGAGGGTTGAAGTCGTATACTACTTCAAATGGTGTCTTCTTGTTTTCTGAGTGCACGGCTTGGTTGTAAGCGATCTCTATGAATGGCAGGTACTCCACCCAAGTCTTGAAGTTCTTCCCTAGTGTAGTCCTGAGAAGAGTTGATAGTATCCGGTTGACAACTTCCGTTTGGCCATCGGTTTGAGGATGGCAGGTGGTAGAGAAGAGCAGCTTCGTGCCTAGCTTCCTCCAAAGGGTCCTCCAGAAATGGCTGAGGAACTTGGTGTCCCTGTCTGACATGATGGTCCTTCGTACTCCATGAAACCGTACTATCTCCCTGAAAAACAGCTCGGCTGTTTGCATGGCATCATTGACATTGGCACACGGAATGAAGTATGCCATCTTGGAGAATCTGTACAAAGATTGCATCTTTGTGGTTGATCTTGGGCAGTCCTAGAACAAAGTCCATTGATATATCCACCCATGGGTGCGTCGGTATGGGCAGTGGGAGATACAACTCGTGAGGTTGCACTCGGGACTTCGCCTTCTTGCAAGTGATGCACCTTGCACAATGAGCTTCCATTGACCTTTTGATGTGTGGCTAGTAGAAATGCTCCTTGACCACTGCTAGAGTCTTGTCGACACCAAAGTGGCCCATGAGTCCTCCTCCATGAGCTTCTCGGATGATAAGCTCTCGTAGTGATCCTTGTTGTATGCACAACCATCTCTCTCGGAACAAGAACCCCTCATGGATGTAGAACTTCCCATGACTCCCTATGCCACACTCCTTGTAGCTCTCGGCGAGGTCAGGATCATCCTTATATACGTCCTTGATGTGCTCAAATCCTAACACCTTGGCTTCCATTGTGGATATCAAGGCAAACCTCCTTGATAGTGCATCAGCTACCACATTGTCCTTGCCCTTCTTGTACTTGATGATGTACGGGAAGGTCTCGATGAACTCCATCCACCTGGTATGTCTCCTCTTGAGATTGGTTTGCCTTCTGAGGTGTTTGAGAGTCTCGTGATCAGTGTGGATCACAAACTCCTTAGACAGCAAGTAATGCTGCCAAGTTTCCAAGGCACGGACGAGGGCATAAAGCTCCTTGTCATAAGTGGGGTAGTTCAGTGAGGCACCACCTACCTTCTCACTGAAGTATGCCACTGGCCTCCCTCCTTGAGTCAGCACTGCTCCTATGCCTATTCCAGAGGCATCACACTCTACTTCGAATGTCTTGTTGAAGTCGGGCAAGACTAGCACTGGTGCATGTGTGAGGCTGTCCTTCAAGGCCTGGAATGCCTTCTCCTGAGCTTCTCCCCAGCTGAATCCCACGTTCTTTTCAACTACTTCCGTCAATGGTGAGGCAATACTGCTGAAGTTGGGCACGAACCTTCCCTAGAAGCTGGCCAGTCCGTGGAAACTCCTCACTTGGCTGATGTTGCTCGGTGTTGGCCATTCTTGTATGGCTCGGATCTTCCCCTCATCCACCTGTAGGTCCTGTGAGCTTACAATAAAACCTAAGAAGACAAGTTTATTAGTACAAAAGGTGCACTTCTTGAGATTGGCATAAAGCTCTTCTTGTCGAAGGGTTTTAAGTATCATCTCAAGATGTGTAAAGTGATCTCTTAAACACTTACTGTAAACTAAAATGTCGTCGAAATAAACTACAACAAACTTACTGATGTACGCCCTAAGAACTTGGTTCATAAGGCGCATGAAGGTACTTGGGGCATTAGTCAAGCCGAATGGCATGACTGTCCACTCGTAGAGCCCTTGCTTTGTCTTGAAAGCAGTCTTCCATTCATCACCTTCCTTCATCCTGACCTGGTGGTGTCCACTCTTGAGGTCTATCTTGGAGAAGACCGTGGCTCCACTCAGCTCATCTAGCATGTCATCCAGCCATGGTATCGGATGCCGGTACTTGACTGTGATGTTGTTGATTGCTCGGCAGTCCATGCGCATTCGCCAAGTCCCATCCTTCTTGGGCACTAGTAGCACTGGTATGGCACATAGACTGAGGCTCTCTCGAACATAGCCTTTCTCCAGTAGCTCCTTGACTTGCTTCTCAAGCTCCTTGGACTCCTCTTGACTCATCCGGTAGGCTGGCCGGTTGGGCAGGGCCGCTTCGGGTACGAGGTCGATCTGGTGCTCTATGCCTCGTAGGGGAGGTAAGCCTATTGGTATCTCTTCCGGGAACACATCCTGGAACTTGTTGAGGAGAGCTGCTACTTCAGGAGGTAGCTCTACCTGTTCTTTCTCTATATTCAACACTTCTTTGAAAACCATTAGTAGCATTAGATCCTTCGAGGCTAAAGCTCTCCGGACATGACTTGGTTGAATAAGAAAATTAGATTTAATGAGCTTCTTTTCCTTACTCATTTGCTGTTGAAGCTCATGTACCTGGGCAGGTGTGAGAGGAGCTAGACTGACCTTTCTCTTGTCATGCACGAAAGTGTAGAGATTGGTTCGGCCATCATGCCTGGTCTCCTTGTCAAACTGCCATGACCTTCCTAGCAGAAGATGGCCAGCTTGCATGGGCACCACGTCGCACACGACTTCGTTTTGATACTTGCCCACACTGAATGGCATAGTGACTTGCTCATGGATCTTGAGCTCCACTTTGTCATCGAGCCATCTCAATCTATATGGTCGAGGGTGCCTTGTCTTTTCTAGACCTAGCTTATCAACCATGTATGCACTAGCAACGTTATTGCAAGAACCACCATCTATTATGAGGTTACATACCTTGCCCTTGATGGTGCAACGGCTGTGGATGATGTTCTCCCTCTGGATGGTCTCTGAGGGATCCACCATTGCACTGAGAATGCGTCTAGTGACCAGCACTTCCTCCACATCAGGGTACTCAATGTCACCGTATTCTCCTTCTGGTTCGTAGTCCTCTTCATCTTGAGATTCATACTCTCCAGCTTCCGTAATCAGCATGACCTGGTTGTTTGGGCACTCCCTTGAGATGTGTCCACGACCCCTACACTTGAAACAAGTGATGTCATGTGATCTTTGAGGGTTAGAGGACTTACTAGGCTCTCTCTGGTCACGGGTTGGCTCAAGAGGCTTGCTCTTGAACCTTGACTCGATCTCTATGCTTTTGCCTTTGTCTACGGGTTTGGGAATGTTGCTTAGTGCCCAAGGCGTCTTAGGCTTGCTGCGGATGTCTTGGTTCTTACGTTTGATGTGCTGTTCAGCCTGGACAGATAGGTGGAACAAGTCCTTGAAGTCATTGTAGATTTGCCTTTCCACCTTGCGGCTGATCCTTTCTTGAAGTCCATCCAAGAATTGTGCCATCAACGCTTCTTCATCATCATTGAGCTCCAGCCTGTTCCTTAGTTTCTCAACACTTCATAGTACTTCTCTACTGATCTAGTACCCTGCTTAAGAGTACGAAAACGACGTTGCAAGTCCCTATGAAAGTTAGGTGGAAAAAACTTTTGTCGCATGATATCTTTCATGTCGACCCATGAGTCTACAGGCCTCATTCTTTTCTTCCTTCAGTCAGATACCTCACGATCCTACCAGATGAGGTCATTGTCCGTCAGTTGTGCTACTGCCATTGAGACTCTCCTAGGCCCTGGTTGGTTGTAATAATCGAAGATATGATCCACTCTTCTCTCCCAATCTAGATAAGCCTCGGGGTCTACTTTTCCTGCAAAACTTGGAGGAGTTAGCTTAACATCAGGATGAGTTACCCGGTTGTAGGCATGTTCATCTCCATCCTCATGATGTTTAGGAGGCATCCTTGGTCTCTGGTGAAAACCATATGGCTCGAAGCCGTCATCTTCTGCCTCTAGTTGCCGTGGAGGTCCTCTCGGCCTATTGTGATAGTTATGAGGTGGTGCGTCCTCATCTCCATCTGGCTGGGGCTCCTCCTGTTCTTGCCGTGTCCTAAGGTGCTCAGGACCCTCAGCACGGTCTTGCTCAGCTCTCACGTGCCTTATGGCCTGGAATCTCACAGGCCTCTCCACGCGCTCCAATCTCTCGCCTATTGATGCGAGTTGCGTTTGGAGGGTGGTGAACATGGCCATCATGGCTTCGGTTGCTTCTCTATTCTCTTCTGCCAGTGCGTACTACAAAGAAAGAAGACAAGTTATGCTGCTCCTAAATTGATTAGGAGGGTTTTCTTTTATAAGGGGATTGGAAAAAATGCAAAAAGAAAAATCTGAGAAATAGAAAATTTGAAAATATGGAGATTTGAAAAAAATGGAAACTTTCTTGACAACTATTGCTAGCTGTCCAATTCGAATTCTTTTGGTATTTTTCCTATTTTTTTTCTTTTCTTTTAATTTAACTTAAAAATAATAGAAATATGATTTTAACAAAAAGGAAAGTCGAAAATTGTAATGCAAGAATGATTCTAGAACCTAGTGATGCACGTAAGAACTAGATGCACTCGGTTTGGACTTAGATGTTATTTTGTTTTTTGATTTTCTTGAATGCAACTTAAACGAATGCAAGAACTAGAAAAAAAACATGTTAACGGATAGAAACAACCTGGTTTAGGAGCTTTAAGCTCTGATACCAAAATGATACAAGCCTCGATTCAAGGCTTATATGCGCGTGGGCTGTTTGGAGAAGGTTAGGTTAGAAACTCGACCTTAGACTTCTTGGATAGGGGTTTTTGGGTTGGTATTTGATGGAAGGGTGAAGTGAACCACACGAGGGGTGATGAACCTTGTGAGCTAGGAGGGCTGGTCTCAACTAGGTTCTAAGTGCACAAGTCTCTTTTGAGAGAAAGCTTGTAGGAAGAAAGTTCTACTTTATTAATATCAAAAAGGTTGTCTAACTACAATGATGGAAGGAACCTTATTAATATGGTCGACAGCTTGACCTTCTAGGGTCGACTCAAAGAAGAAAAGGAAAGTTTACAAAAGTGCACAAATGGAAAATATACAAAAGTGCATAACCGAAAAAGGACCTATTCCTAAAATGTCTTTGACTCAAAAATGTAAACAATCTAGATCCAACCCTGCAAAACAGAAAGAGGCATATATTTGAATTAAAACTTACCTTACTTACCTCATGGCCAAGAAATGAAAGGTGGCCGTCCATGTGGCATGCACGCCCCTTGCTCCTAGTCTTCGACTTGGAGTAGGCTTAGAAATCTTTGGGCCCTGACCTCTCTTGCCACTAAAGCCCAAGTCTCTGAAGTCCCTTGCATTGTTGAGAAGCCTTTGGACTCTTCTTTGCACTTCTGGCCCATTGTCCTTAGTCGATCTTCCTCTAGGAGTTTGTCGACGCATAAGCTGAACTTGTGGAAGAGTGCTCTTGATCTGCTCGTCATTGCTCCTGGTGGCACTACTGGTGTAGAGACTTCCTCTAGATGCATGTCCTGAAGCTGGTAGCTTATCTAGTCCGAGTCTCCTTGTGTAGAAGTTGAAATGCTCGTGTATTCGGCTGGATTGGCTGTACCGGCTGGACTGTGCGAGGTACTGGCCGGAATGCCTTCTGGACCGGCCAAATTGATCCCGGAGTCGGCGGCATCACCAAGGGGACCAGCGGTGTCATCCACGTCGCCACCAATTGTGCCGGAGGCTTTGGCCTCTCCGCCGGCAATGTTGATCAGTCCGGTCCTGTTGGTCGAAGGTCCGGCGGTACCGCTTGGGCCGGCAGACGTGCCAAATGGCCCAGCTGTCTCGGGCAAGCTTCCTAGTCAGCCAGTCTGGTCTCCTGGCCGGTCATACAACCTGATGTCCTCATCAGCTTGGTTTTTGGATGGCTTGCAATAGTGGATCAGCTGGAAGGTGCAGAGGAAAATGTACAGCAACTTCAAGAACCTCTTCCACCTCTCTATCCAAGCTAAGTAGCACATAAAGCGCAAGGGCCAGGACCAAAAAAACTGGCCTAAGACATGCTGGAAACCAAACAATGGTAGTGGCAAGCCCATAGACAACAGCAGAGGACTTGAAGTAGAGTCTAGATTCAAGAGCAAGGCCCCTGAACCACCTCGTGACCAACGAGCCGAGCCAAGTAAGTCATTTAACCCTCAGCGTTCACGTGACATAACATGTTTTAAGTGTAGGGGGGGTGGCCAAATTTATGGAGAAGTATTGGTAACACAGCGAATCCTAAGTGCAATGATCGATCCATCCGAGACCATACAGAGGGAGAACATCTTCCACAGCCGATGCACCATCAAAGGAAAGGTATGCAACCTTATAATAGATGGTGATTCTTACACTAACGGGGCTAGTGCATACATGGTTAAAAAGCTAGGCAGTGAGAAGACAAAGCACGTTTAGCCATACTTGATACGGTGGCTAAACGACAAGGTTGAGCTCAAAATCCATGAGCGTGTAATGGTACTATTCAGCGGGGCCGTTACCAAGACCAAGTGATGTGTGATGTGGTAGTAATGCAAGCAGGCCACCTTCTTTAGGATGGCCATGGCAATTTGATTGGGAAACAAAACATCAAGACCATACTAACCTGTACACATTTATAGATGAAAAAGGGAAGGTCAGCCTAGCTAATCTCACTCCTACCCAAATACATGAGTTACACTTAAAAATGAGTAAGGAGAAGAGCCTGATTAAGTCTAACTTTCTCATTCAACCAAGTCGTGTTTGAAGAGCTTTGGCCTCTAAGAAATTGATGTTTCTAATGGTGTTTAAGAAGGTTTTGAGAGTGAAGGAAAAGAAGCCATAGAGGGAGCTCCTGAAGTGGCCGACCTACTTAACAAATTCAAGGATGTATTCCCTGAAGACATATCAGCCGGCTTGCCTCCATTGCGCGGCATTGAGCCTCAAATGGATCTCGTGCCTGGAGAAGCCTTGCCAACTTGCCAGCGTATATAATGAGTCCAGAGGAATCTAAAGAGCTTGAAAAGCAAGTCAAGGATCTCCTGAAGAAGGGATATGTAAGGGAGAGTCTCAGCCCATGTTTTGTACCAGTGTTGTGGTCCCAAAGAAAGATGGAACATGGCATATGTGCATAGACTGTTGGGCCATCAACAATATTACAGTCAAATACCGGCATCCCATACCCCAGTTGGATGACATGATGGATGAGTTAAGTTAAGCCATTGAATTCTCGAAATAGATCTCAAAAGTGGGAACCACAAAGTAAGGAGGGATTAATGGAAGACTGCCTTTAATACTAAGCATAGGCTGTACGAGTGGACAGTCATGTCATTTGGCTAGACTAATGCCCCTAACACCTTCATGCGCATTTTGAATCAAGTTCTTAGGACGTACATCAGTAATTTCGTTGTGGTTTATTTAATGACATACTAGTATATAGCAAGTGTTTAAATGATCATATTTCACATCTTGAGATGGTGCTAAGAACACTTCGACAAGAAGAGCTCTACGCCAATCTCAAAAAAATATAGATTTTGTACTAATAAAAGTGTCTTCCTAGATTTTGTTGTGAGTTCACAGGGCCTACAGGTTGATGAAGAGAAAATCCGAGCAATTCAGGAATGTCTAACACCCGACAATATCAGCCAAGTGAGGCGTTTTCCTGGACTGGCCAGCTTCTACCAGCCAAGTGCACTACAAAGAGTGTGGAAAAGGTTTTCAGCACTTGATTGAACTCGTAAAGAGTTTCTTTCTCCTTGAGGAAAATTCGATCTTTAATAATATCAAAAAGGCTGAAATGTTACAAGGCTGCAGGGAAACCTTTTATAATGGTTCTTCAGCTTGACCTAATGGCAAAATTAAATGAAAGAAATGCAACAAGGAAATCACAAATAAAAGGAAATTGCAACAACACAAAAAGTAAAAGTTCATAAACTATAAAAAAGAAAATCTAAAGTTGTGTGTAGGGTGAGCCATCAAAGTTTGAATTGGCATCATGTTTAGCTGTTGTGAGGGCAATTTTTTCATGGAAAAACGTAATAAATGGATCATACCTTAGCCTTTCTTGCAAATGGCCGCATAGAGCACTACGTGTTTATTCCGTGTATGTTTGCGGCATCGAGTGTCTTGGGTCGTGGTCTTGGGCTTTATAGTCTTCTATTTCTGCACTTGATGCCTTCAGGTATTGTTCTTGAAGCTCTTTTAGTTGTCTTTCTCCATCTTGAAGCTCTTTGTCAGTGGGCATTTTTCCGGCCTTTTCTTGTCCTTGGTGGGCACCTTGGGTCCTTGTGCGTTATAATCCTGTAAAGCAAGTTATGGCAGTTGATTTGGAACTAAAGGCCGCAGATATACCTGGAATTAGACGCTCATGGCTGTTGCCAATGGTCATTTGTCCGAAGTTTTGGAAATTATCAACGGTTGGTCGATGTATCAAGGTCGATGGGCCATCTACGCCGGTGGTACCGGTTCCGGCAGGGGTCATGTCATTAGCTCATGACCAAGGGATTTGAGGTAGTTTTTCATGTAGAAGTTGAAGTTCCTCCACAAATTTTTGCTCCCGGACCGTATTGCAAACGCCCTCGTACTATGGGCCATGGCTCTGGTCCGTAGTTGGTACCATGGTCCTCATCGTTCCCTTCCTCTTCAGAATATTTTGTCCTCAAAACTGGATCTCCTGTATCATAAGGAGAGAGTTCAGCCACGTTAAAGGTGTGAGATATGTTTACCTCTTCCGGAAGTTCTAGGCGATAGGCATTGTCGTTGTTCTTTTCTAAGATCTTGACGGCACCTCTCCTCTTGGGGCTAGTTTGGAAGCTCTCTTCTTTGGAAAATTTTCAGGCCTCATTGCAGCCAAATCCATTCTCCTGATTCAAAAGTCAGCTGCTCTTCTTGTCAACCCTCTTTTTATACTCATCGGTTTTCTTCTCTATGTCTTCCTTGACTTTGGTGTGTAACTTCCTAATCATGTCTCCTTAGTCAAAACCATCTTGGTTCACCTGTTGAATGGGTATGAGATATACTGGAGACAAGGGGTTAAAGCCATATACTATCTCAAAGGGAGATAGCTTAGTGGCTGAGTGAGTAGCACGATTATAGGCAAACTCTACAAAAGATATACATTCCAGGCAAGTATTCATATTGTTATCAATTGTGGTCCTTAGTAGAATTGAGAGTGTTCTATTTATCATCTTAGTTTACCCATCAGTTTGAGGTTGGCATGTTGTTGACAACAGTAGCTTGGTGCCAAGCTTTCTCCATAATGTCCTCCAAAATTGGTTGAAGAACTTGGTGTCTCTGCCCGACACTATGGTCCTTGGTATTCAATGCAGTCGAACCACTTCCTTGAAATATAGATTAGCTATATGGGTGGCATCATGTCTCTTCTCACACGTTATGAAGTGTGCCATTTTGGAGAACTGATCTACCACCACAATGATTGCATCCTTGTGTCGAATCGTGGGCAACCATAAGACAAAATCCATGGAAATATCTACCCAAGGGATGTTAGGTATAGATAAATTCAAATATAAATCTTGAGAAAATATCCTGGATTTTGATTTGTGACATGTGATGCACCGAGCACAAAACCTCTCCACATGTTTCTTGAGGTGAGGCCAATTGAAATGGTCCATCACTATGGCCAGTGTCTTGTCGACACCAAAGTGTCCCATTAGGTCTTCTCCGTGTGCTTCACTAGGCACGAGCTCTATCATTGATCTTTGGGGCAAGCACAACGTCTTGTCCTTGAACAAGTAACCGTCTTGAATGACGAAAGACCCTTAAGCTCCTTTGCCACACTCTTTATAGCACTTACCAAGCTCGGGATCAGTAGGATAGAGCTCTTTGATGTGTTCAAACCCTAAGACCTTGGCTTCTTTTGTGGCAGTCAATGCATGCCTCCATGATAAGGCATTGGCTACTATATTATCTTTTTCCTTCTTTTATTTGACCACGTAAGAAAGCATCTCAATAAACTCCAGCCACTTAGCATGCCCCCTCTTGAGTTAAGTTTGCCCTCTAAGATGTTTTAGAGTTTTACGATCTTGTCTATGATGAACTCTTTTGATAGGAGATAATGTTGCCATGTTTCTAAAGCTCTCACCAAAGCATATAGCTCCTTGTCATAGGTGGGGTAATTGAGGGTGGCCCCACTCAACCTCTCACTGAAATAGGCTACTCGCTTCTTCCTTTGCTGCAAGACAACACCAATACCCAATCCAGACGCATAATACTCCACCTCGAATACTTTTTCAAAATCAGGAAGTGCTAATACTGGGGCTTGCATCAGCCGGTCCTTCAAGGCATTGAAGACCTTCTCTTGGGCATCTCCCAATGTGAATTTCACATTCTTCTTGATCACATAAGTAAGGGGTGCTGCTAGGGTGTTGAAGTCTCGCACAAATCTCCTATAAAATCTAGCCAACCCATGAAAACTTCGACTTGGATTATAGACGTGGGTGTCGGCCAATACAAATCGCCTCACTTTTTGGATGACCTTGATCTTGTCTTTATCAACTTGTAGTCCCTTTTCACTTACTACAAAACATAAGAAAACAAGCTTGTTAGTACTAAAAATGTACTTCTTTAGGTTGGCTTAAAGGCCTTCCTTTCGAAGTGTGCTTATCACTTGGTCTAGATGAGCAACATGTTTGGCCAAGCACCTGCTATATATTAAGATATCATAAAAAACAACTACAAATTTGATGATGAATGACCTTAGAACCTGGTTCATGAGTCGCATGAAAATGTTAGGAGCATTGGTTAGGCCGAAGGGCATGACTAGCCATTCATAAAGACCTTGTTTGGTATTGAAGGCAGTCTTCCACCCGTCTCCTCCTCTCATCCTCACTTGATGGTATCCACTTTTGAGGTCTATCTTGTAGAAGATAGTGGCTCCACTCCACTCATACACCATGTCATCTAGGTAAAGGATGAGGTGTCGGTATTTGATTGTGATGTTATTGATGGCATGACAGTACACGCACATCCTACATGTGCCATTTTTCTTTGGCACTAATAGCATAGGCACAACACAAAAGCTGCGACTCTCACAGATATATCATTTGTCCATTAGATCTTGCACTTGTTTATATTCTTAGTTTGTTTGGAAGGACTGCTTCGAGCACAAGGTCTATCTGATGCTTTATGCTTTTGACAGGGGACAAACCAGCTGGTATTTCTTCTAGAAACACATCGTTGTACTTCTTTAAAACGGCACTGATCTCAGCCGGGAGTTCCTCTCCTTTGAATCCTATATTTAGGCATTCTTTGTACAACAAGGCCGTCCACTCGGCCACCAAGAAGACACCTTTGGAAGGTGTTTATGGCTTCAATTCTCAAACGCCTTTGGAGCAAATCCCACTGCCACCAGCTGAGATGACCAACCTGAATGGAGAGTCCAAGATAGAATTTGTCAAGAAACTACACGAGAAGGTCATGAACCTACAGAAGAGGATCGGGCAGTATGTAACTGATGCCAACAAAGGGCGAAAAGAAATGATCTTCCAACCAAGCAATATGGTGTAGTTACACCTAAGGTAGGAGAGATTCCCTCACATTAGGAGTTCCACGCTAGCCCAAAGGAGATGGCCCATTCAACAGCCTCGAGAGAATCAACAATGATGCATAGCGGCTTGAGTTCCCAGTCGAGGTTAATATGTCTAACACTTTCAACGTGACTGATTTAGCTCGCTTCCTTGTAGATGATCCAATTTTGAGGACAAAACCTATTGGATAAGGGGTAGATGTTGAGGGCACCAGATCAAATGCCTGGCCAGAAGGATCTGACCAAAAAGATGGCCGACCAGAAGACCTACCCGACACAGCCGGCTCAATTGGCGACATGGCCGGCCCAAGTGGTTACATGGGTGACATGGCCGGATCAAGCAGCGAGACAGCCAGCGCAACACCCTTGAAGACTCGGACCAACTGACCAGCCAGCTGCAAGACATGGGATTTAGAAGAGGTTTCAGTCCCAATGGTGTCACAAAGAGTCATGACTAGAAATAAGACTCGTGCACTCTACCACATGTTCAGCATATTTGTGGAAGAGCTTCTAGGTCAAGCGGGCCAAAGCAACTCGGCCACGGCCCATGAGTTATGCAAGAAAGCCAAAGGCTTACCCCCATCACCAAACAGTCCCAGAAGCATGGGCCCACGTGGCAAAAGAGGTCAAGACCCAAAGATTTGTAACCCTACTCCAAGCGCATACATGAGGGCTAGACGCATGTCCTTCACAAAAGTTGGACACTTTCTAATTTTTGGCCGAAAGGTAAGTAGGTAAATTTCACATTTATATACTTGCCTTTTTCTCTTTTGCAAGGTAGGACTTTGTATTTTTCCTTTTATTGAGTCATGGACATTAACTTTTTCACTTTTCGGTTATTTCCATTTGTTGTATTTTTCTTTTGTACTTTTGTATATTTTACTTTTTTGTGTCGACTTTAAAAGGTAAAGACTGCCGAGCATATTAATAACGCTCTTTCAGCATTGTAGTTCGATATCTTATTCCACATATCAATAAAGACACGTATCTTATCTCAATAACCTTTGCACACAAAACTCTTCTTGCCTAACTCTTAATCTAGTTGAGATCCGTACTCCTAGAGCTAGAGTTGTAATTTATCACGAAGCCTCTTACACCTTGTGTGGTTCACATCACCTCACCATCCCCAAATACACGTTCCAAACTACCCTAAGAAGCCTAGGCTGGGTTTATCACCCAAGCTCTTTGTACCGGTCCGAGAGCATCATGGTCACGATCCCAAGCTTGTATCATACATCATCCAATCCTGTCTGCTAGCCCAGGGATCGATCAGTTGGCCGATCGCCCAGCTGACCGATAGCGGAGATCCTGTCAAATCCTGCCTGTTGGCCCAGGGATCGATCAGTTGGCCGATCCCCCAGCTGACAGATAGCGCAGATCCTGTCCAATCCTGCCTGCTAGCCAAGGGATCGATGAGTTGGCCGATCGCCCAGCTGACCGATAGCGCAGATCCAGTCCAATCCTGCCTGCTGGCCCAGGGATCGATCAGTTGGCCGATCCCCCAGCTGACCGATAGCGCAGATCCTGTCCAATCCTGCCTGCTAGCCAAGGGATCGATGAGTTGGCCGATCGCCCAGATGACCGATAGCGCAGATCCTGTCCAATCCTGCCTGCTCACCCAGCGATTTATCTAATCGAACTTATAGCTTCATTAGTCAATGGAAAATTTTCCCGTGTGGAATGCCTTACCCATGGTCCATATATTTTAGTCATCGAAATAAACTTCTTATTTGACTTTGTTTGCAATTAGATAACTAGGAAAGCTAACTAAAACCCCAATTAGAATCAATCCAGAATTACGTGTTTCATGCATTTCTAGTGTGCTAATCTTCTTTCCTTGTTGATTCGATACCCAACTACTAGTTCGATAGCTCTGCAGTTGGAGTCGTACTAGGGATTAAAACTTAAACCTCATAAAGTTTTGGAAAATGATGGAGAAGGAGATAGGACAAGTGAGACAACCATCTGTGTACCACAGCTTGGGTTTTCGCGATCGGCTAGTTGGCCGATCACCCATTCTTGCCTACTAGCCCATGTAGATTAGATAACAAATCCCTCATTTTAGGATTTGTTTGATGTTAGGACTGAAGTAAGTAATTAATCCCTAAATTATGATGTTTTACTCCCGAGAGGTGTATAGACAATGTGTAGGTAAGGCCTAAACATGCCTATCACATCTTAGTCAGTGAAATTTGATGTCTAAGGTGATACGTAGACTAAGATAGACCTGAACTTAAGGAATGGTAGTCGAAAAATTACAGTTCAAAAGACTTGATTAACCTATAGGCCAGTAAATGGGCAATTACCACGAGAGTGGATTAGCCTAGATAAAGTGTTCTATGTCTTAGAAATTCATTTAATTGAACTTGTATCATCATTAGTCAATGGAAAGTGGCCCGAGTCGAATGATTTATCCATTGTCCATATATTTGTTCATTAAATTAAACTTATTGTTTTGCTTTCTTTGCAATTAGATAATTAGAAAAACCAACTAAAACCCCAATTAGAATCTATCGAGATTTAGTTGTTTCATGTATTCCTAGTGTACTAATCTTCTTTTCCTGTGGATTTGATACCCAAAACTTACTTTGATTGCTCTTATCTCAGAGTCTTATTATGGATTAAAACTTAATATCCCATCAAGTTTTTTTTTATTAGGATTTTGAATCACTTAAAGACTAAGTGTTTAATTTATTTTTATTACTTTTTTACTATAGTTACATGGGTTTTGAATGTACATGAGCACAAGAAGCCTCTCACAAATAAACTTGCAACCTAGTTACATCGATATTATGCAGTTAGAAAGAGAAGCTAACAGAACGAGGAGAGAGAGACAGAATCATCTAAGACGGAATTTGAAAATGGAACACCAAGCACTATACCCTAGGCAAGATGATGAGGAAGAAGACAAAGGACTGGCCAATGGAAATCAGTATACATGGAGGACAAGAGTTCCGAAAACACCCTCAACAACCTTCTATAGTCATCGGCACTTTTTATGAGTCGAATATCTATGGGTGCCAAACTAAAATTCGTCCACCTCCTTTGGCGAACAAAAAATTTGAGATCAAGGCAAGCTTGATAAACATGGTTCAAGGCAGCAAATTCCATGGTCTGCCAATGGAAGATCCCCTAGAACACTTAGATTAATTTAATAGCCTTTGTGAAACTGTAAAGATTAGTGGGATCTCAGAAGACACATTTAAACTGAGGTTGTTCCCATTCTTTGTAGGAGAAAAGGCTCACAAGTGCGAAAAGAATTTGCCACATGATGTCATCACCTTATGGGATCAATGTAAGAAGATCTTTCTGGCTAAGTTTTTCTCAACCTCAAGGACAACAAAGTTGAGGAATGAGATCTCCAGTTTTGTGCAGCATGGTAATAAGAGATTCTCTAAAGCGTGGGAGCGATTTAAAGGTTACACAGCATAGTGCCCTCGCAATGGGCTCTCTAATCAGTCACTTTTCAGTATCCTATATAGAGATATGTTCCCTAAAATCTGTATGCTCTTCGATAATTGAGAAATGAAAACTTCCATGGACAAGAAGCTGAGAGTGGAATGCTTCTGGTAGATAATCTAGAACAAAGTGATGGAAATTATGGGGAACATTATAAAGAGCTTCAAGAGGAGGCATATATTATGAGTATTAGCATAGAAGAGAGATGAAAGCATGAATGAGAAGCTAGACAGGGTATTACAAGTCTCGTAACGCACAATCAATTTTGTAGGATAGATCGATGGGTACCATGGCTATCAAGAGGAAGGAAATGAGGTCCGAGAAGGTCATGAAGAGATGACTACATTGAGGGGCATCATCGTACCAGAAAGGGTTTAATCACAACTATAGGAGCTTACCCAACTCCTCCTACATGACCACGAAATGTGGAGAACCCACATGATTTGAGTTTCCCTACTTACAAACCTCAAGACCAAGGCCAAGACCAAAACTACAAGAAGCTCAGGAGCCTATTAAGCTCAAACACAGGGCCACTCCCAGACTGTCTGAATTACCATCCAATGATGAAAAAGACCAATCAAGATGAGATGGAGAAGAAAAAGGTTTCCGAGGAAGAAGTGGCAATGGTCAATCATGAGTATAATGCAATACTCCAAGCCTCAACACAAGAGAAACTTCAAGATCCAGGTAGTTTCAATCTTCCTTGTACATTAGGACATTTTCCTTTGGTAATTGCATGCTGGATCTTGAAGCTAGTGTGAGTCTAATGCCTCTGACTGATTCTCAAAGACTAGGGTTAGCAGATTTCAAGAAGGCTCGCATATCTTTGGTACTTGCACATAGGTTCAAAAGGTATCCTATTGGGGTCTTGGAAAACCTACTAGTAAAAGTTGGAGACTCTATAATCCCCACATATTTTTTTTGTGCTCGAGATGGATGAGGAGCCAACAAACCCAATAATATTGGGAAGACCATTCTTGGCTACCGTATGCGCTGGTACCAACGTGTAAAAAGGTATGATTGACTTCAACTTGAAAACTTACACTCTCAAGTTCTGCATCATATAGACACACCATCAAGGGTAAGGTATTATCTATATAAATCTTTGGAGTTCTGGAGGATGAGCGATCTGCCCATTGGCTGAGGACATTGGCATCGCGTATGGGAAAGATGGGCAGGCAGCTGGAGGATGTGTGATTGGCTAGTTGGCCGATCTCATTGGCCAATCGTGCCTGAAAGCGACACCGACCAACATCTTGACTATTCTGAGTTTGGTCGGTGGGCCGATCTCATTGGCCGATCTCCCTGACCATTCAACCTACCTGACCGTACACCCAAGAACGAGCACAACACCTCCCTCTATTCATTTTTGCCAATAAAAAGGTATCAATCACTCAAACATACATCTCTTTTCATTATGTTTCTTTCTTTCATGTTCATCTCTCTCGCATATTTATTTTCTCACCGAGACAGTGAACTATAAGTCTGAAAGAGAGGACACTAACGGTCGCATTTGCATCATTTGAATTGATATATACTTATGTATTAGAAAACATTAAAAATTTCACAATTTTAAAAAAACCAAAAGTATCTTCATGTCATTTGCATTCCGTGTATTATGATGAAGTTTAGAAGCATAGAGGATTTGACTTCTATTTGCATATGGATAATGGTTAGACTATCTGTTTAATTGCACACTTAGGTCTAAGATTGGAACCCTTGGTAAGAGTATTATGATTCTTGCACCATTTCAAAATTTAGGAACTTTGTATTGTGCGACATCCTAATAGGTAGATCATTTTTTGGTATTGAAATGTATATGATTTGAGTCTAACTCCATGAATTTGAACTTGAACCGGATTTGAAATTATCTTGCTTGCATATTTCCTAAAACTTGTTCATAGATACCAATAACACATTTGGTTTTCTTTCATCGTCTTGTCACTCTCTTCTAACATGGATGGCTGAATCGGGGAAAAGGCATAAATCAACTTGAAAAATTGTAATCGTGCTCATTTGAACCCGAATTTAGTAACAGTGCGTAATACCACATGAACAGATATAATATTTAAATTTTTTATATAAATTTTATTCTGTGTGTATTTTTCAATAAATTCGTTAACGGTGTTAATAAACCGTAAAAAATGCTTAGTCAACTAACACCATAACAAGTATCGAACTAATGTATACACGAAACGATGTCGTTTTGCATATTAAGAAAAACGACGTTGTTTTAAGTTAGGGTTAAATAAAAAAGTTCTTCATCCTTCTCCTTTGCCTTCCTCTTCCAAATCCAAACGAAGAAAATTTTTAATTTCTTCAGCTATACCAGAACAGCTGAATCATTACAAGGAGACATGATAAAAAAAGTTCTTTAGCATTGGTTGAAACAAACGAAGCTTTTCGCTTTTTTAATCTTCTTTTTTGTTATTGGTTGTTTCTCATTTGGATGTGAATCGTTGAAGAGAATATGTTATGCAACGTTACTATTCTTCTTAGTTACAAAGACAAATGCAATTTGATGGACGTCAATTTGTTTTCAAAATTATTTATTTACTTATTCATAAAAAGTTTAGAAAAGTGGAGTATGATGTGGTATGTTCGAATTTGTATTTCTTTAGGAAAAATCATACTGCAATTTACCAGCCTCATTTGTTGACGTGCCCTCTTGAATCATGACTATTAGACCAGGAAAAATAGCTAATGTGGAAATCTGATGAAAAAGAAACTTGTTTCTTCTTTGTTTGAACTTCAATGAAAAAGCAGGGAAAGGAGGAAAAAGAAGAATGAAATTTTTTAGCTCTAATTTAAAAAGACGTCATTTTGCTTGAAGTGTAAAACAACGTCGTTTTGTGTTGCATATTTGTTCGGTACTTGCCACGGTATCAATTGATCAGCATTTTTTACGGTTTATTAATACCGTTAATGGATTTGATGGAAAAGGCACATGGGGTAAAGTTTGTATAGAAAATTTGAATTGTGTATTTGTTCATGTGGTATCACGCACCGTTACAAAATTCAGGTTGAAAATAGGCACGATGGTAATTGTTTAAGTTAATTTAAGCACTTTTTCTTGCCTGAATCCCTTCTTTGTGACATTTATAAAACTCCCAAACCAATCTTTTCCTTGAAGCCAACATTATTATTGTGTGTAAACATTGTGTAAGTCATTTTTCTATAATCTTTAGTTTGAAAAACATGGTCAATTTTGAGAACGACAATGCTAAGACTTTCATGTAGAGCCTAAGACTTTCATGTAGATTCTAACTTCATGTAGACTTTCATTTCACCACTGTTGTCCTTGTCCTCATTAGCATTTTAGACTATTTATCCATTCTTCAACATTCATTCTAATATACCATTACATTCTATACATAAGGGCATGCATTTCCCATCTTTTCATGGTATCTCTAATGTATCTATGTACAACGCACAAAAATAGAAGATTGGAGCTTGGCCATAGGCAACCAAAGGTTAGAGAAGGAGATAGGACAAGTGAGATAGCCATTTGCGTATGGACTTCATGCAATCGGCCAGTTGGCCAATCGCCCAACGAGCGATCGCCAAGGCCGATAGCCCAAGAAGATCACCCAATCCTGCCTCCTCCCCCAAGTATCGGTCCGTCCTGTGCCTATGCGAATTTTTATTAATTTTATGCTAACCGTTTTAGCCCAGATTAAACCAAAAAAATTGTATTAGAGATACTATATAAACCATTCTATGTCACAAATAATTGAAGTTTTTCTTCTACTTTGTTTGTTGGGGCTGATTGTTGGAGGAGACTTTTGCACATGGACTGTGTTCTTGCTATTTGCACTTCCAGTGAAGAATTTCTTATCCCTATCTCTTCTTTTATGTTTAGGTACTCTTATTTCATTGTCTTTGCTATTACTATGAATATGTGTGAATAGTTTGCTTTATATATTGTGCGTAAAGTAAAGTATATTAGGGAAACTTGATATTGATTTGGGGTTGTTTATGTAGATTAGATAACAAATCACTCATGTTTAGGATTTGCTTAATGCTAACATTAAAACAGCTAATAAATCCCTAAAATTGTGATGTTTTGCTTCCAAGATGTGTAGAAAAAATATGTAGGTAAAGCCTAAATATGTCTATCACATCTTATCCAATGAGAGTTCATGTCTAAGGTGATAGGTATACTAAGATAGACCTGAACTTAAAGATTGCTATACTTTGTAAATTACGGTTCAAAATACTTGATTAATCTATTGGCTAGTAAATGGGCTATTGCCACGAGAGTGGATTAGCCTATTAGAAAATATTCTATATCTTAGGGATTCATCTAATCGAACTTGTACCATCATTAGGCAATGGAAAGTTACCCTGTGTCGAATGCAATGCACATGGTCCATATATTTTATTCATCGAATTAAACTTATTGTTTTACTCTAACCAACTAAAACCTCAATTAGAATCTACCTATATTTAGATGTTTCATGAATTCTTAGTGTGCTAATTCTCTTTCCCTGTGGATTCAATACACAACCACTAATTCAATTGCTCTACACTTAGAGTCATATTAGAGATTAAAACTTAAAACCCCATCAATCCCACTCTCACACATGTTACCACCCATTAGTGGATGGAAATTGGCTGGTTTGAATAGGATGACAAAATCGGCCCTCCTTAGTTCATCATTTGAGAATGGTTGTTAGATTCATATATTGTGTCAATTCTTTGAACAATGCAGAGATACAGATGATGAAATCAAGGATCTCGATAACAAGGAAAGGTACCCAACACCATCAATAAACTTTCTTGAGATAGAGGATCCAAAGAGTTTCTTTTCCATGGTATTTTACACGAGTTAATTTTAACAATTCCTTTTTGATTCAGGATTTTGCGTCCATGTTATGTTTTTAGCTATTGCAGAAAAGCTAAAGATAACTGACATAGCACCTTCTCAAAGACCAATCGAGTTTGCAAAATTTTCCTCCCAAATTCTATAAGGCATGTTTACCAATATGAGTAGGAGTTTATCTCGTTCCTACTAACTTTCAGATTATACAGATGAGAAAGGTTCTATTATGCCTTTGAGTTTTGCAAGGTCTTTCTTGGGTATAGTGAGTGTTGTTGTTGATTTGCCAAAAAGGGTGTGTTTCGAAAACATTGATAGCAAAGTCTTCTACAAAGTTGTAATTAAAATGGGATCTACAAATGTTGCTTCTTATACGAAGATCTTATTGAAGGGAACAAGTAATCCAAGAGGTGAAATTTAGTTTTTTAATGCATATGTGGTCAAATAAGTCTTAGGCGGAAACAGTCCGATCACAACAAAGAAATTTATTCACAATGGAAAGATGAAAAGCAAGGTCAAGAACTAAAGGATAAAAGGCGATCTTCATATCACCTTATATCACCTTATTGCCTGAGAGGTGTGTTGGTAACAACATTGAGACATGGTTAAATGTAAGGAGACCTCAAAATCTTTTGTCAAGATTTTTACTGCAAAGCATAATGAGAAAGGTGAAGATGTTGTAAGAGACTTAACGAACAGGGTTCTTTAACTGAAGAACACCAATCATGGCACTTGTTTCACAATGAGTTCCAATTTTTGCCTTGGTTGAAGTCTAACAAAGACAACCTAATGACGTTAAAGTAGTGGTTGATCGGAGAAAGTTCATTGGTACTTTATTTGGTTATTTTACTTTGTGTCTATTTATTTTTTTTATTTGACTAATTTTCATACTAGGATAAGTATATGGAAAAATGTTCATAACTAATCTATATTTTCTTGTCTTTGAATCGATCTACTTGTTTGAACTTTGCTTATTATTGTGTCAAAAATCATTCTTTGGAATTAATTGTTTTTATGCTAACTTTTATAACCTTAGAACAACTTTGGATTGTAGAGTTTCATGAATGAAAAACCCATAAGTAGATTAACTTACGAAGACAACCATGTCACTTGAGAATTCAAATGATCCAGCCCTAACTCCAACCCAAATGATTTCAATTTTCTTATCATGAGATTTGTTTTGCATTCCCTACCTCTTGCCTTTAAATTTGTGAACTTCGTATGTAGAACAAGATATGAATTAAGTGGAAATGAGTTTGTACAAGGGCATAAACTCGCATCATTTAAACTTCATGGAAATTTGTTCAGAAGATTATTGATAAAAATACTATAATACCCTAAAAAGTAGGGAAAGTCTATCATCCGAAGAATGATTCGATAAAAAATAAAATGATACCATATAAAATAAAGATAAGTTGATCTTAACAAAGTAAAAAGAGGGAGAGGAATTGAACTGGAAGATGAAAATACTATCTTTTTAGGGAAATACTTAAGAGAAATCACTATCTAAGGTTCTTATACATACTTACTCAATGAGACCACACATTTAAAGATCTTTAGGGGTAGTGAGGTTATTTGGATTTTTCAATATAGTTGTGGATTTGATTCGGATTATTGATGAGATTATGGTAAAGTACATAGAATTATTTGTCTAAAATTTATGTTGTTTGATGTAGACTACATAGTTGGGATCATGTAGTGTTCTAAAGGTTATGCAAGTTTTTACGTATGTAATTTCTTAATTTGGTTACATATGTATACAACCTACTATTAAGCATCTTAATTTAGTTTGCTTTAGTTTCTTTTATTATAGTTTAAATTGTTTTATTTAGGTTCTTACACACAAAAAGAGATACAAAGACGATCGGATCATGGCTTGTCATCAACCGTCGGTCGTAGTCTCATGGCTATGACAAACCATTTTTTACGGTCTTGGCCTATAGTCATGAAAAATTTTCATCTTTGTTGTTGGCACATGTCCCACGACCGCAACGTAACACTCGGTAGCACGATCCAGTGCAACTACCACGGTCAGAAGCACCTCAGCCTACAGCTCGCACACCCCGAGTTACCACAACTGCAGCTTGAACAAACAACACGTGAGCTCCAATGGTCTGAAATGTCCCGACCCTCGGTTGGGAGCAGTCCAATGCATGGTGCCCACGATTTTACTCAATAATTTCTCCACTCTCCTCGAAGTTACGAGCATGCGGTATGTAGTATCCTCTTACCAAGCGACCGCAACCATGCAGGCGTCCTACGCCAGGTATATTTTCAAATTTTAACTTCCTTCCCACTTAAGATTACCCAATTATTTACCCAAGCTCATGAAAACACATTATAAAAGATATTCTTAAATGCTTATTTGGATAAAAACACCATTTGTTTCAGGCCATGCGGATGCAACTCACCATTCGTTTTGTACATAAGCTTTTCTCCAGCACTATTTTCTCCAGGATCATTCAGAATGGTGCTCTTGAGACAAGTTCCTAATCTTCCACAGCCCTTTCATTCAATCACTTCAAAGAGTTAGGTTTACAGAGCTGCTTACTTCACACTTGGTTCAAGTGAATAATGATATGCATGACCTTGATACTATTCCTAGCGTTCAAGGCATTATCACACTTTCCCTGATGCTTTAGAAATCCAACCATATGCATACACTGCATTAGAAAGGTAAACATGCCTTAGATTGAGCATATCATTTTAGATTTCAAATACTTAATGGTGCAGCTCTGGGCCCATACCGTTTTGCATATTGTTGTTCCTATACCATTGGATATGGAAGATAATTTATTCCATTGAGACCATTCCACCACTTAAGCAGGGTTTGCCGAGATACACGATGTAAATTTTATGGATCTCAAAGTGCATCCAAGATTTTTGACCATATGACATTACCTAATAATAGAGATTGTAAATATAATTTAACTATGATTAGTAAGTCATATGTGAGTTAAGTGTGATTAGCAGTTTGTATATAAAGATACACGAGTCTTATTTTCACAATGAATGAAGAAATCATTTTCCTCAGCTTGTTCTTTTTCTTTTGTTATGGTATTAGAGCGTTCAGCTAAACCTCAGGGTTTTCTTCATTCGATTTTCGTTTTTCAATCAATTTTTTTTTCTTTTCTGTTGACCTCTGATTAATCGGTTCTTTTCTTCTAATTAATCGATTTCTTCCATTTTATCAGATTTTTTTCCGATATTTTATTATTCGATAAACTCAATTAGGCATTCATGGGGAAAAGACGTTGCAATTCGAAGTATCGCATGCTATCTCCATCTCTGAAGGTTGCCGAAGATGAATCCCCAAATCGCCGTGATAATTCACGTGTCGTTCTTCCTCAAGAAGACATTTGTGGTTCGTCATCGCGTAATGTGAACCAATTTTCTCCTTCTTGACCTTTTGAGGTATCGAATTCACCTGATAGTCAACATAGTACATATCATCTACACAGTTTTGACCATCCCCATTTAGTTCTAGTTTCAGAACTCTTAGATGGAACTAACTATAGAATCTGGATCATTGCCATGACTACTAGTCTAGAAGCAAAGAATAAGATTGGTTTCATAGATGGTTCGATTCTCAAACCTGAAGAAGATAATCCATATTACAAGATTTGGTGTCATTGTAACAGTATGATCAAATCTTGGCTGCTTAATAGTGTGTCGAAACATATCTATTCGAGTATCTTATACTTCAAATCTGCATACAAGATTCCACAAAACGAATCTGCCAAGAATTTAAATTTTGCAAAAACTCCATTCTCTTCGCCAATAATATGGACTTATCTTCATATCATACTATAGGAGGATGCATAGTCTTCAAATAGCAGCTATAACAGTTGAAAATTTTGGTTTTTGAAAGAGAAGCAAATCGTGTAATCGATTTTCTCATGGGTCTGAATGATAGTTTTGATCATATTCGCAGTCAAACTCGTATGAAAAAGAGTTTTCCTAGCCTTTCAAAAATTTATAACATCCTTGGTCAAGAAGACTCTCAAAGATCTGCAAGAATTCAACATTATAATAATGTTGAACCAACAACTTTTCATGTTTCTTCAAATTCGCATAAAGGGAACAATCACAAAAAAAAGCCAAACTGCTCACATTGTGGAAGACTCGCCTATTTTCAAGATAGGTGCTATAAGAAACATGGATATCCTCTAGGAATGCCTTAGAGAAATTGATTTCATAAAGGATCTGCTTCAACAAACTTGATGACTAGTGAACTACCAGTTGATGTGTCTTCAAAACAATCAGTTAAAAGTACTCGGAAAATTCCTCCTCCTATAAATCTTACTCTTGAACAGATGCAACAGTTCATTGCTTACTTTAGTACTCAAATTCACAATCATAGCACTACACCAACACAAGAATGATCTCTAACTTTTACTTCAGTTGTACCGTTCACTTCTAAAGTGTCATGTACTTACTATCTATTCATAATCTTTTTGATTATAACATGACTTCTGCGCTTTCTTCTGGTGATGCTATTATCGATTCAAACTCATGGATAATAGATTCAGGAGCCACTCATCATGTTTCCCATTTTTTCCCTATTTTCCAGTCTAACACTACTTTCGCACTTTACCTTCAGGCATAACAGAGAGCATTGTTGGAATAGGTTCAGTGTTTTTGAGTGATCAAATTGTTTTAAAAACTGCTTTGCATTTTAAGTTTAATCTGTTAAATGTGAGTTCTTTAACTCATGACACATATTCAGTGATCAATTTCACAGCTACGTCTTGTTTTATATATGACCTCACTAGTGAATTGATGATTGGCAAGGGTAAACGTTTTTCAAATCTTTATATTTTGGAACATGAATCTTTAAATCATGAATCTCCTTTATCATGTAAACACAGGGTCTTCTACCGTTATTGACTTTGATACTTGGCATGCTCGTTTAGGACCAGATCTTTTGTCTAAGATATTATATTTGAAAATTCCAAAATCTAAATCTTTTCATCATTGTAATGTCTGTCCTCTTGCAAAACAAAAACATTTGTCTTTCCCCACTACTGTTTTTCTTATAAACAGAATTCCCTCTCCCATCCTTAATAATAAAACTCCTTTTGAATTCCTTACAACTAAACAATTTGAATACCACCAATTGAAAGCATTTGGTTGTGTTTGTTACCAAAGTACATCCCTGAAATCTAGAACAAAGTTTGATCCAAGAGCCAAAGCTTGTGTATTTCTTGGTTATCCTAATGGATACAAATGATACAAGTTATTAGATCTTAAAACAAATAGCATCTCCATTTCCAGGCATGTTGTGTTTCATGAGAAATTTTTTTTTGCTACCACCTCCATTTTTGAAGCAACAAGAGCTTTCTTTCTCAGTCCTGTTAATACCGATGATTGTCTACATTGTGTAACAACATCATCTTATGATACGATGCCTTATGCAAAGTCATCTTCTGATGAAAGTTTGCCTTTAGCAATTTCATCAAAAAGATCAAGAAAAAGACCTAAATATTTACAGGACTATCATTGTAACTTCTCCTCTCTTTATCTATTATCAGATTATCTGTCATATCACAGATTTTCACCATCTCATTTTTCATTCATCAACTCTATTCTTCTCTGTTCTGAACCCCGTAATTTTACTAAGGCAAAGATATCCAAAGAATGGTGTGATGCTATGGCTGAGGAGTTTAGTTCTTTAGAAAGTCGTGATACTTGGGATGTATGTTCTCTTCCGACGAGGAAAGAAATTGTTGGTTGCAAATGGGTTTTCAAATTGAAATAGAATGCAAATGGCAGTTTAGAGAGACATAAAGTTCGACTAGTTGCCAAGAGGTATACACAACAGGAACGTATTGATTTTTTGGATACTTTTTCTCCTGTTGCAAATATGGTCACTGTGAAAATGTTACTAGCTGTAGCTGCCAAGAAGATTTGGACATTACATCAGTTAGATATCTCCAATGCTTTTTGAATGGGGAATTATTTGAGAAAATTTATATGGACTTATCTCGTGGATATTACACAAAAAGGAGGACTCACTGCCTAATAATGATGTTCTTAAACTCAAGAAGTCTAATTACGGTTTAAAGCAAGCATCCCGGTAATGGTTTGTCAAATTTTCTTCTTATCATGTCAGGCTTGGTTTTCAGAAGGGCAATGGAGATCATACTCGGTTTTTCCATATTACTTCATCTTTCTCAATCATTATGTTTATGACGATGATATCATCATTGTTAGTGATAATGATTCTTAGATTACTTCACTTATATACCAGCTCAACGGATATTTCCAGTACAAGAAAGCAGTTAATTTGCCACTCCAATATGCGGCCACATTTGTGGTCACAAATTTTGCGACTCAGATGCCATGATTTTGTGACCAATTTGCAACTACACGAATGTAGTCGTATATTGGTCGCACTTTTGGGACTAAAACCTGTTGTCAAATATTCATCGTAATCTGCAACAAAATTATGACTAATATGCGACCAACTTGCGATCAGGATCCGTAGTCGCTATTCCGTCACAGATTTAGGACTAAATAGCAACTGATGTGGTAGAGCCATATTGTGGTCGCAATTTGGTCACAAACTTTGCGACCAATATGCGACCATTTTGGGAATGGCACTTAAGTCACAAAGTGGTCGCTAAACAACAACATGAAAAACATGTGCGAAGTAGGTATACCTATAAATAATCAATCACACTACTAGGGTTGCAAAATACTATATATATATGCTCCCATGTCTCTTCTCTCATTTGTAGAATCAAAAGTAAACAAAACTCCAAACATGTGGGGGAATTACAATAATTTGAGAGATTGGATGCACAAAAGGATTAATAATCAAACAAAAAATATATCAGCGAAATTTGCACAAGGCATGGATCAGTTCATCAATTTTACAAATAGTTAGCCAATAGCTCGAAGTAGTGGAGGTAAGTTTTCTGTACTTGTATTAATTGCAAAATTGATAAAATATTTTTGCGGCGCAAAATTTGGAATCATCTGTATAGTCGAAGATTTATGTCAAACTATTATGTTAGGTATAAACATGGAGAACAGCTGAATGTTGAGTTAGGCACGAGTAGTCGTTGTGATGATGTCTATAAAAATAAGGGAGTTACATGTCGTACTACTGAGGAAACAGTAGGTGCATCTGGTAATAGATTTGTTGAAATGGTGATAGATGCATTTTGTAAGACTACGACTGATAAGTACTATAATAATCACAAGGAAGGTTTTAATAATATAGAAGAACCTAATTCATAAGCACAAATGTTTTACAACATGTTAGAAGCTGCCAAAAATCCATTGTATGATGGTTGTCATGAAGGGCACTCACAGTTATCTTTAGCTGCTCGGTTCATGAACATTAAGTCTGATTTTAATCTTGCTGAAAAATGCATGTACTCCTGGGCGAAGCAGTTTACTGAATATATTCCTAAACAGAATCAGGCAACGGGTTTATATTACAAAACTGAAAAACTGATGCAAAATTTAGGGCTCCCATTTTATATAATCTATGTGTGTTCATAATTGTATGATCTTTTGGAAAGAATATGAGAATATAAAAAATATTCAAATTTTTCGAAAGAAGATGATTCTTGTTCAAAAATGTAAATTTTGCGATTTCATCCAATATAAGATAAGAAAGGGTAGGAGTAGGTAAGTCATCTGATCCTTTTTGTATTATTGGTGTGCTAATTACTTTTAACTTAGTTGTACACTTAAGGAGGTGGAGAAAAAGATGCATTTGGGGGGGGGGGGGAGATGTAGTTTTTGGTTTGTTAGTTTTAAAGTTTGACAGACACTTGATTTGTTTTGGGTTTGTATTTTTTGTGTTCTCACAAACTTGATATTTTGGCTGGTCATTAGTTATTTGTGTTTGAATTTGCTTCCGCTGAACACTATGTTGTAGACACGATTTTGTTTCTAATGCAGTTTAGGCCTTTCTTTAGATATATATTTCTCGTGGTATTTACGTTTCTTTAAGTTGTTGCAGATTACAGAAGACCAAGGTTCTTAAGTATCAAACAAAGTTAAAAAAGCAAGATTGAAGAAGTACACTTATGTTGTTGTGCGAACATGAGTTTACTTATCTTGTGACGTTGTAGCAAGAGTTAGCGTACTACGAGATGGAAAGTATTTCGCAATACGAGAAGATCTAGGGATGACATGGAAGCTGGAGGCTGATGTTTCAATAGGTTCAAGTAATATGGCATGAGAATCTCAAGAAAATATTTGAAGGAGATATTTATGAAAGATAAACTTGTGCAACAAAAGTTTTCTTTCTAGACGAGATTGCATGAAGATTCTAGGATTATTAGACCTATGGATTTTCGTGTGATATAAAGGGGCTAAGAGGATTAAGGGTTGGTTTAACAATTTTGAGCACCAATTGAGAGATTTTTTTTGAAGCTTTAAATAGGAAGTTGAGAAGGTGAGTGTTGTGATTTTCCTTTTATATCACGGTGGGGTGAATAGGATCAAACGAAATTTAGCTTAGGCTATATTTTGGTTTGGTAACAGCAAAAAGTGAAGTTTAGATGTATGTAAATTTTAATAAATATAATCTTTATAAAAATTAACTGATAGAGACTATAATATATATATATATATATATTATGTAAATTTTAATAAATATAATCTTTATAAAAATTAACTGATAGAGACTATAATATATATACGTTGATTTTGCGCGTTTCAATTCAAAAGTCTGTTGTGATACCATTTTCTACAATTACATAATGCATGTTACGGGTTTGATCACGTAGTGACTGATTCTAAGAATATAAAACTACAAAAGTTTTGCATTTTTAGTCGTGAACTATAGTGTCTTAGGCTACGAAAGGTTTTTTGAATGTCAATGAACATGATCCTAGTGTGTTTGTTTAATGAATTGCATGCCCTAGTTAAACCATCAGGTATCTTACATATTAAATTAACACTATGAAAATATGTCTTTATGTAACGGTGTTTCTAGTTATAGAATACGCACAATCGTAAGTATTGAATTTCTTTGACATGTTTAATTGAATTAATCCATATACTGAGCTCTCGTTGGTCTCCAACATTTGCTAATTTTTATAGAAACAGTTTAGAAAATATTTTCTTATTTTTGTCACTATTCATCAACTTCAAAAATTACTTCTTTTATATTTAATCCTACCAGAGTTTCATAGATTAAAAGTTCATAGTAAAATCATTAATCTATGTGTAATTGGTACCCAAAATATTACTGCGTTTGTTGTGCATTTATAGAAAACATTCGAGAAAAATTGTGCATTTGTAGAAAACATTCAAAAAAAATTGGCAGCATCAAAATTTTGGCACCGTTGCTTGACATTAATTGTGTTAGTTTTGAGTTTCAGATTGTAATTTAGAATATGATTTTGTATTTTCGTTAATTTATTTCTGTATTAGTTATAATCTACTTTGATTCTTCTCTTTTGATATGAGATGTATTGATAGATGTATATTTTGTATGGTTTTAGGTATTATTTTATTTGTCTTATGTCACACAATTGATTATGTATAGGGTCTCTCATGCATTCGAGGCTCACGTTTCCATTCATATGGAATCCAATGTTGCACTTCATTTAGAGAGCATGCATTTTGATTATTTTCAAATATTTGGAGTTTACAGCATGCATAGAGATTTGTAACATGGAAGGATAAAGGTGAAACCCAAAATTTGTAAGGTGTAGAACTTAAGCAAGAAATGAATGACCAAATGGCCGACTGAACTGCACCGATCAGGATATCCAAGGAGCAAATGGCCCGAATGAGGCCTATGATCGGCCAAACAGCCAATCACAGTGGCCGTTCCAAACCTAATTAACGAGCCAAATTGTAAATCAATCCAGCCGATGAAACATAAATCACGCCATGAACACGAAGTGCAGTGATCAGTCATATAACCGATTAGATTGTCCTAGTGCCTAATCAAACTGTGTCCTGGGGTAGGCTGATTGGCTAGATGAGCAATCACCATGGCTATTGTTGCAAACTTTTTTCCATTCCGGTTTCTCTCATATCGATCCAGTGTGCTGTGCTTTCATAAGGCACTACTAGATTTTAGAGCTATAAACATAGGGTTTTATGCATTATTTTTTTCATTAAAAACTTTCTTTGGTCCCTTTAGTTCGTCTCCACATTTTTGCAAAAGTTTGATACTTTTAGTGCCATTTTAGAGAAAAATCTTATTCCCTATCTTTTACCATGTGTATGCTTTCATACATTGCTTGTTTCTTTATTTATTTGATCATGTGTGAGTATTTCTATTATTGGCTAAGGGTTTAGTAGATTATGATGGAATAACTGGTTAGGGAATGATGCTTATGACTTATGACTTAGACTCGTTGTGATTCATTGATTAAGAATATGGTAAAGGTTAGATTATGATTGATCACCCAAAATATAGACATTAAGGATTTCTCATCCGAAATATGTTCAATAAATACTTGAACCAACTCTTAATTGGCTATAGTTCCCTAACCAATGAAAGTTGATGTTATTATGTCTTAGTCGACTTAGTGGACTTTAATGTTTATCAATTGTTTAGTTTGCAAATAAAACTTTAGTTGATCTCTCTTTTGGTGAAAAACAATTTAATACCACGAATGTGTATTATTCTAATCATTTGATAAATGTCCTAGGATGGTAGTTATTTCTTGCATTGTATCATGAATTAGCTAAGCATTTCACTTCATCCAAATCGATTGCTAGACCCTCATGCACGTATAGTTATCTTAGTTGGTTGCTTTGTTTAGTGTTTTAAGTTTGTGTTTTGTTTTTGTTCTTGTTTGGTTCAAATTTAAATCACCTCTTGCTAGCTTAGATATTTCCTCGATTCGTAGCGTTCTAGTCATGTCTCCCTTTCGATCGAACGTCAATTAACTCATCGACATAACCAGCACTTTGGATATGCCGATGTCTTATAAATATTAAAACTTATTTAAAAAAACCCTTGTTATCAAGTTTTTGGAGATATTGCAAGTGAAGAAAACACATTAGGATTAAGGTTTGGAATCTATTTGAGAATATTTTTTGACCTTTGATCTTGGGAGAACTGAAATGGGGAATCAACCCAATCATGAATGGAAGAGGAAAGGAGACTACGATGAACCCATCACTAATAACACAAGAACAGGAATTCGACCACCTCCTTGGAATGTCAATCATTGGGAGATCAAATCAGGATTGATCAACATGATGCAAAACAATAGGTTCTTTGAGTTGCCAAGTGAGAGTCAGTGGAACACTTGGACAACTTTGTTCACCCGCGTGGAACTATTAAACAGATTTGTTTGTTCCAGGATGTTCTCAAGCAAACATTATTCAGGTTCTCTCTCTTGTAGACAAGGTGGCACAATGGGAAAAGGCGGTGGGTATTTCAAGCGTCACCACATGGGACGAATGCAAGAGAAGATTTATATGAAAGTTTTTCTCCACATAAAGAGTGAAAGTTCCGTAACGACATTGCTACATTTAATCATGGAGAGGAATTGTCTGTATATGATGCATGTGAGAGGTTATATGAAAACACAAGGGAATGTCCATAACTAAAGAATCAGTCCTTGGAATATTCCCTCGTGGATTGCGCCGGGTATATCAATTAGCCCTCAACACGGCAAGCAATGGGCATATTGCAAGTTTGACCGTCCATCAAACCGAAAGTTTTATAGAGAATCTTTCTCAAAATGAGCGAATAAGTGGAAATAGATATGATGGTTCAGTGAGAGAGCCAAGAAACAATAATGCAAGATTTCAGGCACTAATTGATAATTTTTACAGGGTTCTTCAATCTTTACAAAAACCGGTTTATTTTGTGGGAAAGTTTGATGGATGACAAGACATGGGAATAGAAATTCTCCAAAAGTACCAGAACAATGTCAAATCTGTTTAAAGAAAAGGAGGTACCATCAAATTATATAAATTCTGTCTAAGGAAAAGGAGGTACCATCATATTATGTCAATTCTATAGGTACCATAAAACTAAGAAATTCTATGACAACAATGCTATTTCAAAAACCTGCCAATTCCAATGACAAAAAAATATATTTTGCTCATACATAATTTTAATGTATTGTTCCAGACATATAAACCCTTGTTATTTATTATTATGTAACAATTTCCATTAGTCATGTCTTGTTTATGTATTAATGTGGTTGAGTGGTTTAATAATTAGGTTTTAGAGTTTTCAAATGGATTTTATGAATTGCTAGATTAGATCCGTTATAATTAGGGTTTACCATATAGATCTTCATTTGAGTTATCCTCATTTTACTTGATCACCAAGATTTAAAATTTATTAGACTCATCAAAAGTGTAGCTTGATTTTCTGAAAAAAATTTAGATAGTGAAAGTGTACTTAGCCAACAAAATTTGATGTTAAGAAATTTTGTAAAAATATCATATATATCCAATTAATGCATGTTTAGTAATTTGAATTCAAATGATAATTCTATAAGGATGTCTTGTTAATAAAAAATAGTTTAGTACAATGATACTTGGCTAACTATATATTAGTTTTCAGAATTATAAAACCATACATAAATTAAATCTTTGATTTGAACTTGTAATTTACAATTTTGATTTCTTACGAACTCTTTTATTGTTTACATCGATTTACTATTTTGTCATTAATTTTTATTGTAATTTATTTTGCTACCATTCTACGAGGGCATTAAGTGGAATTTCCGATGGAATTTAATAAAAATAGTAATGGAGATTATATACCTAGACGAATGGATCAGGCATATGCTTTTATCAATAATGCTGCTCAATTTGATGACATGGGTCATCAGGAATTTTTTGGTGATGGATTTGCGAAATAGGTTGAGGTGAATTATGCGGGGGGGAGGGCAAGGGGGACAAGGATTTCAGAATTTTTAATTTGTTAAAAAAAAAAAATTTTGTTTCGTATTATTTTCAGAACAACGGATTGCATAATGACTTCCAAGCTCTACTGACTGCACTCTTTTCTCAAAAAAAAAAACATGTACCACATTTAGATGGTCAACAAAAAATGGCAAATACATCAATGTTAAATTGGATATACCACGATCTTAATGGCAAGTTTGAGACATTCATCAATCGTGTTAGAACTTTTGAAAAAATAATTAGCTCAACTCTCAACAACTGTTAAAAGTTATAAGAAACTCTTCTAAAACAAGTTGGGACAAATCCCAAAAAATAGTGAAATTTGTGATAACTCAATAGTGGAATCATTTGAAGGAAAAAAATTATTATGAGGCGACTATAGACTATGAGTAGATTGACCGATCGACATGCACGATTGGTTTATTTATTTCTTGAGAAAAGCTGGAAGTTTTTCAATCGACCAACACAAGTTCAAATCAATCGATTGATGCATAGATCGATCGAGCCACTTCAAAATCGGCCAATTCATGCCTTCCAAGAAAACAATGTATCTCCTCAACACTAGCACAAGCCTCAAAGAACCTTACCTTATTCCTGATAATCATGGTTTTCAATTGCTTCATCATGTATTTCACCACTATTTTTCTTGTTTTCATTAACATTTTAGGCCATTTATCCACCTTTTGACATTCATTCTGATATAACTTTGCATTCTATAGGTTAGAACATGCATTTCACATTTTTACACATTTCTATAATGTTTTCATGTACAACATGCAAAAAGAGAAGATTGGAGCTTCGCCATAGGCAACCAAATGTTGAAGAAATAGATAGGAAAAGTGAGACGGTCATCTGCGTACCGCCTGCTGGAATTCATGCGATCGGCCAGTTGGCTGATCTCCTAGGTACATTGATGTGGGCACTAGATCAAACGGCTGGCCGGAAGGACCTGACCAAGAAGATGACCTGCCCGACACAGCCAGCTCAATTGTTGACATGGTCGGCCCTAGTGGTGACATGAGCGGCATGGCCGGATCAAGCAGCAAGATGGCCAGCACGAGTAAGACAGTTGAAGAATCGGACCAATTGACCAACCAACTGCAAGGCATGGATTTAGAAGAACAAATGGTGCCACAAAGAGCCATGACCAGAAGTAGAACTCATGCACTCTACCACAAGTTCAGCATGTTCGGGAATAGCTTCTAGATCAAGCAGGCCAAAGCAACTCAGCCACGGGTCAGGAGTTCAGCAAGAAAGCCAAACGCTTACCGCATCACCAAGATGCTCCAATAGCATGGGCTCTTGTGGCAAAGGAGGTCAAGGCCCAAACATTAGTAAACCTACTCCAAGCGCACACATGAGGGTTAGATGCGTGTCCTTCACAAAAGTTGGCCACTTTCTAATTCTTGGTCTAAAGGTAAGTAGGTAAGTATTACACATATATACTTAATTTTTTCTCTTTTGCAAGATATGACTTAATATTTTTCCTTTTATTGAGTCATGGATATTAAATAGTTTTCCTTTTCGGTTGTTTTCATTTGTTGTATTTTTCTTTTTCACTTTTGTATCTTTTCTTTTTTTGTGTGTCGATTCTAGAAGATAAAGACTGTGAGCATATTAATAACGCTCTTTCATCATTGTAGTTTGATATTCTTTTCCGCATATCAATAAAGACAAGTATTTTCTCTCAAGAGCTTTTGCACACAAAGCTCTTCCTGTCTAACTATTAATCTAGTTGAGATCCGTAATCCTAGAACTAGAGTTTTTATTTATCACAAGGCCTTTCATACCATGTTGGGTTAACATCACCCCACCACCCGGAAAAACACGTTTCAAACTACCCTAAAAAGCCTAGGCCGAGTTTCTCGCCCAAGCTCCTTGTACCAGTCCGAGAGCATCACAACCGCAATCCCAAGCTTGTATCATTTTTGGTATCAGAGCTCAAGATCCTAAAAACATGTAGTCTCTATCTTACCTTAGCCTTTGTTTTAGTTCCTACATTAGTTTAGTCATTAAAGTTCAAAAAATATATAAAACACAACTCGGCACCTAATCACCTACGTCCATCGCTAGGTTTTTGGATCCAAAATAAAAAAAGATTTGTTCATTGCATCATAGTAAGTCTTTCCATTATTCTAAATTGTTATTTCCATTACCATTAGATTAAAAAGAAAACTACCAAGACATAAAAAGAAATTGGCATAGTGCATTAGAAGAGTTTCATGTTTCTCATAGTTTCCTTTTCTCACAGTTTCCTTTTCTCATATTTTCCTTTTTTCATATTGACTTTTCTCATATTGCCTTTTCTTGTACTTTCCTTTTCACATATTTACCTTTTCTTATATTTGCCTTTTCCTCATAAATTTGATTTTTTTATGAAAGCTAAACTCCTAAAATAAACTTTAGACCAACTCACCTTTAATTCGTTGTAGCATATGATGGAAGAGAATAGCAATCAGGATATGACCATGGCCATGATGACCATGTTCAACACGTTCCAAACTCAACTCGCCTCCATTGGAAAGAGACTTGAGCGTGTGGAGCAACCGGCGAGATTTCAGGCAATAAGGAACCTGTGGACTGACAATGACCAAGGCCACGCCGAGGGTTTCAACCACCCTAGACCATGGCCAGAACAGGAGGAACCTTATCCGCATGAGGAAGATGGCTACCGGCCTCACGACCACAACCTTATATAGGCCGAGAGGACCTCCACGGCAACCTGAAGAAGAAGATGATGGCTACCAGCCATATGGCGACAACCCAAGACCAAGAATACCTTCGAGACATCATGAAGATGAAGAAGAATATGTGCACAACCGGCCACCTCACCATGATGTTAAGCTAACTTCTCCAAATTTGTCTGGAAACGTAGACCATGAGGTCTATCTAGATTGGGAGCAAAGACTAGATCATATATTTGATCATTACAACGAGCTAGGGCCAAGAAGAATTGCCATGGTCTTAACTCAGCTCACGGACAATGCTATGTGGTGGGATTGAGAGGTGTCTCACCACAAGGAAGCGACTAAGGCTCATAGACCAATGGGTCAATATGAAAGATATCATGAGGCAAAGGTTCATCGCTCCTTCTTTTCACAGAGTTTTGCAACAACGTTTTGAAACTCTTAAGCAGTACACAAGGTCAGTAGAAGAGTATTATGAGAAGTTCAAGAGGTTAAGGAACCAGCTGGAGCTTAACGACTTCAAGAACCTCTTCCACCTGTCTGTCCAAGCCAAGTAGCACATAAAGCGCAAGGGCCAGGACCGGAAAAGCTGGCCTAAGACACGCTGGAAACCAAACAATGGCAGCGGCAAGTCCATATACAAGAGAAAAGGACTTGAAATAGAGTCAAGATTCAAGAGCAAGGCCCTTGAACCAACGAGCCAAGCCAAGTAAGCCATTTAACCCTCAACGTTCACGTGACATAACATGATTTAAGTGTAGGGGTGTGGCCACATTTTCAGGAAGTGCCCAATGCCAAGTACGATGAATTGAGTTCTTTTTCTCTTTCAAAATCAACAAGTTATGTTGATCACGGAGGCTGAAGCGTAAGAGTCCCAAAAACTAGGAGAAGTATTGGTAACACGGCGAATCATAAGTGCAATGGTCGATCCATCCGAGACCATTCAGAGGGAGAACATCTTCCACAGTCGATGCACCATCAAAGGCAAGGTATGCAGCCTTATAATAGATGGTGGTTCTTGCACTGATGTGGCTAGTGCATACATGGTTGAAACGCTAGGCAGTGAGAAGACAAAGCACCCTTAGCCATACTCGCTAAGGTGGCTAAACGACAAGGCTGAGCTCAAAATCCATGAGCGTCTAATGGTACTATTCAGCGTGGCCAATACCAAAACCAAGCCATATACTATCTCAATGGGAGATTTCTTAGTGGCTGAGTGAGTAGCATGATTATAGGCAAAATCTACAAAAGGTAAACATTCCAGCCAAGTATTCATATTATTACCAATTGTGGTACTTAGTAGAATTGAGAGTGTTTTATTTATCACCTTATTGCCCATCAGTTTGAGGGTGGCACGTTGTTGATACTAGTAGCTTGGTGCCAAACGTTTTCAATAATGTCCTCAAAAAATGGTTGAAGAACTTGGTGTTTCTTCTCGACACTATGGTCCTTGGTATTCAATGGAGTCAAACAACTTCCTTGAAAAATAGGTCAGCTACATGGGTGGCATCATGTGTCTTCTCACACGGTATCAAGTGTGCCATCTTAGAGAACCAATCTACCACCATAATGATTGCATCCTTGTGTCAAATCGTGGGTAACCCTAGGATAAAATCCATGGAAATATTTACCCAAGGGGCCTTAGGTATATGTAAAGTCAAATATAAACCTTGAGAAAATAGCCTGGATTTTGATTTGTGACATGTGATGCACCGAGCACAAAACCTCTCCACATCTTTCTTGAGGCGAGGCCAATTGAAATGATCCATCACTACGGCCAGTGTCTTGTCGACACCAAAGTGTCCCATTAGATCTTCTCCATGTGCTTCACTAGGCACCAGCTCTATCATTGATCCTTGGGACAAGCACAACGTATTGTCCTTGAACAAGTAACCGTCCTGAATGTCGAAAGACCCATAAGCTCCTTGCCCACACTTTTTATAGCACTTACCAAGCTCTGGATCAGTAGCATATAGCTCTTTGATGTGTTCAAACCCTAAGACCTTGGCTTTTTTTGTGGCAGTCAATGCATGCCTCCGTGATAAGGCATCGGCTAATACATTTTTTTTGCCCTTCTTGTATTTGATCAAGTAAGGAAACATCTCAATGAACTCCAACCACTTAGCATGCCCCCTCTTGAGTTAAGTTTGCCCTTTAAGATGCTTTAGAGTTTCACGATATTGTGTATGATGAACTCTTTTGATAGGAGATAATGTTGCCATGTTTCTAGAGATCTCACCAAGGCATATAGCTCCTTGTCATAGGTGGGGTAATTGAGGTTGGCCCCACTCAACCTCTCACTGAAGAAGGCTACTGGCCTCTTCGTTTGATGCAAGACAACATCAATATCCAATCCAAACGCATAACACTATACTTCGAATACTTTTTCAAAACCAGGAAGTACTAATACCAGGGTTTGCATCAGCCGATCCTTCATGGCATTGAAGGCCTTCTCTTGGGCATCTCCCAATGTGAATTTCACATCCTTCTTGATCACAAAAGTAAGGAGTGATGCTAGGGTGTTGAATTCTCGCACAAATCTCCTATAAAAACTAGCCAACCCATGAAAGCTTCGACTTGGCTTATAAACGTGGGTGTCGGTCAATCCGGGATGAGCTTGATCTTGTATTTATCAACTTTTACTCCTTTTTCACTTACTACAAAACATAAGAAAACAAGCTTGTTAGTATTAAAAATGTACTTCTTTAGGTTGGCTTAAAGGCCTTCCTTTCGAAGTGTGCTTATCACTTGGTCTAGATGAGCAACATGTTCGGCCAAGCACCTGCTATATATTAAGATATCATAAAAAACAACTACAAATTTGATGATGAATGACCTCAGAACCTGGTTCATGAGTCTCATTAAAGTACTTGGAGCATTGGTTGGGCCGAAGGGCATGACTAGCCATTCATAAGACCTTGTTTGGTCTTGAAGGTAGTCTTCCACCCGTCTCCTCCTCTCATCCTCACTTGATGGTATCCACTTTTGAGGTTTACCTTGTAGAAGATACTGGATCCACTCAACTCATCCACCATGTTATCTAGGTGTAGAATGAGGTGCCAGTATTTTATTGTGATGTTGTTGATGGCGCACGACAGTACACACACATCCTACATGTGCCATCTTTCTTTGGCACTAATAGCATAGGCACAACACAAAAGCTGCGACTCTCACAGATATATCCTTTGTCCATGAGATCTTGCACTTGTTTATGTCCTTAGTTTGTTTGGAAAGACTACTTCCGGCACAAGGTCTATCTGATACTCTATGCCTCTGACAGGGGGCAAACCAGCTGCTATTTCGTCTGGAAACACATCGTTGTACTTCTCTAAAACGGCATTGATCTCAGCCGGTAGTTCCTCCCCTTTCAATCCTTATAGCTTTATTCATGGAATTAGATGTGATTAGAAGGATAGATTTACTTACCTTGGCCTCTTTGATCATCCTAGTTTGAAGGGTTTAATGGAGCTAAATTGTAATTACGATCATTATGCATGAGAGAGTAGAAATTAGTTTGGCTATTGTGGACTGTGGCACGATCAAGCTGCCATAGTAGACCCAACAGTAGGTGCCCAACTTGCATAGGAACTTCGTCACATAGTACCTGGTCTTGGTACTTTTCCACACTAAACGGCACACTCAATTGCTCGGTTACCTTTAGTTTCGTGGAGTCATAGAGCCATTGTAGCTTGTATGGCCTTGGGTGCTTGATCTTTTCAAGACCTAATATGTCCACTATATACTTGCTAGCAACATTAGCACAAGATCCTCCATCAATTACTAGGTTACATATCTTATCCATGATGGTGCATCGCGTGTGGAAGAGATTCTCTCTTTGGACTTTCTCTTTATGTTGCACTAAAACACTTAGTATCCTCCCGGTCACGAGGAGTTCTCCTATGTCAGGGTACTCTACGTCATCCTCCAAGCCATTTGGCTCCTCATCTTGCTCGCATTATGATTCATAATCACCACTAAGAGTGATGATAATTACTCGTAGTTTTGGACAGTCTCTTGCTATATGTCCTCGGCCCTGGCACTTAAAACAAGTAATGTCACATGTCCTAACTTGATTAAGATTAGGATACTTACCTTTTTCTTACTTTAAAACAAGTCTCCTTCTTCAAATAGAAGACCCCCACCTTCACTTACTGGCCGGTAGTCTTCTCGGCCTTGTCTCTCGAGTATACGCGTGTAGGCTGCTCTAGCCCTATAAGTGGATCTCCAAAGCTCATCATCTCCTCTCTCATGGTAGTGGTGGGGATCTAACGAGCTGGTGGTCTAACGATCAGCCTAAGGGGATAGGAGTGGGGATCTAACAAGCTGACAGTCACTCTCTCTCATGGGATCAGGACAGGAGCAGTGATGAGGGAAGTGAGGTGCACCACAAAGAGAGTGGAAACTCTTTCATACAGCTTGAGAAGTTCAAGCAAGGAGGCGGCGGCTCTCTCTTGATTGAACTCGTAAAGGTTTTTTCTTTTTAAGAAAATTTGATCTTTATTAATATCAAACAGGTTGAAATGTTTCAAAGCTGCAGGGGAACCTTATATAATGGTTCTTCAACTTGACCTAGTGGTTGAATTAAATGAAAGAATTGCAACAAAAAAATCACAAACAAAAGGAAATCGCAACAACACATAAAAATGAAAAGTTCATAAATTATAAAAAAGAAAGTCTAAAGTTTTGTGTAGGGTGAGGCGCCTAAGTTGGCATTGGCATCATGTTGGGAAGTTGTGAGGGCCATGTGTTCCTGCAAGAAGGTAATAAATAGACCATACCTTAGCCTTATTCGCAAATGGCTGCGTAGGAGCACCAAATGTTCATTCCGTGTGTGTTTGGGGCATGGAGGGTCTCTGGTCGTGGCCTTAGGCTTTAAAGTATTCTAATTCTTCACTTGATGCCTCAGGGTCTTGTTCTTGAAGCTCTTTTAGTTGTCATTCTCCATCTTGAAATTTTTTGTCCGTGGGCGTTGTTCTAGCCCTTTCTCGTACTTGGTAGACACCTCGAATCTTGTGCGCTCTAATCTTGTAAAGAAAGTTATGGTAGTTGATTTGCAACTAAAGACTAAAGATATACCTTGAATTAGATGGTCATGGCCGTTGCCAGTTGTCATTCCTCCAAAGGTTTGGGCAAGATCATCGGTTGGCGATGTGTCGTGGTGGGCGGGCCATCTACACTGGTGATACCGGTTCCGGCAGGGGTCCAGCAGGTCTCTGGCCATGTCATTACCACATAGTTAAGGGATTTGACGTAGTTCTCAATGGCTAGGTTAAACTTTCTCATCAGTTGTTTGCTCCTTACCGTATGGTAGGCGGCTCTCGTACTGCGGGTCATGGCTCTGGTCCGTAGTCAGTACCATAGTTGATACAAGCCTTGATTCAAGGATGTATGCGCGTGGGCTGTTTGGAGAAGTTTAGGTGAGAAACTCGACCTTAGACTTCTTGGATAGGGGTTTTTGGGTTGGTATTCGATGGAAAGGTGAAGTGAAACACACGAGGGGTGATGAACCTCGTGATAAATCACAAACTTAGAGCTAGGAGGGCTAGTCTCAACTAGGTTCTAATGGCACAAGTCTCTTGAGAGAATAACTTGTTGGGGGAAAAAGTTCTATCTTTATTAATATCAAAATGGTTGTCGAACTACAATGCTGGAAGGAGCCTTATTAATATGCTCGACAGCTTGACCTTCTAGGGTCGACCCAAATAAGAAAAGGAAAACTTAAAAAAGTGCACAAAGGAAAAGATACAAAAGTGTATAATCGAAAAAGGACCTATTCCTAAAATGTCTTTGACTCAATAAAGTAAATATTCTAGATCCTACCCTGTAAAACAGAAAGAGGCATATATTCGAATAGAAACTGACCTTAACTTACCTCATGGCCAAGAAATGGAAGGTGGCCGTCCTTGTGGCATACACGCGCCTTGCTCCTAGTCTTTGACTTGGAGTAGTGATACAAGCCTCGATTCAAGGCTTGGATGCGTGTGGGCTGTTTGTAGAAGATTAGGTGAGAAACTCAACCTTAGGCTTCTGGATGGGGGTTTTCTGGTTGGTAAAAGATGGAAGGGTGAAGTGAACCACACGAGGGGTGATGAACCTCGTGATAAATCACAAACTTAGAGCTAGGAGGGCTGGTCTCATCTAGATTCTAAGCGCACAAGATTCTTGAGAGAAAACTTGTTGGGGAAAAAGTTCTATCTTTATTAATATCAAAAAGGTTGTCGAACTACAATGCTGGAAGGAGCCTTATTAATATGCTCGACAGCTTGACCTTCTAGGGTCGACACAAATAAGGAAAAAGGAAAGTTTACAAAAGTGCACAAAAGAAAAAGATACAAAAGTGCATAACCGAAAAAGGACCTATTCCTAAAATGTTCTTGACTCAAAAATGTAAAGCAACTAGATCCTACCCTGCAAAACAGAAAGAGGCATATATTCGAATGTAAACTTACCTTAACTCACCTCACGGCCAAGAAATAGAAGGTGGCCGTCCTTGTCGCATGCACGCACCTTGCTCCTAGTCTTCGACTTGGAGTAGGGTTACAAATCTCTGGGCCCTGACCTCTCTTGCCACTAAAGCCCAAGTCTCTGATGTCCCTTGTGTTGTTGAGAAGCTATTGGACTCTTCCTTGTATTTTTGGCCCATTGTCCTTAGTCGATCTTCTTCTAGAAGCTTGTCGACCCATAAGCTGAATTTGTGGAAGAGCGCCCTTGATCTGCTTCTTGTCATTGCTCCTTGAGGTACCACTGGTGTTGAGACTTCCTCTAAGTGCATGTCCTGGAGCTGGTAGCTCATTTGGTCCGAGTCCTCTTGTGTAGAAGTGGAAGTGCGTGTGTACTCGGCTGGATGGCCTGTACCGGCTGGATTGTGCGCGGTACTAGCCGGAATGACTTCAGGACCAGCCAAGTTGATCCCGGAGTCGGCGGTGTCATCAGGGGGACTGGCGGTGTCATTCACGTCCCCACCAAGTGTGCCGGAAGCTTGGGCCTCTCCGCCGGCGATGTTGACCGGTCTGGTCCTATAGGTCGAAGGTCCGGCGGTACTGTCTGGTCCGGCAGGCGCGCCAGATGGTCCTGCTGTCTCGGGCAAGCTTCCTGGTCGGCCAGTCTGGTCTCCTGGCTGGATGTACGACCTGATGTCCTCATCAAGTAGGGTTAAGAATCTTTGGGCCCTGACCTCTCTTGCCACTAAAGCCCAAGTCTCTGATGTCCCTTGTGTTGTTGAGAAGCCATTGGACTCTTCCTTGCATTTTTGGCCCATTGTCCTTGGTCGATCTTCCTCTAGGAGCTTGTCGACCCATAAGCTGAATTTGTGGAAGAGTGCCCTTGATCTGCTTCTTGTCATTGCTCCTTGAGGTACCACTGGTGTAGATACTTCCTCTAGGTGCATGCCCTGGAGCTGGTAGCTCATTTGGTCTGAGTCCTCTTGTGTAGAAGTAGAAATGCACGTGTACTCGGCTGGATCGGCTGTACCGTCTGGATTGTGCGAGGTACTGGCCGGAATACCTTCAGGACCGGCCAAGTTGATCCCGGAGTTGGCGGCATCACCATAGGGACCGGCGGTGTCATCCACGTCGCCACCAAGTGTGCCGGAAGCTTGGGCCTCTCCGCCGGCAATGCTGGTTGCTCTGGTCCTTGTGGTCGAGGGTCCGGCGGTACTGCTTGGGCCGGCAGGCGTGCCAGATGGTCCGGCTGTCTCAGGCAAGCTTCCTGGTCAGCCAGTCAGGTCTCCTGGCTGGATGTACGACCTGATGTCCTCATCATTCCCTCCCTCTTCAGTAGGTTTTGTCCTCAAAACTGGTTCATCTGCATGGAAAGGGACTAAGTCAGTAACATTGAACGTATTGGACACATTAAACTCACCTGGGAGCTCGATCCGGTAGGCGTTGTTGTTGATCCTCTCGAGCACTCTGAATTGTCCATCTCCTCTTGGTGCTAGCTTGGAACTCCTTAGGTTTGGGAACCTCTCCTGCCGTAGGTGTAGCCACACCCAATCGCCTGGTTGAAAGATCACCTCCTTTCTTCCCTTGTTGGCATGAGTCACGTACTGTCCGGTCCTCTTCTCCAAGTTTTCTGCTACCTTGTGGTGTAATCTCCTTATGAACTCTGCCTTGGATGCTCTGTTGAGGTTGGTCATCTCAGCTGGTGGTAGTGGTGTTTGCTCCAATGGGGTGAGAGGGTTGAAGTCGTATACTACTTCAAATGGTGTCTTCTTGGTTGCTGAGTGCACGGCTTGGTTGTAAGCGAACTCTATGAATGGCAGGCACTCCACCCAAGTCTTTAGGTTCTTCCCTAGTGTAGTTCTGAGAAGAGTTGATAGTGTCCTGTTGACAACTTCAGTTTGGCCGTCGGTTTGAGGATGGCAGGTGGTAGAGAAGAGTAGCTTCGTGCCTAACTTTCTCCAAAGGGTCCTCCAAAAGTGGCTGAGGAACTTGGTGTCCCTGTCTGATACGATGGTCCTTGGCACTCCATGAAGCCGTACTATCTCCTTGAAGAACAGCTCAGCTGTTTGAGTGGCATCATTGACATTGGCACATGGAATGAAGTGTGCCATCTTGGAGAATCTGTCCACCACTACAAAGATTGCATCTTTGTGGTTGATCTTGGGCAGACCTAGAACAAAGTCCATTGAGATGTCCACCCAAGGATGTGTGGGTATGGGCAGTGGGAGATACAACCCATGAGGTTGCACTCGGGACTTTGCTTTCTTGCAAGTGATGCATCTTGCACAATGAGCTTCTACTATCCTCTTGATGTGTGGCCAGTAGAAGTGCTCCTTGACCACTGCTAGAGTCTTGTCGACACCAAAGTGGCCCATGAGTCCTCCTCCATGAGCTTCTCGGATGATAAGCTCCCTTAGTGATCCTTGTGGTATGCACAACCTTCTTTCTCAGAACAAGAATCCCTCATAGATGTAGAACTTGCCATGACTCCCTGTGCCACACTCCTTGTAGCTCTCAGCAAAGTCAGGATCATCCTTGTATAGGTCCTTGATGTGCTCGAATCCTAGGACCTTTGCCTCTATGGTTGATATCAAGACAAACCTCCTTGATAGTGCATCGGCTACCACATTGTCTTTTCCCTTCTTGTACTTGATGACGTATGGGAAGGTCTCTATGAACTCCATCCACCTGGCATGTCTCCTCTTGAGATTGGTTTGCCCTCTGAGGTGTTTGAGAGTCTCATGATCAGTGTGGATCACAAACTCCTTGGACAGCAAGTAATGCTGCCAAGTCTCCAATGCTCTGACAAGGGCATAAAGTTCCTTGTCATAAGTGGGTTAGTTCAGTGAGGCACCATCTAGCTTCTCACTGAAGTAAACCACTGGTCTCCCTCCTTGGGTTAGCACTGCTCCTATGCCTATTCCAGAGGCATCACACTCCACTTCAAACGTCTTGTTGAAGTCGGGCAGGACTAGCACTGGTGCAAGGGTAAGGCTGTCCTTCAAGGCCAGGAATGCCTTCTCTTGAGCTTCTCCCCAGCTGAATCCCACGTTCTTTTTCACTACTGCCGTCAATGGTGAGGCAATACTGCTGAAGTTGGGCACGAATCTTCTATAGAAGCTGGCCAGTCCGTGGAAGCTCCTTACTTGGCTGATGTTGCCTGGTGTTGGCCATTCTTATATGGCTCGAATCTTCTCTTCATTAACCTGTAGGCCCTGTGAACTCACAACAAAACCTAAAAAGACAAGTTTATCAGTACAAAAGATGCACTTCTTGAGATTGGCATAAAGCTCTTCTTGTCGAAGGATTTTAAGTACCATCTCAAGATGTGTGAGGTGTTCCCGTAGGCACTTACTATAAACTAGTATGTCATCAAAGTAAACCACTACAAACTTACTGATGTACGCCCTAAGAACTTGGTTCATAAGGCGCATAAAGGTGCTTGGGCCATTAGTCAAGCCAAATGGCATGACTGTCCACTCGTAGAGCCCTTGCTTTGTCTTCAAAGCAGTCTTCCATTCATCACCTTCTTTCATCCTGACCTGGTGGTATCCACTCTTGAGGTCTATCATGTAGAAGACCGTGGCTCCACTCAGCTCATCTAGCATGTCATCCAGTCGTGGTATTGGATGCCGGTACTTGACTGTGATGTTGTTGATTGCTCGGCAGTCCACTCACATGCGCCAAGTCCCATCCTTCTTGGGCACTAGTAGCACTGGTACAGCACATGGACTGAGGCTCTCTCGAACATATCCCTTCTCCAGGAGCTCCTTGACTTGCTTTTCAAGCTCCTTGGACTCCTCTGGACTCATCCGGTAGGCTGGCCGGTTGGGCAGGGCTGCTCCGGGCACTAGATCAATCTGGTGTTCTATGCCACGTAAAGGAGGCAAGCCTGCTGGTATCTCCTCTGGAAATACATCCTGGAATTTTTTGAGGAGAGTTGCCACTTCAGGAGGTAGCTCTACCTGTCCCTGTTCTATACTCAACACTTCCTTGAAAACCATTAGTAACATTAAATCCTTCGAGGCTAAAGCTCTCCGGACATGGCTTGGTTGAATAAGAAAATTAGACTTCATAAGTTTCTTTTCCTTACTCATTTGGAGTTGTAGCTCATGTACCTGGGCAGGTGTAAGAGGAGCCAAGCTGACCTTTCTTTTGTCATGCACAAAAGTGTAGAGATTGGTTCGGCCATCATGCCTGGTCTTTTTGTCAAACTGCCATGGTCTTCCTAGCAGAAGATGGCCAGCTTGCATGGGCACCACGTCGCACACGACTTGGTCTTAGTACTTGCCCACACTGAATGGCACAGTGACTTGCTCATGGATCTTGAGCTCCACTTTGTCATCCAGCCATCTCAGTCTATATGGTCGAGGATGCCTTGTCTTCTCTAGACCTAGCTTATCAACCATATATGCACTAGCAACGTTAGTGCAAGAACCACCATCTATGATGAGGTTACATACCTTGCCCTTGATGGTGCAACGGCAGTGGAAGATGTTCTCCCTTTGGATGGTCTCTGAAGGATCCACCATTGCACAGAGGATACGTCTAGTGAGCAGCACTTCCCCCACATCAGGGTACTCAATGTCACCATACTCTTCCTCTGGTTCATAGTCCTCTTCATCTTGGGACTCATACTCTCCTGCCTCCGTAATCAGCATGACTCGGTTGTTTGGGCACTCCCTTGAGATGTGCCCACGTCCCCTGCACTTGAAACAAATGATGTCACGTGATCTTTGAGGGTTAGAAGACTTACCAGGCTCTCTCTGGTCACGGGTGGGTTCAGGAGGCTTGCTCTTAAACCTTGACTCGATCTCTATGCTCTTGCCTTTGTCTACGGGCTTGGGCATGTTGCTTGGTGCCCAAGGTGTCTTAGGCTTGCTGCGGATGTCTTCGCTCTTACGTTTGATGTGCTGCTCAGCCTGGACAGATAGGTGGAACAAGTCTTTGAAGTCTTTGTAGATTTGCCTTTCCACCTGGCGGCTGATTCTTTCTTGGAGTCCATCCAAGAATTGTGCTAGTCCTGCCCGACTTCAACAAGACATTTGAAGTGGAGTGTGATGCCTCTAGAATAGGCATAGGAGCGGTGCTAACTCAAGGAGGAAGGCCAGTGGCATACTTTAGTGAGAAGCTAGGTGGTGCATCACTGAACTACCCCACTTATGACAAGAAGCTTTATGCCCTTGTCTGAGGCTTGGAAACTTGGCAGCATTACTTGCTGTCCAAGGAGATTGTGATCCACACTGATCACGAGACTCTCAAACACCTCAGAGGGCAAACCAATCTCAAGAGGAGACATGCCAGGTGGATGGAGTTCATCGAGACCTTCCCGTACATCATCAAGTACAAGAAGGGCAAGGACAATATGGTAGCTGATGCACTATCAAGGATGTTTGCCTTGATATCCACAATGGAAGCCGAGGTGTTAGGATTCGAGCACATCAAAGACCTATATAAGGATGATCCTGACCTCGCCGAGAGCTACAAGGAGTGTGGCACAGGGAGTCATGGGAAGTTCTACATCCATGAGGGATTCTTGTTCCGAGAGAGAAGGTTGTGCATACCACAAGGATCATTACGGGAACCTATCATCCGAGAAGGTCATGGAGGAGGACTCATGGGCGACTTTGGTGTCGACAAGACACTAGCAGTGGTCAAGGAGCACTTCTACTGGCCACACATCAAGAGGACAGTAGAAGCTCATTGTGCAACGTGCATCACTTGCAAGAAGGCGAAGTCCCGAGTGCAACCTCACGGGTTGTATCTCCCACTGCCCATACCTACGCATCCATGGGTGGATATATCAATGGACTTCGTTCTAGGTCTGCCCAAGATCAACCACAAAGATGCAATCTTTGTAGTGGTGGACAGATTCTCCAAGATGGCACACTTCATCCCGTGTGCCAATGTTAATGATGCCACGCAAACAGCCGAGCTGTTCTTCAGGTAGATAGTACGGCTTCATGGAGTGCCAAGGACCATTGTGTCAGAAAGGGACACCAAGTTACTCAGCCATTTCTGGAGGACCCTTTGGAGGAAGCTACGCACGAAGCTGCTCTTCTCTACCACCTGCCATCCTCAAACCGATGGCCAAACGGAAATTGTCAACCGGACACTATCAACTCTTCTCAGGACTACACTAGGGAAGAACCTCAAGACTTGGGTGGAGTGCCTGCCATTCATAGAGTTTGCTTACAACCGAGCCGTGCACTCAGCAACCAAGAAGACACCCTTTGAAGTTGCATACGGCTTCAACCCTCTCACCCCATTAGAGAAAACGCCACTGCCACCAGTAGAGATGACCAACCTCAACGGAGCATCCAAGGCAGAGTTCATAAGGAAGTTACACCAGAAGGTAGCAGAGAACTTGGAGAAGAAGACCGAGCAGTACGTGACGCATGCTAACAAGGGAAAAAAGGAGGTGATCTTTCAACCAGACGATTGGGTATGGCTACTCCTACGGCAGGAGAGGTTCCCCAACCTAAGGAGTTCCAAGCTAGCACCAAGAGGAGATGGACCATTCAGAGTGTTGGAGAGGATCAACAACAACGCCTACAGGTGAGTTTAATGTGTCCAACACGTTCAACGTAGCTGACTTAGCCCCTTTCCATGCAGATGAACCAGTTTTGAGGTCAAAACCTACTGAAGAGGGAGGGGATGATGAGGACATCAGGTCGTATGTCCGGCCAGGAGACCAGAATGGCCGACCAGGAAGCTAGTCCGAGACAGCCGGGCCATTTGGCACGTCTGCCGGCCCAAGCGGTACCGCCGGAAACTCGACCAACAGGACCGGACCGATCAGCATTGCCGACGGAGAGGCCCAAGCCTCCGGAACAATTGGTGGCGACGTGGATGACACCGCCGGTCCCCTTGGTGATGCCGCCGACTCCGGGATCAACTTGGCTGGTCCAGAAGGCATTCCGGCCAGTACCTCGCACAGTCCAGCCGGTACAGCCAATCCAGCCGAGTACACGAGCATTTCAACTTCTACACAAGGAGACTCGGACCAGATAAGCTACCAGCTTCAGGAAATGCATCTAGAGGAAGTCTCTACACCAGTAGTGCCACCAGGAGCAATGACAAGGAGCAGATCAAGAGCACTCTTCCACAAGTTCAGCTTATGGGTCGACAAACTCCTAGAGGAAGATCGACTAAGGACAATGGGCCAGAAGTGCAAAGAAGAGTCCAAAGGCTTCTCAACAATGCAAGGGACTTCAGAGACTTGGGCTTTAGTGGCAAGAGAGGTCAGGGCCCAAAGATTCCTAACCCTACTCCAAGTCGAAGACTAGGAGCAAGGCGCGTGTATGCCACAAGGACGGCCACCTTCCATTTCTTGGTTGTGAGGTAAGAAAGGTAAGTTTTAAATTCGAATATATGCCTGTTTCTGTTTTGCAGGGTAGGATCTAGATTGTTTACATTTTTGAGTCAAAGACATTTTAGGAATAGGTCCATTTTCGGTTATGCACTTTTGTACATTTTCCATTTGGGCACTTTTGTAATCTTTTCTTTTCTTTCTTTGAGTCAACCCTAGAAAGTGAAGCTGTCGAGAATATTAATAAGGCTCCTTCCAGCATTGTAGTTTGACAACTTTTTTGATATTAATAAAGTGCGAATTTTCTTCTACAAGTTTTTTCTCTTAAAGAAGCTTGTGCGCTTAGAACCTAGTTGAGACCAGCCCTCCTAGCTCTAAGTTTGAGATTTATCACGAGGTTCATCACCTCTCGTGTGGTTCACTTCACCTTTCACCCAATTCCAAACCAAAAACCTCTATCCAGAAGTCTAAAGTCGAGTTTCTCACCTAACTTTCTCCAAACAGCCCATGCGCATCCAAGCCTTGAATCAAGGCTTGTATCAATACCAGACTAGAATTCGTCCACCTCCTTTGGCGAACAACAACTTTGAGATCAAGGCAAGCTTGATAAACATGGTGCAAGGCAGCAAATTCTATGTTCTGCCAATGGAATATACCTTAGAACACTTAGATTAATTTGATAGCTTTTGTGGAACTATAAAGATTAGTGGGATCTCAGAAGACGCATTTAAGTTGAGGTTGTTCCCATTGTCTCTAGGAAAAAAGGCTTATAAGTGGGAAAAGAATTTGCCATATGATGTCATCACCTCATGGGATCAATGTAATAAGATTTTTCTGGCTAAGTTCTTCTCAACCTCAAGGACAACAAGATTGAGGAATGAGATCTCCAATTTTTTGCAGCATGGTAATGAGAGATTCTCTGAATCGTGGGAGCAATTTAAAAGTTACACAACATAGTGCCCTCACAATGTGCTCTCTAATAAGTCACTTTTGAGTATCCTATATAGAGGACTGCTCCCTAAAATCCGTATGCTCTTCGATAATTGAGAAATGAAAAATTCCGTGGACAAGAAGCTGAGAGTGGAATGATACTGGTAGTTAATCTAGAACAAAGTGATGGAAATTATGCAGAAGATTATGAAGAGCTTCACGAGGAGGTATATATTATGAGGATTAGCATAGAAAAGAGATGAAAGCATTAATGAGATGCTAAACAGGGTATTGTAAGTCTCGTAACGCACAATCAATTTTGTAGGAGAGATCGATGGGTACCATGGTTATCAAGAGGAAGGAAATGAGGTCCCAAAAGGTCATGAGGAGATGACTACATTCGGGGGGCATCATTGTACCAGAAACGGTTTAATCATAACTATAGGAGCTACCCCAACTTCTCCTATAGGACCAGGAAATGTGGAGAACCCACATGATTTGAGTTTTCCTCCTTACAAACCTCAAGACCAAGGCCAAGACCAAAACTACAACAAGCTCATGATCCTGTTTAGCTCAATCACAGGACTACTCCCAGATTGTCTGAATGACCATCCAATGATGAAAATGATCAATCAAGATGAGATGGAGAAGAAAAAGGTTTTCGAGGAAAAAGTGGTAATGGTCAATCATGAGTATAACTCCAAGCCTCAACACAAGAGAAGCTTCAAGATCCAGGTAGTTTCAATCTTCCTTGTACCTTAGGAAAGTTTCCTTTGGTAATTGCATGCTAGATCTTAAAGCTAGTTTGAGTCTAATGCATCTAACTATTTATGAAAGACTAGGGTTAGCAGATTTCAAGAACGCTCGCATATTTTTGGTAATTGCAGATAGGTGTAAAAGGTATCCTATTGGGGTCTTGGAAAACCTACTAGTAAAAGTTGGAGACTCAATAATCCCCACATATTTTTTTGTGCTCGAGATGGACGAGGAGTCAACAAACCCAATAATATTGGGAAGACCATTCTGGCTACCGCAGGAGCTGTTAATAACGTGCAAAAAGGTATGATTGACTTCAACTTGAAAAATTCCACTCTCAAGTTCATCATCATATAGACAAACCATCAAGGGCAAGGTATTCTCTATATAAATCTTTAGAGTTCTGGAGGATGCGCGATCTGCCCATTGGCTGATGACATTGGCATCGCGTATGGGAAAGATGGGTAGGCAGCTGGAGGATGTGCGATTGGCTGGTTGGCCGATCTCATTGGCCAATCGTGCCTGAAAGCGACACCGACCAAAATCTTGACTATTATGAGTTTGGTCGGTGGGCCGATCTCCTTGGCCATTCAACTTATATGACCGTACACCAAACACAACAAGAAAACAGTGATTTTGCGACCACGCATGTAGTCGCAAAAAATGGAATTTGTGACTACTTTGCGACCACGCAATGTAGTCGCAAAGTCTTACTCGCAAATCTATGTAGTCGCAAATCAGTCGCAATTTTGTGACTGATTTGCAACCACGGTAATAGTGGTACAATTTGCGACTGATTTGCGATCAATCATTGGTGATTACGTTTGCGACTATTTTGCGACTGGTTTTCAGTAACAAATTTTGCCACTACTTAGCGACTACGTATGTGGTTGCAAAACCCGTAGTCGCAAATCAGACACAAAAGTTTGTGACTGATTTGCAACTACAGTGGTTTATGTGGTCGTAAATCAGTCACAAACGTTAGTGACTCATTTGCGACTACATATTATACTCAGTCGAAAATCAGTCACAAATAATTGCGACTGATATGCGAGTGATTATAAAATATTCGAAAAAAATTATGTAGTCGCAAATCGGTACCAAAAAATTGAGACTTATTTGGGACAGATTTGCGACTACGACGGAATTAGATTTAAAAAATATAATTAATTAAAATATTTTGAAATTAAAATTAAAATTATTATTTTTTAATAATAATTTTTATTTTTAGTTTCAAAATATTTTAATTAATTATTATTTTTAAACATTAATTATTATTAATGTTATTCATTAATTAATAATTGATATAATATTATATATTAAGTATAAATATTTTGTTTAAATTAATAATTTTTAATTTTAAATATTATTATAAATAACTAAAATTAATTATTTAATTAATTATTCTATAAAATAAAAAGAAATTTAAAATTGAAAATAATTTTTTTATTAATTAAAATTCAATTTACAAAGAAAAACAATAAAACTAATTCTCCGGCGGTGGGAATTGAAAATCCAAAGGTGAAAATGGGGTCAGAGCCATCGACGGTTCACATGGACAATCGTTATCTCGCAGAAAGAAACCGAATGTGGGATTCGCCTGTTGAAAATACCCGACGAGCATCTCCAAGTTGCATATCTTTTTTTGGTTTTCTTTATGCTCTTCTTGTATCTTCCAATTTACTACCAGAAATTGCGCGTTTTGTTCTTCAATTAGCGTGTTTCGTTCTTCATTATGCACATTGATTGCGTTTTGTTCTTTGATGCGCTGCTCAGCTAGAAGTTGCTCCTAAAGCGCAACATAGTCGGCGGTAGTAGATTGCAACCCACTACGCCTACCCAACCTGTGCACGCGGTTCAGGCTACCGAGTCCGTAAAAACGGCCTTGGTCATCCGTAGCATAAGATTACAAAAAATTAAAATAAATATAAAATATTAAATCAAATAAGTAGAATAAATATAAATAATTTAATGTAAATAAAAAATAAAAAATTTGTTACATGAATGAAGATTTCATTCTTCTCTTCTCGAGTTAGCTCAATTGGACGGGAAGTACCGTCAGACGTTTATGTTGGATCGACCTCCACGATCGCCATCTTCTATTGGATGTTACGTTCGTATGCACATATTTGTTTTGCTTTCAAATCTACATACGAACCATCTACTCCAATGCCATTCTTTATTAAGATATCATCTATTGAGACAGATCGTACCAAATTATTTTTCTAAACATATATTGAAATATATTTTAATTAAATAGTAATAATTTTTTAATTAAATTTAAATATTTGAAATTACTTACCGATTCTTTTTGGATCTACATGTAGGATTTTTGGCCTGACAAATGTTTGTACGGACCAAGGTCATCTCGAGCGGAGTTGCGGTTATTAGAAGATTTGCTACTGCTTTCGTTACACCTTTCTGTTCCCCAATACTCTGTCATAATTTTGAACACACTCGGGAAAATCCACCGAAGATTTTTGCCAGTTGTATGAACCGTGCTCACCATCCCTTTCATCCCACTTACGCAGGCGACATCGAACTCCTTTCGTACCACCGGGGTGACTATAGCATCCCAGGTATATGATTGATTTAAATTACATAAAAAATATTCATAAGTAAATTTAAAATTTAATAAAATAAATAATTTTTTTTAAAAAAAATTATTTGCCACAAATTCGAAAAAAATATTTTTCGTGCCTTTCACTAGATACGACCGTCCAACTATAGTAGGGGCCGTCAAATTTATTTTTTTCAATCTTTGAAATTTGACGAGTAATAGCCCATTTGTCGCGGTAAAACCTAATATTTTTATTCTATTAAAAAAATTTAGATTTCATATAAATATTAATAAATTTTTAATAATTAGTTATAAATAATAAATTAAAAAGTAAAATTATTTATTTACCAAGTTGTGTTTTGGTGCCGGTAGTACATACAACACTGTCAGATATTTGTCCTGCCCCGGAGTTTGTAACAAACTATCAAGAGTGATAGTTTAATCCTTTGTTACCGTTTTGCATTCGGGAACATCTTCCTCCTCATGCTCGTCCGATTCCTGAAACCGTGAGGCATATTGGGTTTCCGGAACAAAATGAGGGATAAAAATAGATTGTGGAGGGAGGTGGGATGCCGCTCTATTAGCAGCGGGTGAGGGGTTCGAGGAGGCCGAAGGGTTACCACGGCCAGAAGATGACAGGATAGATCGTCTTCTACGACCTCTCATCCACCTACTACTACTTGCCATTTGTGTGCATGTGGTTTTTTGGATTGGGAGAGTTTTTATACGTGTTTAGAGAGGTTTTAGAAAGTAGGAATGTTTGAAGTGTGAAAAATGAGGAAAAACCATCACGTTTTTATAGAATTTTTTTGCGACTACATACGTGGCAAACTCTGAAATTAATGACGTGGTCGCAAATCAGTCGCAAAATTACGACTGGTTTGCGACCACCAATTAATTTGGTGGGAGTTTGAAAGTTTTTGGATTTTTAAAGTTTTTGGTTAATTTATTCAAAAAAACTATAATCGCAAATCAGTCGCAAGTTTACCACTGATTTGCGATCACGGTTAATTTATTCCAAAAAAAAAATTATTGTCGCAAATCAGTAGCAAAATTGTGACTGATTTACGATCAGAATTTTCTTTTTTTGAATAAATTAATTGTGATCGCAAATCAGTCGCAAATTTGCTACTTATTTGCGACCACAAGTAATAATTGTGACTGATTTGCCATCACAATTTACCAAATTTATAATGCATTGGCAAAGTGGTGGTAAATCAGTCACAAATAATACCCTAAACCTTAAATTTTTTGATATTGGTGAATAAATTGAATTATATATGATTGATAACTTGATTATAAGTTGTACAAAATTCAATTACTAAGAAAACACCAACATTTAACAAATTTACCAAATTTATAAATCATTTACCTAAAACACTTAACACATTTCCTTAATTTTATATCTCTTATATACATTTCAAATGTTATCTAAAATTTAAATGAATACAAATATGATTTTGTATATATGTGGTAACTTATAATGGTTAGTAGGTACCTAAAAATGCAAATAGAAGTTGTAAATGTGGAAAATACTTAGGGAAAATCTGAATTTACCCTATGTGGTCGCAAATTAGTCGGTATTTTGCGAATGATTTGTGACTACCATTCAAATTTTGATCCCGTGGTCACAAATCAGTCACAAATTTACTACTGATTTACGACCACAAGTAATAATTATGACTGATTTTCCACCACATTCCCAATGCAGTGGCAAAGTGGTGGCAAATGAGTCACAATTAGTTTTATAAAACCTAAATTATCTGGTTTTTGTGAATAAATTGAATTATATAAACATCAAATGTCAAAAATACGTAAAAGGTTAAATATATTTATTATATTTCTCACTACAAAAAAACTGCCAATTTGCGACTGCGATTTGCGACTATATACGTTTATCGCAATTTTTGTGACCACATTTGCCACGGTTTAGCGACTAATTTGCGACTACGGCGAAGTAGTCGCAAATTGGTCGCAAAAATGGGACCAGTAAGTGTAGTCGCATGTGGGTCGCAACACGCAACCAATTAGCGACTTAAATGCGACTGCCTTGCGACTACTTCATTAAATTCAAATTTTATCACTGATTTGCGACCACGTATGTGGTGGCAAAAAAAACTATAAATACACGAAGGTTTTCCCTCATTTTTCACAATTCCCTCAAAACTTCTCAATCAAAATCTTCTCTAAACACATTCTAAACACAAATCATTTAGAAAAAATGGCAAGTAGCGGTTGGTCGTTGAGAGGTCGTGTAAGACGATCTATCGCATCGTCTTCCGGCCGTGGAACCTCTTCGGCCTCCTCGAACCCTTCACCATTCGCTAATAGAGCGGCATCCCGCCTCCCTCCGCAATATACATTTACCCCTCACTCCATTCCTGAAACCCAAACACCTCCACGGTTTCAGGAATTGGATGAAAATGAAGAGGAAGAGATTCCCGACTACAAAATGGGAACTGATGAGGACATCAGGTCGTACATCGAGGCAGGAGACTAGACTGGCCGACCAGGAAGCTTGCCCGAGACAGCAGGACCATCTGGCGCGCCTGCCGGACCAGACAGTACCGCCAGACCCTCGACCTATAGGACCAGACTGGTCAACATTGCCGGCGGAGAGGCCCAAGCTTCCGGCACACTTGGTGGGGACGTGGATGACACCGCCGGTCCCTCTGATGACACCGCCGACTCTGGGATCAACCTGGCCGGTCCTGAAGTCATTCCGGCCAGTACCACGCACAATCCAGCTGGTACAGCCGATCCAGCCGAGTACACGCGCACTTCCACTTCTACACAAGAGGACTTGGACCAAATGAGCTACCAGCTCCAGGACATGCACCTAGAAGAAGTATCTACACCAGTGGTACCTCCAGGAGCAATGACAAGAAGCAGATCAAGAGCACTCTTCCACAAATTCAGCTTATGGGTCGACAAACTCCTAGAGTAAGAGCAGCTAAGGACAATGGGCCAGAAGAGCAAATTAGAGTCCAAAGGCTTCTCAACAACACAAGGAACATCACAGACTTGGGCTTTAGTGGCAAGAGAGGTCAGGGCCCAAAGATATTTAACCCTACTCCAAGTCGAAGACTAGGAGCAAGGCGCGTGCATGCCACAAGGACGGCCACCTTCCATTTCTTGGCCGTGAGGTGAGTTAAGGTAAGTTTACATTCGAATATATGTCTCTTTCTGTTTTGCAGAGTAGGATCTAGTTGCTTTACATTTTTGAGTCAAGAACATTTTAGGAATAGGTCCTTTTTCGGTTATACACTTTTGTATCTTTTTCCTTTTGTGCACTTTTGTAAACTTTCCTTTTATTTGTTTGAGTCGACCCTAGAAGGTCAAGCTGTCGAGCATATTAATAAGGCCCCTTCCAGCATTGTAATTCGACAACCCTTTTTGCTAATTAATAAAGATCGAATTTTCTTTACAAGTTATTCTCTCAAAGAAGCTTGTGCGCTTAGAACCTAGTTGAGACCAGCCCTCCTAGCTCTAAGTTTGTGATTTATCACGAGGTTCATCACCCCTCGTGTGGTTCACTTCACCCTTCCATCTTTTACCAACCAGAAAACCCCCATCCAAAAGCCTAAGAATGAGTTTCTCACCTAATCTTCTACAAACAGCCCACGTGCATACATCCTTGAATCAAGGCTTGTATCATTTTGGTATCAGAGCTTAAAGCTCCTAAACCAGGTTGTTTCTATCCTTTTGCTTGTTTTGTTTTGTGTTCTTGCATTAGTTTAAGTCGCATTCAAGAAAAATCAAAAAATAACCTCAAACTCCAAACCGAGTGCATCTAGCCTCCTACGTGTATCACTAGGGTTTAGATTCACTTTTTGCATTGCATTCACGTTTTCCTTTTGTTTAATTCATATTTCCATTAATTTTAAGTTAAATTAAAAAGAAAAAGAAAAGAAAACAAAAAGAAAAGAAAAGAAAATAGGAAAATACCCAAAAGATTTCGAATTGGACAGCTAGCACAAGTTGTCTAGGAAGTTTCCTTTTTTTCGAATTTCCTTTCCTTAGGATTTTTCCTTTTTGCATTTTTTCAAACCCCTTATAAAAAGAAAACCCTCCTAACAATTTAGGAGCATCCTAACTTGTCTTCTTTCTTTGTAGCACACCATGGGAGAAGAGAATAGAGAAGCAGCCGAAGCCATGATGGCCATGTTCACCACACTCCAAACACAACTCGCATCCATAGGCGAGAGGTTGGAGCGCGTGGAAAGACCAGTGAGATTCCAGGCCATAAGGCACGTGAGAGCTGAGCAAGACCGTCCTGAGGGTCCTGAGCACCTTAGGACACGGCACGAACAGGAGGAACCCCAACCAGATGGAGATGAGGACACACAACCTCATAACTATCACCATAGGCCGAGAGGACCTCCACGGCAACCAGAGGCAGAAGATGATGGCTTTGAGCCATATGGTCTTCACCAGAGACCAAGAATGCCTCCAAGACATCATGAGGATGGAGATGAACGCACCTACAACCAGGTAATTCATCCTGATGTTAAACTAACTCCTCCAAATTTTGCAGGAAAAGTAGACCCCGAGGCTTACCTAGATTGGGAGAGGAGAATGGATCATATCTTTGATCACTACAACCAACCAGGACCTAGGAGAGTCTCAATGGCAGTAGCACAACTCACGGACAATGCCCTCATCTGATGGGATCATGAGGTATCTGACAGAAGAAGGAAGAGAATGAGACCTGTAGACTCATGGGTCGACATGAAAGACCTCATGCGACAAAGGTTTGTTCCACCTTACTTTCATAGAGATTTGCAACATCGTTTTCGTGCTCTTAAGCAGGGTACCAGATCAGTAGAAGAATACTATGAAGAGTTCGAGAAGCTAAGGAACTGATTGGAGCTTAATGATGATGAAGAAGCATTGATGGCACAATTCTTGGATGGACTCCAAGAAAGGATCAACCGCAAGGTGGAAAGGCAAATCTACAATGACTTCAAAGACTTGTTCCACCTATCTGTGCAAGCTGAGCAGCACATCAAGCGTAAGAGCCAAGACATCTGCAGCAAGCCTAAGACACCTTGGGCACCAAGCAACATGCCCAAGCCTGTAGACAAAGGCAAAAGCATAGAGATCGAGTCAAGGTTCAAGAGCAAGCCTCCTGAACCCACCCGTGACCAGAGAGAGCCTGGTAAGTCTTCTAACCCTCAAAGATCACGTGACATAACTTGTTTCAAGTGCAGGGGACGTGGACACATCTCAAGGGAGTGCCCAAACAACCGAGTCATGCTGATTACGGAGGCAGGAGAGTATGAGTCCCAAGATGAAGAGGACTATGAACCAGAAGGAGAGTATGGTGACATTGAGTACCCTGATGTGGGGGAAGTTCTGGTCACTAGACGTATCCTCAGTGCAATGGTGGATCCTTCAGAGACCATCCAAAGGGAGAACATCTTCCATAGCCGTTGCACCATCAAGGGCAAGGTATGTAACCTCATCATAGATGGTGGTTCTTGCACTAACGTTGCTAGTGCATATATGGTTGATAAGCTAGGTCTGGAGAAGACAAAGCATCCTCGACCATATAGACTGAGATGGCTCGATGACAAAGTGGAGCTAAAAATCCATGAACAAGTCATTGTACCATTCAGTGTGGGCAAGTACCAGGATCAAGTCGTGTGCGACGTGGTGCCCATGCAAGCTGGCCATCTTCTACTAGGAAAACCATGGCAGTTTGACAAAGAGACCAGGCATGATGGACGAACCAATCTCTACACCTTCGTGCATGACAAGAGAAAGGTCAGCCTAGCTCCTCTTACACCTGCCCAAGTACATGAGCTACAACTCCAAATGAGTAAGGAAAAGAAACTTATCAAGTCTAATTTTCTTATTCAACCAAGTCATGTCCGGAGAGCTTTAGCCTCGAAGGATTTAATGTTACTAATGGTTTTCAAGGAAGTGTTGAGTATAGAACAGGGACAGGTAGAGCTACCTCCTGAAGTGGCAACTCTCCTCAAAAAATTCCAGGATGTATTTCCAGAGGAGATACCAGCAGGCTTGCCTCCTTTACGTGGCATAGAACACCAGATTGATCTAGTGCCCGGAGCAGCCCTGCCCAACCGGCCAGCCTACCGGATGAGTCCAGAGGAGTCCAAGGAGCTTGAAAAGCAAGTCAAGGAGCTCCTGGAGAAGGGATATGTTCGAGAGAGCCTCAGTCCATGTGCTGTACCAGTGCTACTAGTGCCCAAGAAGGATGGGACTTGGCGCATGTGCGTGGACTGCCGAGCAATCAACAACATCACAGGCAAGTATAGGCATCCAATACCACGACTGGATGACATGCTAGATGAGCTGAGTGGAGCCACGGTCTTCTCCAAGATAGACCTCAAAAGTGGATACCACCAGGTAAGAATGAAGGAAGGTGATGAGTGGAAGACTGCTTTCAAGACAAAGCAAGGGCTCTACGAGTGGACAGTCATGCCATTTGGCTTGACTAATGCCCCAAGCGCCTTCATGCGCCTTATGAACCAAGTTCTTAGGGCGTACATCAGTAAGTTTGTCGTAGTTTACTTTGATGACATTTTGGTTTATTGTAAGTGCCTACGGGAACACCTCACACATCTTGAGATGGTACTTAAAACCCTTCGACAAGAAGAGCTTTATGCCAATCTCAAGAAGTGCACCTTTTGTACTGATAAGCTTGTCTTTTTAGGTTTTGTTGTGAGTTCACAGGGCCTACAGGTTGATGCAGAGAAGATTCGAGCCATACAAGAATGGCCAACACCAGGAAACATCAGCCAAGTAAGGAGCTTCCACGGACTGGCCAGCTTCTATAGGAGATTCGTGCCCAACTTCAGTAGTATTGCCTCACCATTGACGGCAGTAGTGAAGAAGAACGTGGGATTCAGCTGGGGAGAAGCTCAGGAGAAGGCATTCCAGGCCTTGAAGGACAGCCTTACACAAGAGGACTCGGACCAAATGAGCTACCAGCTCCAGGACATGCACCTAGAAGAAGTATCTACACCAGTGGTACCTCCAGGAGCAATGACAAGAAGCAGATCAAGAGCACTCTTCCACAAATTCAGCTAATGGGTCGACAAGCTCCTAGAGGAAGAGCAGCTAAGGACAATGGGCCAGAAGAGCAAATTAGAGTCCAAAGGCTTCTCAACAACACAAGGAACATCAGAGACTTGGGCTTTAGTGGCAAGAGAGGTCAGGGCCCAAAGATATTTAACCCTACTCCAAGTCGAAGACTAGGAGCAAGGCGTGTGCATGCCACAAGGACGGCCACCTTCCATTTCTTGGCCGTGAGGTAAGTTAAGGTAAGTTTCAATTCAAATATATGCCTCTTTCTGTTTTGCAGGGTAGGATCTAGATGCTTTACATTTTTGAGTCATGAACATTTTAGGAATAGGTCCTTTTTCGGTTATACACTTTTGTATCTTTTTCCTTTTGTGCACTTTTGTAAACTTTCCTTTTATTTGTTTGAGTCGACCCTAGAAGGTCAAGCTGTTGAGCATATTAATAAGGCTCCTTCCAGCATTGTAGTTCGACAACCCTTTTTGCTAATTAATAAAGATCGAATTTTCTTTACAAGTTATCCTCTCAAAGAAGCTTGTGCGCTTAGAACCTAGTTGAGACCAGCCCTCCTAGCTCTAAGTTTGTGATTTATCACGAGGTTCATCACCCCTCGTGTGGTTCACTTCACCCTTCCATCTTTTACCAACCAGAAAACCCCCATCCAGAAGCCTAAGGTTGAGTTTCTCACCTAATCTTCTACAAACAGCCCACGCGCATACATCCTTGAATCAAGGCTTGTATCATTTTGGTATCAGAGCTTAAAGCTCCTAAACCAGGTTGTTTCTATCCTTTTGCTTGTTTTGTTTTGTGTTCTTACATTAGTTTAAGTCGCATTCAATAAAAATAAAAAAAATAACCTCAAACTCCAAACCGAGTGCATCTAGCCTCCTACGTGTATCAATAGGGTTTAGATTCACTTTTGCATTGCCATTCACGTTTTCCTTTTTGTTTAATTCATATTTCCATTAATTTTAAGTTAAATTAAAAAGAAAACAAAAAGAAAAGAAAAGAAAATAGGAAAATACCCAAAAGATTTCGAATTGGACAGCTAGCACAAGTTCTCTAGGAAGTTTCCTTTTTTTCGAATTTCCTTTCTTTATGATTTTTCCTTTTTGCATTTTTTCGAAATCCCTATAAAAAGAAAACCCTCCTAACAATTTAGGAGCATCCTAACTTGTCTTCTTTCTTTGTAGCACACCATGGGAGAAGAGAATAGAGAAGCAGCCGAAGCCATGATGGCCATGTTCACCAAACTCCAAACACAACTCGCATCCATAGGCGAGAGGTTGGAGCGCGTGGAAAGACGAAAGACCAGTGAGATTCCAGGCCATAAGGCACATGAGAGCTGAGCAAGACCGTCCTGAGGGTCCTGAGCACCTTAGGACACGGCACGAACAGGAGGAACCCCAGCCAGATGGAGATGAGGACACACAACCTCATAACTATCACCATAGGTCGAGAGGACCTCCACGGCAACCAGAGGCAGAAGATGTTTCTCACCTAATCTTCTACAAACAGCCCACGCGCATACATCCTTGAATCAATGCTTGTATCAGGAGCGAAGGAACAAACTATCACTCTTTATAGTTTGTTACAAACTCTGGGACGCGAGCAGTATTTGACAATGCTGCCTCCACAAGCGGCACCAAATACAATGTGGTAATAATTTTTTTAAATTTTTTAATTTTTTTAATAAATATTTATTGTAATTTTAATAATATATTAATATGAAATTAAAATTTCTCTGTATAATTGAAATATTAGGTTTGACCGCGATAACGTGGCTATTATCCGTCAAATTGCAAAAATTTTGAAAAATAAATTTGATGGCCCGTACTATAGTTGGACCGTCGTACCTGCTGAGAGGCAGGAAAAATATTTCATAGAGTTTGCGGTAAGGAATTTTATTTACAAAATTTTTTATTTAAAAATATTTAAACAAATTTTAATATTTAAAATATTATTTTGAAGCAATCGTACACCTGGGATCCTGTGATCACCCCGGTGGTACGAAAAGAGTTCGAGGTCGTCTGTGTAAAACAAATGAAAGGGATGGTGAGCACGGTTCATACAACCGGAAAACGTCCCCGATGGGTTTCCCCAAGTCTGTATAAAATTATGACAGACTATTGGGGAATAGAAATATCTACCAAGAGGAGTACTAAATCCTCTCATAACCGCAACTCCGCTCGGGACGGTCTTGGCCCGCACAAACATTTGTCGGGTCAAAAATCCTATATCTAGGTCCAGCAGGAAATGGTAAGTCATTTTTTTAAATTTAATTAAAATTTTTGTTAGTAATTAAATAAAATTTATTTCAATATCTGTGAAAGAACATAATTTGGGAAGACCAGTCTCAATAGGTGAGGTCTTTATAAAGACTCATACAAGACCGGATGGTTCGTATGTAGATTTGAAAGCAAAACAAATCTGTGAAACATACGAACGAAACATCCAAGAAAAGATGGCGATTGTGGAGGTCGATCCAACAGAAACATCTGATGGAACCTCTTGTCCAATTGAGCTCACTCCAGAACAGAAGAATGAGATCTTCATTCAGGTAAAAAAATTTTTTTAATGTTTTTTCTTATAACATATTTTTCTAATTAATTAAATAATTAAATTTATTATTTAATTTTTGTTTTTGTTATTTTGTAGTCTTCTGTTGTGGATGACCGATGCCGTTTTTATGGACTCGGTAGCCTGAACCGCGTACAATCTACAAGTAGACGTCCTGGGGTGCAAACCAATTCTCCCGAGTATGAAGCGCTTCAAGAACAAAACGCGTTAATTAAACAACAAAACGCGCAAATTTTGGAATGAAATCAGAAGATGGAAGAGCTGAATAGAGAAAATTAAAAGAAGACCTCGAGCTTGGAGATGCTCCTCGGGTATTTTCCAACGGATGAATCCCGCCTTCGCCTCCTATATGCGGGATAACGATTGCACAGGGAAACCATCGACGGCTCCGCCCATGACCCCATTTTCGCCTTCAGATTTCCAATTTCCGCTGGTTGAAAATTAAATTTTTTTTCTTCTAAATTAAATTTTCAATAATAAATATTAGAATTCTAATTTTTAATTTTTATTATTCAATATTTTATATTAATTAGTTCATATATTTTTCATTTAATATTAAAATATTTATTATTCATTAATAAAAACTATTTATAATATTTAATAATTTAAAAAATATAAATTTATGAAAATATTCATAATTAAAAATTTAAAAATATTATTAAAACATAATAATTTTCGAAATTAATTTTCAAATAATTTTACTATAAATTAATAAAAAAATTAAATAATATGAATATTAAACCATAAATTATAAACTATTATATTAATATTTATAAAAAATTAACTAATATTAATATTAAAACTTAATAATATAAATTATTTTATTAATATTTCTAATTACAAAATATTAATATTATTATTGAAATTAATTTTAAAAAGTATTATTAAAATTTATAGTAACAAATATTATTTTATATTTATTATTAACATAATTTAAATATTTTGAAATTAAATATAAAAAATATTAATATTTTTATTTTCAAAATATAAAAATTATTTCAATAATAATAAAAAATTTATATTTTTTTTAATCTAATTACGTTGTAGTCGCAAATCAGTCTCAAATCAGTCGCAATTCTTGCCACCGATTTGTGACTCCTTTATACATGTGGTCACAAATAAGTCACAAAAAATTGTGACTGATTTGCAACTACACAACAAATGTAGTCGCAAATCTGTTACAATTTTATGTGACTGATTTGCGACTACACGAGAAACGCAGTCGCAAAGCAGTCACAAAATTTTGTGACTCATTTGCGACTGCACTACTCTTGTAGTCGCAAATCAGTCACAAAATTTTGTGATTGATTTGCGACTGCACTACTCTCATAGTCGCAAATAAGTCACAAAATTTTGTGACTAATATGTGACTACATATTTTGCAACCACATATGTAGTCGCAAAACAGTAGCAAAATTTGTTACGAAAATTCAGTGGTAAATTAGTCGCAAAAATAGTCACCACCATGTGATCGCAAATTAATCGCAAAATGAACCACTATTTCTGTGGTCGCAAATCAGTCGCAAATTTGCGACTGATTTGAGACTGATTTTTTTTGCGACTACTATTTTGCGACCACTTCACGTGGTCGCAAAGTAGTCGCAAAATACGATTTTGCGACCACTTTCCGACCACTTTCGTGGTTGCAAAACACATGTATTCTTGTAGTGTCGTCGTCCTCGTCATCATCTGAAGATGAAATATTATATTCAAATTCATATTCTAGTTCGGCATCTCCGACATCAAAATCAATTTCTTTGGTATGATTAACTCTATCGACCAAACGATCTACTTCTATCTCTTGAACAGCCATTACCTCTTCATCATTTTCTTGTTCCAACAGGCCAATCTCGTATTTGTTTTTGTATTTCCCCAAAATGTTAGGTGTAGTATTAACTTTCATAACACTGAGCCATGTTTGTTTTCATGATGATTTGGTGTGCGGATAGGGAATATAACAAACTTGATCTGCTTGAGAGGGTTGTACATCATAATTAATAAAATATAAACTAGTTGTATATTTTTAACGAAATTAATTATAGTTAATTATTTACGTACATACCTAGAATAAATGGTTCCTATTTGTAATATTTTCCCAATGATAAGACATCAATGACGCTATTTTCTGACTTCTGAGTACCTTTCGAAAGCGTAGAATCGTACCACTCATATTTAAAAAGCGTGATTTTCAAATTTAGTAGGCCGACATACTCAAGTTGAATGATATCTGTTAAAATTTCGTAGAAATCAGCTTCATTAGACGCATCTGAGTAATTGTCTCCCTTGACACAAATGTCGTAGTTACATGTCTTTCTCCTATGTCTATGTTTCTTCGTGTATAACATATAACCTCTTGTTAAATAGATCGGTCAAGTTGACGCTTTATTCATCGGCCCTTGACCTATGCATTGAATATGTGGATCTGTGGAAGTGCATGCATTGACCTATGATCATATTTATATAAAAAGTTACTATTTCAAAATTAATAAATTTAATATACTATAAATGTCAATTAATTAAACATACATAATCTCGAACCCATTTTTGGAACTTTTCCTCTGTTTCGATGAAATGTCATCTTCCGAAAGATATGGATACGTACATCGAATGTGATATTCAAACCTACCACAAAAGCAAATATGAAAAAGTAATATATATATATATATATATATATATATATTGCTTGATATAATGAAATTGAAATACAATAAATGCAATTGTTTTCATAGTATTTACCTCTCTAGTGGCCGAAAATATTCACAATTCCACAAAACATATGCATGTGCATATTTGTATTCTTTTTCGGAGAGCCATATTTCTTTACATTTACCATTTGGACAACCCATGTGCGTAAATATATCCAGCACTCCGGGATCCAGATATACATGGACGTCACCTTCATCGAATCTTGTAGACTTGTATATATATATATATATATATATATATATATATATTACACGATATATTCAGCACAAAAATTTACCATTCATAATAAAAGAATTAATTAATAAACATAAGAATTTATGATACCTGTTTTTCATGCTATGTTGGCAGCAAAGTAATGCTCCGAAAAGTAAGATATCTCATCATTCACATATGATTCAACAATCGATCCTGCAGCATATCGTTTGTTCTTCATCTTGCTATTCATTTTTTTTAAAACCTTTCAAATGGATACATCCACCTATATTGCACAGGTCCACCCAGTTTAGCTTCGTATGGTAGATGTATAAGAAGGTGCTCCATGACGTCGAAAAATGAAGGTGGAAAGATCTTTTCCAAATTGCACAAAATTATGACTATGTTTTTCTTCAGAATTCGGACATCTAGAATTAATCTAGAGCATAGATCACGGAAAAATCCTCCAATCCCTATATATATTACCATCTAGAATTAATTAGTAAATGCAATTATTATTACTTTACGTACTTATAATATAAAATATATTTATTAATATATATACCTGATAATGCTAAATGAACGTTTCGTGGTAAAAGTTCTGCAAATATAAAAAGGAGAACCCTTTCCATAAAAACATGGTAGTCATGGTTTTTCATGCCAGAGAACTTCAGTCCATACATATCCACACAATTTGCTAAATCGGCCGCGTAGCCGTTCAAAAATTTGACATCATTTTTGATACATTCCAATAAACGTTCTTTCGCTTTTTGTGTCAATCGAAATATAGGGAATGGAGCATTACTCCGACCATCCACGTACAACTCTTTTCGAGAACAAAACTTCGCAATATCCAACCTTGACTTAACTGTATCTTTTGATTTCTCTTTTACATTCATAACAGTATTAATGATGTTATCGAAGAAATTCTTCTCTATATGCATCACATCAAGATTATGTCAAAGATTAAGATCCGTCTAGTATGGCAACTCCCAAAATATGCTTTATTTGTGCCAATTATACCAGCTGCAGTAACCTTCTTCTTTACTTTCATGACCGTTTCCTCTGTAGTCAGATGTTATTAGAGGATTGACAGTTTTTATTCGTTTGCATAAAACTTGTTCGCCTGTCAATGATTGTGGAGGATAGTCATTCAAAGCATGCTTACCCTTTAAAAAATTGTTTTATTTTTCCGTAACGGGTGATCTTTAGGAAGAAACCTTATGTGATAATCAAACCAACACGTCTTTCTACCATTTGGTAATTAAAATGCTCTCATATCATCCATAAAAATTGGATAAGCCAGTCTACCATGCGTTGTCCATCCTGAAAACATTCCATAAGCGGGAAATCACTTATCGTCCATAGTAACACGGCTTTTCGATTGAAATTTTGATTCAACGATACATCGTATGCATCAACTCCCGTAGACCACAATTCTTTTAACTCATCAATCAAAGGTCGGATGAATATATCCAAACTAGCACGCGGATGATTTGGCCCCTAATTCAAAATTGTTAGAAACAAGTACTCTTTTTTCATACACATGTCCGGTGGCAAGTTATATGGAGTGATAATCACCGACCATAATGAATGATTAAAAGACATTCTAAATGGATTGAACCCATCAGTACATAAGCCAAGATAAACATTTCGAGATTCAGCAGCAAATCTAGGATGTAGATATCTACAATTTTTCCACTCCGCTACATTAGATGGATGACTCATTTCTCCGTCTTTTGCTTCATGCTCTGCGTGCCACCTCATTGCCTCTACGGTTTTATCGCTTTGATACATTCTTTTAAGTCTATCGCCTATAGGTAAATACCACATACGATTGAAAGGTATTTTTGTCCTGCCCTTGCTTGGCTTATATCGGGAAGAAGCGCAAAATTTGCATTTTTACCATTTCTCATCTTTTTTGCAGAAGATCATACAATTTTGAACACACACGTCAACTATATAGAATGGGAGTCCTAAATTTGCATCAATTTTTCAGTTTCATAATATGAACCCGTTGCCTGATTCTCCTCGAGCAAATATTCTATAAACTGTTCTGCCCAAGGATCCATGCATTTTTCTGATAGATTAAAATCAAATTTAATGTTCATGAACCCAGCAGCTAAAGATAACTGTGAGTGACTTTCATGACAACCATCATACAATGGATTTTTTGAAGCTTCTAACATGTTATAAAAATTTTGTGCTTGTTCATTAGGTTCTTCTTCATTATTATATTCTTCTTCTTTCTGATTATAGTACTGATCATCAGTCGTTGTCTCACGAAATGCATCCATCAGTATTTCAACATATCTATTACCGGATGTGCCAAGTGTTTCATCACTAGTACTACCACGCGTACCTCCCTGATTTCTTTGGACATCACCCAGTCTACTCGTCCCTAACTGAACATTCAGCTCTTCTCCATGTTTATACCAAATATAATAATTTGGAATAAATTCTCGACTATATAGATGATTTCATATTTTCTGTCCCGGAATAAATTTATCGTTTTTTGCAATTAATACAAGGACATAAAAACTTACCTCCGCTACTTTGAGCTATTGGTTGACTATTTGCAAAATTCATGAACGGCTCCATGCCTTGTGCAAATTCCGCCGATATATTTCTTGTTTGACTATCAATATTTTTGGACATCCAATCTCTCGAATTATTATAATTTCCCTATATGTTTGAAGTTTTTTTCCCCTTCGATTCTACAAATTAAAGAATTGGATGGGGCATATATATATATATATATATATAACATTTTGCCACTACTTGCCACTACTTTGCCACTAATTTTCCATTACTTTGCCACTACTTTGCGATCACAATAGTGTAGTCGCTTAAATTTTGGTATACCTAACACGAACATGTTTTTTATGTTATCACTTTGCCACCACTTTATGACTGAAGAGCCACTCCAAATGTAGTTACAAATTGGTCGCATATTTAGCGACCAATATGCAACTAACATGTGGTTTTTCCAAAAGTAGTCGCTAATCAGTTGCTACTTTGCGACTGATTAGCGACTGCCAACACATGTCGCAAAATAGTCGCAGTTTAGTATTTTAATGGTTGCATATTACGATCAATATGCGACTATAGGTTTTATTCACACTTTTGCGACCACTTTGTGACTACATCTCTGTAGTCGCAAATTGGTATCAAAATCGTAGCAAATGTTATCGCAAATTTTGCGATTACGTATGTGGTCGCAAAATGCAATGGCATTTTGGCAATTTTCTTGTAGTGCAAGAACGAGCACAACACCTCCCTCAATTCATTCCCGCCAATAAAAAGTTACCAATCACTCAAACATACATCTCTTTTCATAATGTTTCTTTCTTTTATGTTCATCTCTCTCGCAAATTTATTTTCTCACTAAGTCTGAAAGAGAAGACACTAATGGTCGTATTTGCATCATTTGCATTGATATATACTTATGTATTAGAAAAACATTAAAAATTTCACAATTTCAAAAAACCAAAAGTATCTTCATTTCATTTGCATTCCGTGTGTTATGATGGAGTTTAGAATCATAATGAATTTTACTTCCATTTGCATATGGATCATGGTTAAACTATCGTGTTAAATTGCACTTAGGTCTAAGATTGGAACCCTTGCTAAAAGTATTATGATTTTTGCACCATTTCAAAATTTAGGAACTTTGCATTGTGCCACAACCTAATAGGTAGATCATTCTTTGGTATTGAAATGTGTATGATTTGAGTGTAACTTCATGAATTTCAGCTTGAACCGGATTTGAAATTATCTTGTTTGCATCTTTCCTAAAATGTGCTCATGGATACCAATATACACATTTGGTTTTCTTTCATCGTCTTGTCACTCTCTTCTAACATGGATGGCTGAATCGGGGAAAAAGTCTAAATCAACTTGAACAATTGTCATCGTGCTCATTTGAACCCCACTTTAGTAGCAGTGCGTAATACCACATGAACAAATACAAAATTTAAATTTTCTACACAAACTTTATTCCGTATGCCTTTTTTAATAAATCCATTAACGGTGTTAATAATCCGTTAAAAATGTTTAGTCAGCTAACACCATAGCAAATATCGAACTAATGTTTATACAAAACGATGTCATTTTGTATATTAAACAAAACAACGTTGTTTTAAGTTAGGATTAAATAAATAAAAAATTCTTCGTCCTCCTTTGCCTTCCTCTTCCAAATCCAAAAGGAAAATCTTTAATTTCTTCAGCTATACCAGAACAACTGAATCATTACAAGCAGACATGATAAAAAAAATTCTTTAGCATTGGTTGAAACAAACGAAGCTTTTCGCTTTTTAATCTTCTTTTTTGTTATTGGTTGTTTCTCATTTGGGTGTGAATCGTTGAAGATAATATGTTATGCAACTTTACTATTCTTATTAGCATCAAAAACAAATGCAATTTGATGAACGTCAATTTGTTTCCCAAAATTATTTATTTACTTATTCATAAGAAGTTTAGAAAAGCGGTGTGTGATGTGGTATGTTCAAATTTGTATTTGTTTAGGAAAAATCATACTGCAATTTACCAGCCTCATTTGTTGACGTGGAAATCTGTTAAAAAAAACTTGTTTCTTCTTTGTTTGAACTTCAATGAAAAAGCAGGGAAAGGAGGAAGAAGAAGAGTGAATTTTTTTACCTCTAACTTAAAAAGACGTCATTTTGTTTGAACTGCAAAACAACGTCGTTTTGTGTTGTATATTTGTTCGGTATTTGCCACGATATCAACTGACTCAATATTTTTTTACGATTTATTAATACTGTTAATGGATTTGATGAAAAAGGCACATGGGTAAAGTTTGTGTAGAAAATTTAAATTGTGTATCTGTTCATGGGGTATTACGCATTGTTACTAAATTCAGGTTCAAATAGGCACGACGACAATTTTTTAAGTTAATTTAAGCCCTTTTTCCTGGTTGAATCCTCCTCTTTGGGACAGTTATAAAACTCCCCAAACCAATCCTTTCCTTGAAGCCAGGACTATTATTGTGTGTAAACATTGTGTAAGTCCTTTTTCTATAATCTTTACTTTGAAAAACATGTGAGTTTTGAGATCGACAATGTTAAGACTTTCATGTAGAGGCTAAGACTTTCATGTAAAGGCTAAGACTTTCATGTAGATTCTAGCTTCATGTAGACTTTCATTTCACCATTATTGTCCTTTTCCTCATAGCATTTTATGCTATTTATCCACCCGTAACATTCACTCTAATATAGCATTGCATTCTATACATAAGTGCATGCATTTCGCATCTTTGCATGGTATCTCTAATGTTTCTAGGTGCAACACGCAAAAAGAGAAGATTGGAACTTGGCCATAGGCAACCAAAGGTTGGAGAAAGAGATAGGACAAGTGAGATAGCCATTTGCGTATGGAGTTCACGCAATCGGCCAGTTGGCCAATCGCCTAACGAGCGATCGCCAAGGCCGATTGCCCAAGAAGATCACCCAATCCTGCCTCCTCCCCAAAGTATCGGCCAGTCCTGTGCCTATGCAATTTTTTTTTTTAATTTTATGCTAACTGGTTTGTCCCAGATTAAACCAAAAAATTGTATTAGGAATATTATATAAACCATTCTATGTCACAATTAATCAAAGTTTTTCTTCTACTTTGTTCGTTGGGGCCGATTGTTGGAGGAGACTTTTGCATTTGGATTGTGTTCTTGGTACTTGCACTTCCAGTGAAGAATTTATTATCCCTATCTCTTGTTTTATGTTTAGGTACTCTTATTTCATTGTCTTTGCTATTACTATGAATATGTGTGAATAGTTTGCTTTATAGATTGTGCATAAAGTAGATTTGGTGTTGTTTATGTAGATTAGATAACAAATCACTCATGTTTAGGATTTGCTTAATGCTAACATTCAAATAGCTAATAAATCCCTAAAATTGTGATGTTTTGCTCCTAAGAGGTGTAGAAAAAATGTGTAGGTAAAACCTAAATATGTCTATCACATCTTATCCAATGAGAGTTCATGTCTAAGGTGATAGGTATAATAAGATAGAACTGAATTTAAGGATTGCTAGTTTGAAAATTACGGTTCAAAATACTTGATTAATCTATTGGCTAGTAAATAGATTATTGCCACGAGAGTGGATTAGCCTATCAGAAAGTGTTCTATATCTTAGGGATTCATCTAATCGAACTTGTACCATCATTAGCCAATGAAAATTTACCACGTGTCGAATGCATTACCCATGGTCCATATATTTTATTCATCGAATTAAACTTATTGTTTTACTTTAACCAACTAAAACCCCCAATTAGAATCTACCTATATTTAGGTATTTCATGAATTCTTAGTGTGCTAATTTTCCTTCCCTGTGGATTCAATACACAACTATTACTTCAATTGCTCCGCACTTAGAGTCGTATTAGGGATTAAAACTTAAAACCCCATCAATCCCACTCACACACATGTTACCACCCATTAGTGGATGGAAATTGGCTGGTTTGAATGGGATGACAAAATCGGCCCTCCTTAGTACATCATTTGAGAATGGTTGTGAGATTCATCTATTGCATCAATTCTTCGAACAATGCAGAGATACAGATGATGAAATCAAGGATCTCTATAACAAGGAAAGGTAGCCAACACCATCAATAAACTTGTTTGAGATAGAGAATCCAAAGAGTTTCTTTTCCATGATATTTTACACGAGTTAACTTTAACAATACCTTTTTGATTCAGGATTTTACGTCCATGTTATGTTTTCAGCTCTTGCAGAAAAGCTAAAGATAACTGATATAGCACCTTCTCAAAGACCAATCGAATTTGCAAAATTTTCCTCCCAAATTCTTTAAGGCATGATTACCAATATGAGTAGGAGTTTATCTAGTTCCTACTAACTTTCAGATTATAGAGATGAAAAAGGTTCAATTATGCCTTTGATTTTTGCAAGGTCTTTCTTGGATATAGTGAGTGTTGTTGTTGATTTGCCAAAGAAGGTGTGTTTCGAAAACATTGATAGCAAAGTCGTAATTAAAGTGGGATCTACAAATGGGATCTTCTTATATGAAGATCTTATTGAAGGGAACAAGTAATCCAAGAGGTGAAAATTAGTTTTTTTGATGCATATGTGGTCAATTAAGTCTTAGATAGAAACAATCCTATCACAACAAAGAAGTTTATTCACAATAGAAAGATGAAAAGCAAGGTCAAGAACTAAAGGATCAAGGGCGATCTTCATATAACCTTATATCATCTTATTGCCTGAGAGGTGTGTTAGGTAACAACATTGATACATGGTTAAATGTAAGGAGACCTCAAAATCTTTTTCCAAGGTTAGAGCAATTTTTACTCCAGAGCATAACGAGAAAAATGAAGATGTTCTAATAGACTTAACGAACAGGGTTTTGTAACTGAAGAAGACCAATCATAGCACTTGTTTCACAATGAGTTCCAATGTTTGCCTTGGTTGAAGTCTAAGAAACACAACCTAATGACTTTAAAGTAGTGGTTGATCGGAGAAAATTCATTGGTACTTTATTTGGTTATTTTACTTTGAGTCTATTCATTCTTTCTATTTGACTAATTTTCATACTAGGATAAGTATATGAAAATATGTTTATTACTAATCTATATTTTCTTGTCTTTGAGTCGGTCTACTTGTTTGAACTTTGCCTATTATTGTGTCAAAAATTTCAGTTAGAAACTATGATCATTCTTTGGAATTAATTGTTTATATGCTAACTTTTATAACATTAGAACAACTTTGGATTGTAGAGTTTCATGAATGAAAAACCCATACGTAGATTAACTTACGAAGAAAACCATGTCATTTGAGAATTCAAATGATCCAGCTCTAACCCCAACCCAAATGATTTCAATTTTCTTATCATGGTATTTGTTTTGCATTGAACTTGATTCACTTCTTGAGCTCGGTATGGTTTCCCTACCTCTTGCATTTAAATTTGTGAACCTCGTATGTAAAACAAGATATGAATTAAGTGGAAATGAGTTTGTACAAGGGCGTAAACTCGCATCATTTAAACTTCATGAAAATTTGTTCAGAAGATTATTGATAAAAATACAATAATACCCTTAAAAATAGAGAAAATCTATCATCGAAAGAATAACTCGATAAAAAATAAAATGATACCATAAAAATAAAGATAAGTTGATCTTAACAAAGTAAGAAGAGGGAGAAGAATTGAACTTTAATATGAAAATACTATCTTTTTAGGGAAATACTTAAGAGAAATCAGTATCTAAAGTTTTTATCCATACTTACTTAATGAGACCACACATTTAAAGATCTTTAGGAGTAGTGAGGTTATTTGGAATTTTCAATATAGTTGTGGATTTGATTGGGATTATTGCTGAGATTGTGGTAAAGTACATAGAATTATTTGTCTAAAATTTATGTTGTTTGATGTAGACTACATAGTTGGGATCATGTAGTGTTCTAAAGGTGATGCAAGTTTTTACATGTGTAATTTCTTAATTTGGTTACATATGTATACAACCAACTATTAAGCATCTTAATAAAGTTTGGTTTAGTTTCTTTTATTATAGTTTATATTGTTTTATTCAGGTTCTTATACACAAAAAGAGATACAAAGACGATCGGATCATGCATTGTCATCGACCGTCGGTCAGTCTCATGGCTATGACAAACCATTTTTACGCTCTTGGCCTATAGTCATGAAATATTGTCATTTTCGTCGTTCGCACATGTTCCACGACCGCAACTTAACACTCGGTAGCACGATCCAGTGCAACTACCACGGTCAGAAGCACCTCAGCCTACAGCTCGCACACCCCAAGTTGCCACAATTGCAGCTTGAACAAACAACATGTGAGCTCCAATGGTCTGAAATGTCTCGACCCTCGGTCGGGAGCATTCCAATCTGTGGGGCCCACGCTTTTACTGAACAATTTCTCCCCTCTCCTCGAAGTTACGAGCATGCGGTATGTAGTATAGAGAGCGCTCTTACCAAGCGACCGCAACCATGCAGGCGTCCTACGCCAGGTATATTTTCAAATTTTAACTTCCTTCCCACTTAAGATTACCCAATTATTTTACCCAAGCTCATGAAAACACATTATAAAAGATATTCTTAAATGCTTATTTGGATAAAAAACACATTATTCCTTATCAATTTCCTCTTCAATATAGGTTTTCATCCAAATTCTTTTTTTTAAGTTTCAGGGTTTTCAAAAGTGAGTAGTATAAGTTAAAGTAATCAGAAGGGGATTTTAATATTTTCATAAAAATAAGGTCTACTTCCTAAATTTGTACTGTTTTCTTTATCGAGATTTAGAGTTTTTTTAATTCTAATTCATTCATGAGAAAATCTTGTTAATAATTCATAAAGAGTCCTTAGGCATGGAAAATAGCATCACTAGGGCAATATGTAGATTTTTACAGATCTTGGATTTGCATGAGCACAAACTTGAATTAGTGGTGCAGAATTATTGAAAAACACTTATGAATAAGCTTGATTCATCATGGGTAATATGGATTAACTTGATTTTACACATAAAATTATATTATTTTTGAATTTTAATTTTGTTACATTTAATAAAAAAAAATCAATATTCAATTTGGAATACTAGCATTATGTTTGGTTAGTAAAATTTTATTTTCATCTTGTTTCTTGATTAGATATTTTACAGCATTGAGACATTAATTGTGTTGAATTTTTTTCTCAATTTCTAGGGTTTCATAAAAATTTTGTGTTTTTTGAAAGAGATTCAAGACTAGTTTGATAAACTGAAGTTTTTCATTGATTGAGAATTTTCTGCTACACAAACAGTCATAAGGCACTGCCTTTTATACACGTTTAAGAACTCAAAGAACATGTAAAACCTACTGACAAATTATCACACTAAACCATTGTCTTCAGCTGCCAAAACATTAAACCGATTGTGAAGTTTAACTTCATTGAATGCGCTCCTCTAATCCTTGCTCGTACTTCTCTGCAAAGTCTTCAGAATGTCCTTTTGTCCCTCTGTTTTTACTTCTGCTTTCTCTTCTGCAAAGTCTGTTTTTACAGACGACCGTTGCTTCTCAGTTTTGGGCTTCCACTTCAATTTTGCAAGGCCCACTTTGTTCACTTCGACATGCTTGAGTGATGAGACGACAATGTTTTGAGGAGCAGTGTTAATACCCCCCCTCTCAAACTCGGCGTTGGTGGAGAAGTAACACCGAGTTTGTAGCGAAGATGTCTGCAAGCTGCTGATGTGCAGGAACATGCTTGACAAGAAGTGAACCAAGTGCAACTCTCTCACGAACGTAGTGATGATGAGTTTCAAAGTGTTTACTCCTCTTGTGAAAGGCTGGATTTGCAGTTAAGTATACTGCAGAAAGGTTATCACAATAAAGTTCAGGAGTAGAGTGCAAAGGAATCCCCAGTTCTCGTAAAACTGAACTCAACCAAGTTAGTTCAGAAGCTGTTTCTGAGAGTGATCTATACTCAGCTTCTGTTGAGCTCTTTGCTATAGTCTGCTGCTTTTGTGAGGACCATGAGATCAAATTTGAACCCAAAAACGTGCAGAATCCGCCTGTTGATCGTCGAGTGATTGGGCAGCCAGCCTAGTCACTGTCACTATATGCACGTAGAGTAAAATCTGAGTGTTGAATGAAAGAGATTCCCATTGTAATGGTGCCTTTAATGTACCTCAAAACTCGCTTCAGCAGTTGAAAATCAGAAACTGTAGGTTTATGCATCTTTTGGCATACAAAATTGACTGCAAATTGAATGTCAGGACGAGTCAAAGTGAGGTACTGAAGCTTACCAGCAAGGCTTCGAAAGTAAGTAGGATTTTCGAAGGCTTCAGTTTGATGAGGTGTATGATGAGGGTTCAGAAGAAGAGGTGTAGCAACTGTTGCGCAGTCCTGCAAACCTGCAGCAAAGAGTAAATTCTCTGCATACTTTTGCTGCGAGAGAAATAAACCTCCATTATAAAAATGAGCCTGAATACCAAGGAAGTAGCTCAATGTACCCATATCTTTCATACGGAAATGCTTGTTTGAATCAGTCAATAAACTCCCTAAAACCTCTGAATTGTTGCCTGTAATTACCATATCATCAACATATAGAAGCAGCATGATAATGACCTTGTGATTTGTATAAACAAAGAGAGATGGATCTGGCTTACTGCATCTGAATCCAAATTCTAAGAGATAAGTACTAAACTTATCGAACCATGCACGAGGAGCTTGCTTAAGACCATACAAAGCTTTGTGCAATAAACAAACATGATCAGGCTTTGTTTTATCAATAAATCCAGCAGGCTGTTTCATGTAGACTGTTTCTGACAAATCACCATGTAAGAAGGCATTCTTGACATCTAATTGTTTGATAGGCCACTGCATTACAGTTGCAACATGAAGTACAGTTCTAACAGTTGCTGTGCGAACCACTGGACTATAAGTTTCAAGGTAATCTATACCTTCTTCTTGGTTGAATCCTTGAGCAACTATTCTGGCTTTGAGCTTGTCTAAGGTTCCATCTGCATGTAGCTTGGTTCTGAAAACCCATTTGCTTCCAATAACATGCATATCAGAAGTGCATGGAACAAGAGACCATGTTTTTGTCTCAGCACAATTATCCATTTCTTCTTGCATTGCTTGAAACCAACCTGGATGTTTCAAAGCAGAGTGTACTGTTTTTGGTTCTTGACAATCTGTTTTTGATGTAAGAAGAGCATACCTGGGATTAGGCTTGCGTATACCAGCTCGTAGCCTAGTGACCATAGGATGTTGAGGCAGATCAGAAGCAGCTGTGGCTGGATCAATTTGCAGAGATGTTGTTGGAGCAGTTTGAGCTGAAGCTCGAGTGACTGTCCCACTAGAAGAAGAAGAGTTGTTGTCGCCTATAGGAACATGATCTAAGCATGCCGTAGGCCCAGAACAACCTTCTTCTTCAGCAGTAGTTACTACCAAGTCATAAGCGTCTGAAGTGGAGTGATGTTGGGGTTGTGATAAACCGTAGTCAGAAGAGTGATCTGGAGCCTGAGTTGAGGGTTGAATAGGTGAAGTAAAAATTGGTTCAAATGTCTCAGAAGCAGACTGATTTGAGACAGTAGGTAAACAAAAGCTCTTTAGCCATGCATTATACAAGGCAGATTGTGGCAGATGCTGAAATGAACTGTAATGGTCCTGAAAGGGAAAGTGTTCCTCATTAAACACAACATGTCTACTGATATAAACTCTACCAGTAGGTGGATAGAGGCATCTATATCCTTTGTACTTTTGATTATAACCAATGAACACACATTTAAGGGATCGTGGATCAAATTTGTTGGATGCATAGTCCCTCAGCACAGGATAGCAAGCACAACCAAAAACTCTTAAAGAAGAGTAATAAGGAGTGGTGCCATGGAGCTTCTGATAAGGAGAATCCAGAGATTGCAGAGTTGTTGTAGGTAGAAGATTGATTAGGAAATTGGATGTAAAAAGAGCTTCAACCCAATAATTTTGAGGAACCTTGCTTTCAAACATCATTGACAATCCCAAATCAAGTAAATGCCTATGTTTTCTCTCTGCCTGGCCATTCTGTTGAGGCGTATGAGGACAGGAAACTAGTTGTTGAATACCACATTGACTGAGATGTTCAAGAAATCTTTTACTAGTGAACTCTCCTCCACCATCACATTGAAAAGAGCCAATCTTAGCATCAAACTGATTTTCTACTAGCTTCTGAAAATTGATGAAAGTTGCAAAGAAATCTGATTTCAGCTTTAAGGGATAAAACCAGCAATATCTTGACCAATTATCAATCAGAATTACATAGTAACGAAAGCCTTGCACTGATACAACTGGTGCAGGCCCCCAAAGGTCACAATGAATCCTTTGAAGTGGTCTAGTTGCAACAAAATCTGAAGCATTAAAGGAAAGACGAACATTCTTGCCAAGTCTACATGAGTCACACATAAGCTTGGTTCTTTTATTTATAATAATAGCATTTGAAGAAGATAGTTGCTGAAGAACTTGAGCATTAGGATGTCCCAATCGCCTATGCCATGTTACATCACTGGCAGAGTGTTGCAAACTTGAGTGAAAAACATGAGCTTGAGCAGTTGGCTTATCCTTCAGCACATAGAGTCCAGCATCATTGCTTCCCAGCATTATTTGCTTCTTGGTTACCTTGTCCTTAACAATTACTCCATTACAGTCAAACTCAAAAGAGCAAGGATAGTCATTCGTAATTTTAGAAACTGAAAGGAGAGATTTTGTTATATTTGGACAGACAAGTACATTCTATAATGGCAACATACCTGAGGAAGATGTTAACGTGGTTGAGCCTGCGTGAGTAATGGGTAAGAAGTTCCCATCAGCCACCATAACTGAGTCTGATCCAGTATAAGGACGAGGTTGATGCAGATTCTGAGCAGTATTAGTAATGTGGGCACTTGCTCCTGTGTCTGGGAACCATTCAATGCCTGATGAATCACTTACATCTGTTATTCTCATAGCTGTCATTGCAGCAGGCACTTCTTCTAGTTGATACGAGTTGTCAAATCTATGCCAGCAGCTTAGTGCATGATGTCCTCTCTTTCCACAGATTTGGCATACAGGCCTTGAGTTAATATCAGATGTTGTTTGAGAGGTTTGATAGGGTGGTATTTGTTGGTGAAAACCACGCCCTCTTGTTGGGAAATTACCTCTTCCTCGATTTCCTCTTCTGTATACTTGACTTCTGCCTCGGTTCACATAATAACCTTGAGGGGTTTGAACTGTGTTGAAAGCCATATGAGGTGAGATATCATTTGTAGTAAGATAACTCTGCAGTCTGTCTTCATAAGCAGTGAGTCGTGGAACAATATCCTCAAAGGTTGGAGTTGGGACATTATCCATCGTTCCTTCAATACTTGTTTTGATGGGTTCATATTCTCGTCCTAAACCATGGAGAGCAGCAAAAATTTTCATATTTTCTGTAACCGAGCTTCCTATAGACGTAAGCTGATCACAAATGAGTTTTATTTCCTTGAGATAATCAGCCATAGTTTTATCATGCTTTGAAACAGTTTGTAGTTTTCTCTGCAGCTCAAAAAGACGAGAAGATGACACTCTGTTGTAGTGACGAGCTAGTGAAACCCAGACTTCTTGAGATGTCTTACAGTCGACCACAACACCTAGAAGTTCTTCAGAGAAAGATCCCAGGAGCCATGAACGAACAATCGATCTGTTTGCATTTATTCCAGGCACATTGATAAGAGTGGGAGGTTGAGGCGTAGCACCTGTGATAAACCCAAGTAAGTTCTGCCCTGAGAGAAAAGCTTCAAACTGTGTTTTCCAGAGAATATAATTTCTCTGAGTAAGTGTGATAGTCACACAGTTAGAAATGTTCAAAGAGGGAGATGAATACACTTCAGGATTCGTATCAGCCATGATGGCTCTGATACCATGAAAGAGATTCAAGACTAGTTTGATAAACTGAAGTTTTTCATTGATTGAGAATTTTCTGCTACACAAACAGTCATAAGGCACTGCCTTTTATACACGTTTAAGAACTCAAAGAACATGTAAAACCTAATGACAAATTATCACACTAAACCATTGTCTTCAGCTGCCAAAACATTAAACCGATTGCGAAGTTTAACTTCATTGAATGCGCTCCTCTGATCCTTGCTCGTACTTCTCTGCAAAGTCTTCAGAATGTCCTTTTGTCCCTCTGTTTTTACTTCTGCTTTCTCTTCTGCAAAGTCTGTTTTTACAGACGACCGTTGCTTCTCAGTTTTGGGCTTCCACTTCAATTTTGCAAGGCCCACTTTGTTCACTTCGACATGCTTGAGTGATGAGACGACAGTGTTTTGAGGAGCAGTGTTAATATTTTTAATGTATGGAACTTAGAGACAAAGTCTATTTGAGCTCATGCAATCTACACACGAAATCGAGGACTGGGAGAGGAAGGCGATACAAACATATTTTGATTGGAAATGCTGAGCCTCATAACAATAATTTCCAGTGGATGATAACTACATAAGAGATACCCTTGGCTCAGATGTTGATAGGAACTCGAGCTAGAGAGGAGCAAGCGAGAGAGATCCTTCTTGATAGTGATGACTTGCAGAACATGAGACTTTATGACGATGACAAGCTCATTATCTTGCTCACTTTGTGCACTATAGAATTAATGGAGCTTTGAGATGATGTAACTTGGTATTTAGAGGGGCTAGGATTTTGAGTTTTCATCGAGGTGGAATATCCTATTTTCAAATCGTGTACAACAGAGTTCTTGAGCAACGTCACAATATTTTGCCTCAGATGTGCTGACCCTTAGCTTAGGATGGAGTCCTCATTTTTAGGATTTGAAGAGTTGAGCATTCATTTATAGTTGCTCGGATGGAAGTGCCTTAGGCTTTGAATACAAAGACGCAATTGCTTTTGACTGAAGAACACCCTTTGTTTCAGGCCATGCGGATGCAACTCACCATTCATTTTGTACATAAGCTTTTCTCCAGCACTATTTTCTCCAGGATCATTCAGAATGGTGCTCTTGAGACAAGTTCTTAATCTTCCACAGCCCTTTCATTCAATCACTTTAAAGAGTTAGATTTACAGAGCTGCTTACTTCACACTTGGTTCAAGGGAATCATGATATGCATGACCCTGAGACTATTCCCAACATTGAAGGCATTATCACACTTTCCCTGATGCTTTAAAAATCCAAACATATGCATACACTGCATTATAAAGGTAAACATGCCTTAGATTGAGCCTATCATTTTAGATTTCAAATACTTATTGATGTAGCTTTGAGCCCATACCGTTTTGCATATTGTTGCTCCTATACCATTGGATATGGAAGATAATTCTTTCCATTGAGACCATTCCACCAATTAAGCAGGGATCGACGAGATACACGATGTAAATTTTATGGATCTCAAAGTGCATCCAAGATTTTTGACCATATGACATTACCTAATAATAGAAATTGTAAATATAATTTAACTATGATTAGTAAGTCATTAGTGAGTTAAGTATGATTAACAGTTTGTACATAAAGATACACGAGTCTTATTTTCACAATGAATGAAGAATTCATTTTCCTCAGCTCGTTCTTTTTCTTTTGTTATGGTATTAGAGCGTTGAGCCAAAGTTCAGGGTTTTCTTCATTCGATTTTTGTTCTTCAATAAATTTTTTCTCTTTTTTGTTGATCTCTGATTAATCGGTTTTTTCTTCCAATTAATCGATTTCTTTTCATTTTATTAGATTTTTTCCGATATTTTATTCTCCGATAAAATCTATTAGGCCTTCATGGGGAAAAGGCGTTGCAATTCAAAGTATCGCACGCTATCTCCATCTTTGAAAGTTGCCGAAGATGAATCCCAAAATCGCCGTGATATTCATGTGTTGTTCTTCTTCAAGAAGACATTTGTGGTTCGTCATCGCGTAATGTGAACATGTTTCCTCCTTCTCGGCCTTTTGAGGTATCAAATTCACCTGATAATCAACATAGTCCATATCATCTACACAGTTTTGACCATCCCGGTTTAGTTCTAGTTTCAGAACTCTTAGATGGAACTAACTATGGAATTTGGATCATTGTCATGACTAATAGTCTAGAAGCAAATAATAAGGTTGGTTTCATAGATGGTTCGATTCTGGAACCTAAAGAAGATAATCCATATTACAAGATTTGGTGTCGTTGTAATAGTATGGTCAAATCTTGGCTTTTTAATAGTGTGTCAAAACATATATATTCGAGTATCTTATGCTTCAAATCTGCTGCTGATATAAGGATAGATGTACATACAAGATTCCACAAAACGAATCTGCCAAGAATTTAAATTTTGCAACAACTCCATTCTCTTCGCCAATAATATGGACTTATCTTCATATCATACTCAAACTCAAATAGATTGGGAGGAGCTGCATAATCTTCAAGTAGCAGCTACAACAGTTGAATATTTTGGTTTTTGAAAGAGAAGCAAATCATGTAATCGATTTTCTCATGGGTTTGAATGATAGTTTTGATCATATTCGCAGTCAAAATCGTATGAAAAAAGAGTTTGCCTAGCCTTTCAAAAATTTATAACATCCTTGGTCAAGAAGACTCTCAAAGATCTGCAAGAATTCAACATTATAATAATGTTGAACCAACAACTTTTCATGTTTCTTCAAATTCACATAAAGGGAACAATCACAAAAACAAGCCAAACTGCTCACATTGTGGAAGACTCGCCTATTTTCAAGATAGGTGCTATAAGAAACATGGATATCCTGCAGAAATGGCTTAGAGAAATCGATTTCATAAAGGATCTGCTTTAACAAACTTGATGACTAGTGAACAACCAGTTGATGTGTCTTCAAAATAATCCGTTAAAAGTACTCAGAAAATTCCTCCTCCTACAAATCTTACTCCTGAACAAATGCAACAGTTCATTGCTTACTTTAGTACTCAGATTCACAATCATAGCACTACACCAACACAAGAAGGATCTCTAGCTTTTACTTAGTCGTACCATCCACTTCTAAAGTGTCTAGTACTTTGCTATCTCTTCATAATCTTTTTGATTATAACATGCCATCTACGCTTTCTTTTGGTGATGTTATAGTCGATTCAAACTCATGGATAATAGATTCAGGAGCCACTCATCATGTTTCCCATTTTTCTTCCCTATTTTCCAATCTAACACTACTTTCAAATACCTTTGTCATTTTACCTTCATGATTAACAGAGAGCATTGTTGGAATAGGTTCAGTGTTTTTGAGTGATCAAATTGTTTTAAAAACTGCTTGTTAGTTCTTGCATTTTAAGTTTAATCTGTTAAGTGTGAGTTCTTTAACTCATGACACATATTCAGTGATCAATTTCACAGCTACGTCTTGTTTTATACATGACCTCACTAGTGAATTGATGATTGGAAAAGGTAAACGTTTTTCCAATTTTTATATTTTGGAACATCAATCTTTAAATCATGAATCTCCTTTATCAGGTAAACACAAGCTCTTCTACTGTTATTGACTTTGACACTTGGCATGCTCGTTTAGGACACCTTTCTTAGGCTAGTATAGATCTTTTGTCTAAGATATTACATTTGAAAATTCCAAAATCCAAATATTTTCGTCATTGTAATGTATGTCCTCTTGCAAAACAAAAACATTTGTCTTTCCCCATTTCAAATAAAATCAGTGATGCATCTTTCGATTTATTACACGATGGGGTCCATTTTCTGTTTCTACTATAGAAGGTTTCAAATATTTTTTTGACAATTGTTGATGATCATAGTCGAACAACTTGGGTGTATCTTTTAAGAGTAAAATCAGATGTTTTACATATCTTTCCCCAATCTGTCACATTAGTTGAAAATCAGTACAATAAGAGAGTCAATCAGTTAGGTTTGACAATGTTCCTGAACTCTCTTTTGTAAAGTTTTACAAAGACAAAGGTATTCTCCCTTATCATTCTTGTCCTAAAACACCAGAACAGAATTCAATTGTTGAAAGGAAGCATTAGTACATCTTGAATGTTGGTAGATCTTTAATGTTCCAATCACATATTCTTCTTTCATATTTGGGAGATTGTATCCTCACTACTGTTTTTCTCATAAACCGAATTCCCTCTCCCATCCTTAATAATAAAACTCCTTTAAAGTCCTTACAACTAATCAACCTGAATACCACCAATTGAAAGCATTTTTTGTCTTTGTCACCAAAGTACATCCCTGAAATCTAGAACAAAGTTTGATCCAAGAGCCAAAGCTTGTGTATTTTTTGGTTATCCTAATGGATACAAATGATATAAATTATTAGATATTGAGACAAATAGCATCTCCATTTCCAGGCATGTTGTGTTTCATGAAGCAACAAAAGTTTTCTTTCCCAGTCCTGTTATTCCCGATGATTGTTAACATTGTGTAACAACATCATCTTATGATACGATGCCTTATGCAAAGTCATCTTCTGATGAAAGTTTGCCTTTAGCAATTTCATCACAAAGATCACGAAAAAGACCTAAATATTTACAGGACTATCATTGTAACTTCTCCTCTCTTTATCTATTATCAGATTGTTTGTCATATCACAGATTTTCACCATCTCATTTTTCATTCATCAACTCTATTCTTATCTGTTCTGAACCCCGCAATTTTACTAAGGCAAAGAGATCCAAAGAATGGTGTGATGGGATGTATGTTTAGTTCTTTAGAAAGTCATGATACTTGGGATGTATGTTCTCTTCCTACGAGGAAAGAATGTAAGAATATTGAGATTATAGAGGAGAAATGTGAAGAATTGAATCTCAAAACTCAAAGAGAAGTATGAGAAAATGAGAAATGACTTAGACTTATGGAGAAGAATCTCCTAAGAGTATATTATACATTGAGTCTTTACAGCCCTTTTATAGAGGATTTACAATGTGAACACAAAAGAAAACGAATTCAAACTTGTGGATGAGTTTGAATAGAGGAGGAGCCTGTCAACAACCAATGAGAAGAGAGGAGACAGCATGGGCATGACTGTTTGGTGTGGTTGCCAAGACTGTGTGCAGCATGGGCATGACTGTTTGGTGTGGTTGCCAAGACTGTGTGCAGCATGGGCATGACTTTTCACCTTGATTCTTCTCCCAAGGTAGCTATTTAACCATTTCAACCATGTGGTTAATAATAACCCATCCTTTTTCATTTCCTTTGTTATTCAAACTGAATTTTCGTGCTCACACTTGCCTTGTAGGTCAAGATAGGTCTTATTTGATTTTCCTATGTCAATACTCCCCTCAAGCTAAAGACTTTGGAATCACCCTAAAGTCTTAAGCTTGGGAACCCAAGGCAACACCTCATTAAAAACCTTATTAAGGAAAACCACTTGGGACAAAACCTTAATAAGGGAAAAGAGTGTGTTGCTCTTGGATTAGGAGACCTTTGATCATGGGTGTGATAAATCAACAAGCCCAAGTTTGCTAAAGATGTTCTTGCAAACTTTGAGACTTGCTGCCTTTGTGAAGATGTCAGCTAGTTGGTCTTCACTCCTTGTATAACATGGCAGAATGGTTCCATCTTGAACTTTCTCCCTAACCTTATGGCAGTCGATCTCTATGTGCTTGGTCCTCTCGTGAAACACTGAGTTTGAAGTTATGTGAATGGCTGCCTGATTATCACAATGGAAGGTAATTGGCCCTGGTTGTGCAATACCGAAATCTTTCAAGAGTGCTTTGAGCCAAGTTACTTCATTTGTCAGCTTCCTCATAGCCCTATATTCTGCTTCAGCACTAGAACATGATACCACCTTCTGCTTCTTAGTCTTCCAAGTGACTAAGTTCCCACCAACGAAGGTGCAATACCCAGTGGTTGATTTCCTATCCACCCTATCACCAGCCCAATCCGCATCACAATACCCGACAATCTCAGTGTTCCCATTCTTGCCCATCCATATACCTTGACCAGGAGATCCTTTGATGTATCTAAGGATCCTTTCTACCATGCTCCAATGATATACAGTAGGCTTTTGCATATGTTGACTTACTTGATTCACAGCAAAACACAAGTCTGGTCGTGTGAGGGTGAGGTAGATCAGCTTCCCAACTAGTCTCCTATACTGAGAAACATCCTTAAATAACTCATCAGCTTTCTCCCCCTTTCCATTGACCTTGTAGCCATCTTCAAGAGGAGTTTTGGCCGGTTTAGCCCCAAGCTTTCCCGTGTCTGTCAACAGATCAAGAGCATACTTTCTTTGGGATAGAAAGAGCCCTTCTTGAGACCGACACACTTCAATACCCAAGAAGTACTTCAACTCTCCAAGATCCTTGATGTCAAATGATCTGTTTAAGAAGGCCTTTGTGGACTGAATTCCTTCCTTATCATCTCCTGTGATGATAAGGTCATCCACATAAACCAAGACCGCCACGATTCCTTTGGAGTTTTGACGAGTGAACAAAGTATGATCTGAATGGGATTTCCTAAACCCATTATCAGTAAGTGTGGAGCTTAATTTGTGATACCAGGCCCTTGGTGACTGCTTCAACCCATATATTGCCTTCCTAAGTCTTAGAACCTGTCCCTCTTTGCAAAAATCTTCAAGGCCTGGTGGTGGAGTCATATACACTTCCTCTTCAAGTTCTCCTTGTAGGAATGCGTTCTTGACATCCATTTGCCATAAGTCCCAAGTCAGATTCGTAGCTAGTGAAAGAACAACCCTTACAGTGTGTAGCTTAGCCACCGGTGCAAATGTATCAGTATAGTCCTCTCCATATGTCTGAGTGAAACCTCTTGCAACTAGACGTGCCTTGTACCTTTCTATGTCCCCATTGCTCTTATACTTGATGGTGAACACCCACTTGGAACTCACAGCCTTCTTGCCTTTGGGAAGTTCTTGTATATCCCATGTATGATTCCTTTCCATAGCTCCCTTCTCATCTCTTACTGCATCTAACCATTCTTTCTTGCTCTCAGCTTCTTCATAAGTCCTTGGAATCTGACTTTGTTCAATCTTTCCAAGGAATGCTTGATGACTAGATGGCAAGAGGTCAAGGGAACAAACAGCTTGTATGGGATGAGCCACGGCCTGGTTGTTGTAGAATACCCTAGTGTTCCTAAGTCTAGTACTCCTCCTTAAATGCTGAACAGGTGGTGCAGCCTCCTCTACAACCGTTTCCTCTTCCATTTGGTGAATAGGTTCCTCTATACCCACTTCCAAGTCGTCTTGTTCTTGATTTTGGGCCATAGCTTCTTCTTGGATTGGAGTTGGTTCTTGAGTTACCACCCTTGTTCATTCTCTTGGGTATCTTGTGAACTACTTAAGGTTCTTGTTTCTTCGTGTCTTGAATCCTTTGGCAGATCATTTCCCAAATGATTCAAGAGAAACCTCAAACTCGTAGCCAAATCAGAAGGTGACCTTGAGAGATCTTTCAATCCTTCCCAATCTTTCTGATCATAATAGCTTTGTTCTTCTATGAACTTGACATCTCTAGACACATATGTCCTGTTGTTGCTCGGATCATAGCACTTATAACCCTTTTGTGTTGTCGAATATCCAAGGAACATACACTTGATGCTCTTTGCCTCCAACTTGTTTCTTAGATCACCTGGAACATACACAAAGCACACACACCCAAATACACGTAAATGATCAATGGAAGGTTTAGTTTTATTGAGTACCTCAAATGGGGATATATCTTGCAAGACTTTGGTTGGAATCCGATTGATGAGGTAGCAAGCAACCAAGACTGCATCTCCCCAAAAACTTTTAGGAACATTGGTATGAAACATCATGGATCTTGCTACTTCCATTAAGTGTCGGTTCTTCCTTTCAGCAACTCCATTTTGTTGTGGTGTGTGTGGACAGCTAGTTTGATGTAGTATTCCATGTTTGTTTAGATGAGCTTTGAATCTTTGACTTGTGTATTCCCTCCATTATCTGATCTTAACACTTTGATCTTGGCATTGAATTGATTAGTAACATAATTATGAAAGTTTATAAATGCCTCATAAACCCTATCTTTAGATGGAAGTAATGTAACCCATGTATATTTCGATTTCTCATCTATAAAGGTCACAAAGTATTTATTCCTATCTCTAGACATGTAAGGTGAGGTCCAAACATCGGAATGTACTAAATCAAAGCAATGCTCATAAATTGTAGACGATTTAGGGAAAACAACACGACAATGTTTGCCAAGGATACAAGCCTCACAAACTGAGTGATCATAAGCGACATTAGGAATTATTAAGCTTAAAGCACGAGCATGAGGATGTCCTAATCTAGCATGCCATAAGACATCTTTATTAGCAAAAACACAGGATTTGAAAGCTAAGGAATCCAAATTGCTTGGAGGGTCTTCAAGAACATAGAGCTCATCTTGAGTTACACCACCTCCAAGTATCTTACCACTCTTAATATCCTGAAAGTAAACATTGTTAGGCCCAAATGTAACATTGCAATTGAGGTCTTTAGTAGCCTTTTGACAGAAACTAGATTAGACTTAAATTTAGGTACAAAGAATGCATTAGTTTCTTTGTCAAATAGTCTTAATTTTCCGGTTCCTTCAATTGGAATACCCTTACCATCAGCTATAGTTACTTGTCCTAGACATGGTTCAATGTTCTTTAACAACCTAGCATTGCTAATCATATGGTGAGAAGCACCTGAATCCACTACCAACTTATGATCTGGTTTATCAAGCGATTTATGGGAGTAGAGTGTGATACCGGAGAGTTTTGAGGCATAGGCCTTGATAGATCCTCCAAGTCACTCTTCTTAACATACTCCATGGATACATTCATAGCTAGCTCCCCTCCTTGGTTGGATGAACTTGCCAGTTCAGTCGCAACCATTTGAGAGATGTTAGCCTTTGAATCCTTGAACCGGTTTGGCTTGAGATGAGGATGAAGTATCCAGCACTTGTCCTTGATGTGGCCATTCCTCTTACAATGCTCACACATCACACTCTTCCTATCCTCTTGCTTAAACACGCTTTTGTTGGCCATGACTAGTTCTCCTTTACCACCAAACAAACCAATGTTACCTTGCTCCCTTTGAATCCGTGAGCACACCTCTTTGAAATCAGGGAGTTTTGGCTCTCTCAGGATGGACTTAATCACATCCTTAAAGGCTGGATTTAGGTTGAGAAGGAGCCCAAATATCTTGTCTTGTTCCTTCCTTTCATTAAGCACCTTTGGATCCATAGAACTTGGTCTCAACATGTCAAGCTCGGACCATGTTGACTAGAACTTGCCCAGGAATTTTGTGAACTCCATATCCTCTTGGTGTAGATCATTGAGAGCCTTCTTAACCTCATACACATGGCTGAGGTTTGAAACATCCCCATACACCCTCTTGAGAGTGTCCCAAAGAGACTTGGCAGTTTCACAATGTGAATAAGCTTCAAGAATGGATGGGTCCAATGAATTTTGGACGAATCCAAGGACTGATTGATCTTCTTGGAACCACCTAGCTTCTTCTTTTCTTGTTGCCTCATCCTTCTTCTCCTTTGGATCATCTATAGATGGAGTATTATCCTCCAAGATGTGATTCCAAAGTCCTTTGCCACAAATGGCTGTCTTGATGGTTCTTGACCATAATGTGTAGTTCAAGCCTTTGAGAACTACTGCTATCACCGTAGGTTTCAGGCTGGAACTAATTTGAACTGTATCCTCCATTGTTAGGCTTTGAAGAGCTCAAAGGAAGCAGCTTTTATGGTTGAATGAAACCGTGAGTTTTTAGTCTAAAGACTGAGAGATTTTGACAGAATTTTAGATTAGAAACTGAGAGATTTGAGTAGAAAAGATAAGAGAATGATCTTATGCTCTGATACCATGTAAGAATATTGAGATTATAGAGGAGAAATGTGAAGAATTGAATCTGAAAACTCAAAGAGAAGTATGAGAAAATGAGAAATGACTTAGACTTATGGAGAAGAATCTCCTAAGAGTATATTATACATTGAGTCTTTACAGCCCTTTTATAGAGGATTTACAATGTGAACACAAAAGAAAACAAATTCAAACTTGTGGATGAGTTTGAATAGAGGAGGAGCCTGTCAACAACCAATGAGAAGAGAGGAGACAGCATGGGCATGACTGTTTGGTGTGGTTGCCAAGACTGTGTGCAGCATGGGCATGACTGTTTGGTGTGGTTGCCAAGACTGTGTGCAGCATGGGCATGACGTTTTCACCTTGATTCTTCTCCCAAGGTAGCTATTTAACCATTTCAACCATGTGGTTAATAATAACCCATCCTTTTTCATTTCCCTTGTTATTCAAACTGAATTTTCGTGCTCACACTTGCCTTGTAGGTCAAGATAGGTCTTATTTGATTTTCCTATGTCAATAAAGAAACTGTTGGTTGCAAATGAGTTTTCAAATTGAAATGGAATGCAAATGGCAGTTTAGAGAGAGATAAAGATCGACTAGTTGCCATGAGGTATACACAACAGGAACGTATTGATTTTGTGGATACTTTTTCTCCTATTGCAAAGATGGTCACTGTGAAAATTTTACTAGTTGTAGGTGCCAAAAAGAATTGGACATTACATCAGTTAGATATCTCCAATGCTTTTTTGAATGGGGAATTATTTGAGAAAATTTATATGGATTTATCTCGTGGATATTCCACAAGAAAGGGGGACTCACTGCCTAATAATGATGTTCTTAAACTCAAAAAGTCTATCTACGGTTTATAGCAAGCATCTTGGTAATAGTTTGTCAAATTTTCTTCTTATCTTGTCAAGCTTGGTTTTCAGAGTAGCAATGGAGATCATACTTGGTTTTTCCAGATTACTTCATCTTTCTCAATCATTATGTTTATGATGATGATATCATCATTGTTAGTGATAATGATTCTCATATTACTTCGTTTATATACCAACTCAATGGTTATTTTCAGTACAAGAAAACAGTCAATTTGACACTCCAATTTGAGACCACATTTGTGGTCACAAATTTTGCGACTTGGGTGCCACGATTTTGCGGCCAATTTACGATTACACGAATGTAGTCGTATATTGGTCGTACTTTTGGGACTAAAACATGTAGTCGCATATTCGTCGCAATCTACAACCAAATTTTAACCAATATCCGAATAACTTGCAACCAGGGTCCGTAGTCGCTATTCCGTCGCAGATTTAGGACTAAATAGCGACTGATATGGTAGACCCATAATGTGGTCGCAATTTGGTCACAAAATTTGCGACCAATATGCGACCACTTTGGAAGTGGCACTTAAGTCACAAAGTGGTTGCTAAACGACAACATGAAAAACATGTGCGAAGTATGTATACATATAAATCATCGACCACACTACTAAGGTTGCACAATAATCACACAAGTAATTGCAAAGTAGTGGCAAAATATTATATATATATATATATATATATATGCCCCATGTCTCTTCTCTCATTTGTAAAATCAAAAGTAAAAATACTCCAAACATGTTGGGGAATTACAATAATTTGAGAGATTGGATATACAAAAGGATTAATAATCAAACAAAACATATATCACTGGAATTTGCACAAGGCATGGAACAGTTCATGAATTTTACAAGTAGTTAGCCAATAGCTCAAAGTAATAGAGGTAAGTTTTTCTATCATTTTATTAATTGTAAAATTGATAAAAAAAAATTCCACGGCGCAAAATTGGAATCATCGGTATAGTCGAGGATTTATATCAAACTATTATGTTTGGTATAAACATGGAGAAAAGTTGGATGTTGAGTTAGGCACAAGTAGTCGTTGTGATGATGTCCATAAAAATTAGGGAGTTACATGTGGTACTAGTGAAGAAACAGTAGGTGCATCCGGTAATAGATATGTTGAAACGGTGACGGATGTATTTTGCGAGACTACGATTAATGAGTAATATAATCATCACGAGGAAGGCTTTAATAATATAGAAGAACCTAATTCATAAGAACAAAATTTTTACAACATGTTAGAAGCTGCCAAAAATCCATTGTATGATGGTTGTCATTAAGGGCACTCATAGTTATCTTTAGCTGCTCGGTTCATGAACAATAAGTCTGATTTTAATCTTGCTGAAAAATGCATGGACTTCTGGGCGAAGCTGTTTACTGAATATTTTCCCAAAGAGAATCAGGCAACAGGTTCATATTACAAAACCAAAAAACTGATACGAAATTAAGAGCTCCCATTTTATATAATTGATATGTGTTCACAATTGTATGATCTTTTGGAAAAAAGATGAAAATAAAATAAGATTCAAATTTTTGGAAAGAAGATGATTTTTGTTCAAAAATGTAAATTTTGCGATTTTCCCCGATATAAGCCAAGAAAGGGTAGGACGAGAATATCTTTCAATCATATGTGGTATTTACCTATAGGCGACAGACTTAAGAGAATTATCAAAGCAAGAGGTGGCACACAGAGCATGAAGGAGAAGACGGAGAAATGAGTCATTCATCTAATGTTGCGGAATGAAAAAATTTTAAATATCTAAATTCAAGATTTGCTTCTGAATCTCGAAATGTAAATCTTGGCTTATGTACTGATGTGTTTAATCCATTTGGGATATCTCATAATCATTCATTATGGCCGGTGATTATCACTCCATATAACTTGCCACCTGATATGTGTATGAAAAAAGAGTAATTGTTTCTTACAATTCTGAATTTGGGGTCAAATCATCTGAACGCTAGTCTGGATATATTCCTCCGACATTTGATTGATGAGTTGAAAGAATTGTGGTCTATAGGATTTGAGACATACGATGTGTCTTTGAGTCAAAATTTTAGTTTAAAAGTTGTGTTACTGTTGACGATAAACGATTTTCCAGTGTATGGAATGTTGTCACGATAGACAACGCATGGTACACTATCTTGTCCAATTTTTATGGATGATACCAAGATATTTCAATTACTAAATGGTAGAAAGACGTGTTGATTTGATTGTCACAGAAGTTTTCTTCTTAAGGATCATCTGTTACAGAAAAATAAAATCATTTTTTAAAGGGCAGACACGCTTTGAATGACTATCCACCACAATCACTCAAAGACGAATAAATTTTATATGAGCGTATGTCAATTATTTAAGAACATATGAGTGATGTGGAAACGGTCATGGAACAAAACAGGAAGGGTATGGAAGCTGGCATAACTGGCATTAAGATAGTATTTTGGGAGTTACGTGGCCGATTTAGCAAATTGTGTGGATATAGATGGACTAAAGTTCTCAAGCATGAAAAGCCATGACTGCCATGTTTTTATGGAGAGACTTCTGCCTTTTATATTGGTAGAACTTTTACCCAGAAACGTTCATCTGGCATTGTCAAGTATATACAATTAAACATATTTTATTTTTTACATATATATAATAATATTAATTTCATATATCAATTAATTGATTCAAATTTGAGTATATAGGGATTGGAGGATTTTTTCGCGATCTATGCTCCAAATCATTGCAACAAAGTCATTTCCGAATTCTGAAAGAAAACATAGTTATAATTATATGCGATTTGGAGAAAATCTTTCAACCTGTATTTTTTGACGTCATGGATCATCTACCTATACATCTGTTATATGAAACTGAATTAGGTGGACTTGAAAAGCAAGGCCTAATTTGAAAGATTTTTAAAAAATTGAAAAGCAAAGCGAAGAAAAAACAATATGTTGTACAATCGATTGTTAAATCCTATGTGAATGATGAGATATCTTACTACTTGGAATATTATTTTGCTACCTATATATGCACCAAAACCAGGTTGTTACCATAAATTATTGTATATATTAATTATTTTATTTATATGTTTAATTAATTAATTTTTTGTGTTGAATTATGTATAATATATATACAAGTCTACTAGATTCGATGAAGGTGACGTCCCTATGTATCCGGATCCTGAATTGTCGGATATATATTACTGACATGGGTCATCTAAATGGTAAAATTAAAAAAAAATGGCTCTTTGAAAAATAATACAAATATGCACATGTATATGTATTGCGAAATTGTGAATATTTTTGTCCATTTGAGAGTTAAGAAGTTATTATGAAAAAAATTCAATTTATTACTTTACAATTCATTCTAATTGACCAATATATATTAAACTTTCATTTAATTTTGTAGCATGTTTGAAGATTAAATTCGTTGTGCGTATCTGTATCTTTCGAAAGATGATATTTCATCGAAAATAGAAGAGTAGTTCCATATATGGATTTGAGATTATGTATGTATATAATTAATATATATATATCGTTTATATTTTTTATAATTTTGAAATATTAATTAATGAGTATACATATAATATATATATAATCATAGATCAATGTACACACTTCAACATATCCATATGCCTTTCTGATATGGGCTCAAGAATTAGTGCAAGGCCCGATGAACAAAGCAACAACTTGACCGATCTATTTTACAAGAGGTTATATGTTTCACACAAAGAAACATGGACATTCAAGAAAGACATGTAATTACGGAATTTGTATCAAAGGAGATAATTACTCAGATACATCAGATGAAGCTGATTTTTACCAGATTTCAATAGACATTGTTTAACTTGAATATGTTGGACTCCTAAATTTAAATATCCCGCTTTTTAAATGTGAATGATATGATCCTATGCTTTCAAGAAGAACTCGAAAGTCGGAAAATGACATCATTGATGTCTTATCATCTGAAAAATATTACAAATAGGAACAATTTATTTTAGGTACGTAAATAATTTCTAAATAACTAATTATTAAGTAATATTAATTTATATATTATGTAAATTTGTATAACTTTTTTTATATAATTAACTAATTTATGTTTCATTATATTATGTACCGCACCCTTTTAAGGAGCTCAAGTTTGTTATATTTCTTATCTACTCACCAAATCATCATCAAAATAAACATGGTTTAATGTTTTAAAAGTTAATACCAGATCTAATATTTTAGAAAACTATGAAAACAAAGACAAGATCCTTTCGCAACAAGAAAATGATGAAGAGGTAAAGGTGGTTGACGAGATAGAAGTGGATCATTTGGTTGATAAAGTTAATCAAAGCGAAGAAATTGATTTTGATGTTGGAGATGCAAAAGTAGAAGATAAATTTTAATATAATATTTCATTTTAAAATGACGGTAAGTATGAAAAGATGTAATATATTTTATTTACAAAAATAATATTACAAATTTTTGCAAATGTAAAAAATGATATTTTTCTATAAACATTTATGTACAAAAACTCTCAAAACAATATACCGCACGTGACATTCTCCCGTTCAGTTTCCATTTCCACCAAATCTCAAATTCTCAATCCCTATTTTGTCTCTCCTGATCACACCACATGTGACAATGTTGAAAAACTCGGAATCACGTCAACTTCGGGGACTGTTTTTCATTGGCCATTCAGAACTACTTATAGTTCTTATTACCAATTTTTTAGGATATGGTCGCAAATTAGTCGCTAAATAGCGACTAATTTGCGATCACCTGATAAAATTACGATGCAATCGCAAATTGGTCGCTATATTTGCCTAGTAGTATAAGACTAAGGAAATGTGGTCGCAAATTTGTTGCTAAATAGCGACCAATTTGCGATTGTATCGTAATTTTGTTTACGATGCAATCGCAAGTTGTTGTTTACTTAGTAACTGAAGTTTAGACAACTTATATTTTCAATTTTAGGTATGTACAAATTATTATAAATAAAATATATAAAAAACCATAATTATGTTGTACTAAATTTACTAAACAAATAATGTTTATAATGAATAGTGTAAGATTAAGGAAATCTGTTAAGTGTTTTAGTTAAATGATATTTAGATTAGGTAAATATGTTAATTATTGTTGTTTACTTGGTAATTCAAATTTATGCAACTCATAATGATATAATTAATCTCATATAATTAATAATTTTTAAAAAATTCTTATAATTTAGGGTTTGGGGTAATATTTGTGACAATTTGTCACCACATTGTGACTACGTGACAAATTACATATGTGGTCCATAATTAGTCACTATTTTATGACCAATTTGCGACTAAACTGTCTTTCGGATACATGGTCCCAATGTGGTCACATTTTTTAGATCATTTTGTGACCACATGGTATGTTTCACATGTGGTCGCAAATTGGTCACAAAAAGTGTGACCAAATTGCGACCACCATTAAATTTTGGAGAGAGATGAAAGTATCCAAAAATTATCAACTCTCTCTATTTATTAGGTGACCGCAAATTGGTCGCACATTTATGACCAATTTGCGAGCACCAATTATTTTGTGGGGGTATTCAAAAATTTTCGCAAATTTTAACTCCCCCGAATTAATATGTGGTAGCAAATAAATGAACACATTTGTGGTCGAAAATATTCCCTATATATATGTGACATTCTTTCCCTCATTTCACAATTCCTAAACTTTCCAAACATTTTCATACACTTTCAAACACTTTCCCAAACTCTTCAAATTTCCTAACCTTTCCTAATGCCTAGTAGCGGTAGATCGATGATAGGTCGTGAAGACGATAAATCCCGTCGTCTTTTGACCATAGCTCATCGGCCTCCTCAAATCAATCACCCACTTCCCCCCCCCCCCCCAATACACATTCACCCCGCATTCGGTGCCTGAAACCGAACCATGTCATATCGGTTTGAGGAATCCGAGGATCTTAAGGAGGAAGAGGTTCCACTTTCTAAAACGGAAAAAAGAAGAAGTTACAAACCTCGGTGTAGAACCAGTGCTTGACCGTACTATCTCCAGTGCCGGCACCAATCACCACCTTGTAAACTTTTTATTTAGTTCAATTATTTATTTCAAATTCATAATATTAAATAATAAATATAAAAATATATATTATAATAATATAAAATTAAAATTGAAATTAAATATTTATAAATATTTATTTTAAAATACTTGTATTTAATATATTTAATTTATTAGCTTTGATCATGACAAAGGGTCTATAACCAATCAAATTTCAAATATTTTGAAAAAACAAATTTGATAGACCCTTACTATAGTTGCATGTGCGCCAACTAAATCACAAGAAAAATATTTCATTGGATTTTTGGTAAGTATTTTTTCATTTATCATTATATTTACTTATTATTTTATTCAAAAAATTATTTAATTACTAATATTACTAAAAATTAAATTTCGTAAGCAATCGTACACTTGAGATTCTATGATCACTTTGGTGGTACGAAAAAAATTTAAATCCATCTGTATTAGACGAATGAAAGGAATGGTGAGTACGGTTCATACAACCGACAAACGTCCGAGGTGGATCTCCCTTAGTCAGTACAAAACAATGATAGACTACTGGAAAACAAAAACAACAAATGAGGAGAGTAGCAAATCCTCCAACAATCGGACTGCTCTCGGGATGGCCGTGGACCATACAAACATTTTTTGGGTCAAAAATCCTTTATCCAAATTCAACAAGAAATGGTAAGTAATTTAAAATTACAAATTTAAATTTTATTTTTTATTTATTTACAATATTTTTTAAAAAACTAGGTCAATGATTTGGAACGATTGCTCTCTATTCGAGAAGTCTTTATAAAGACTCACACTCGGAAATATGGAACGCATGTTGATTTGAAAGCCAAACAAATCGGTGAAACATACAAAATAAAAATGCAAAAAAAAGTTGACGACCGTTGAAGTGGATCATAATGAAACATCTGACGGTACTTCACCCCGACTAGATATGATCGAGGATGAATGAAATATTCATTCAGGTATATAGAATTTAAATTTGTTAACAATTATTTTATTTTATTTTGATTTTAATTACTAATATATATATATATATATATATATATTAATTTTTTAGTCTTTTATTCCGGATTATAGAGGTGTCCTTATAGTCTTGGTAGCTTAACAGGAATCATGGGTCTGGCAGGCGCCGATTCGGATCAACATCTTACGATTTTTTCGCACTTCATGAGCAACTTCTCGCTGCGGAATATCACATCGAAGAACAAGTTGCAACAAATGCTCATATGGAAGCAGCAAATGTTCGTATAAAGGAACGAGTTTTGTGCCTGAAAGACAACGAGAATTATGGGATCAGAATCAACAAAGCCGCATACAGAGTTTTGAAATGTTTATCAGCTACTTCCAATGGACGTATCCTGGATTTGCAACATTTATGCAAGACAATTATGCGGCGAACATTACGCCACACGGACCATCAAACGCGTCGCCATCATTTTCGCCTTCAGATTTTTAATTGCTTCCTTCCGATAACAATTAGTTTTTTTATGTAATTACAATTACTATTTTAAATGGAATTTGAATTTATATATTTAATATAATTTTAAAATTTTTAAAAAAAATTTATTTGTATTTTAATTATATAAATTTAATATCAATTAACTAATATTATAAATAAATATTATAAATAACTAATTTAATAAAAATATTTAAAAATTTATAATTATTAAAATTGTAAATAATCTGTAATCTAATAAAATATTTATTATTTTTATTAATTATAAAATAATTTACTAAAATTTTAAATAATTTAAAAATTATTAATTAATAAAAATAATTAATGTTTTTTTTAAATTATGGATTATTTAAAATTTTAATAATTTTTATTTTTAAATATTGTTTTATATAATTTTCTTAAAAATATTCATTAGTGATCGCAAATTAGTCACAAATATTTGTGACCAATTTGCAACCATACTGTTTTAGCACATACAAAGCATGGTCGCAAATTGGTCACAATATTTTTGTGACCAAATCGAAAATTATACTGTGGTCGCAAGTTGGTCATAAATTTGTGATCAATTTGCGACCACATTGTTTACTAAAACAAATATGCTCGCAAATTGGTCAAAAACATTTGTGACCAACTTGCGAGCACAACGTTTGCTAAAACACCCGTGGTCTCATATTGGTCACAGTTTTTTTGACCAATTTGCGATCACTTCAAATTTTATGTTATATTTTTCAAATGTAGTCGCAAGTTAGTCACAAAATTTTGTGACTAATTTGCGATCACATATTTTGTGACCAATGCTTGTTCGCAAATTATTTTAAAAACTGCTAGCTAGTTCTTGCATTTTAAGTTTAATCTGTTAAGTGTGAGTTCTTTAACTCATGACACATATTCAGTGATCAATTTCACATCTACGTCTTGTTTTATACATGACCTCACTAGTAAATTGATGATTGGAAAAGGTAAACGTTTTTCCAATCTTTATATTTTGGAACATGAATCATTAAATCATGAATCTCCTTTATCAGGTAAACACAAGTTCTTCTACTGTTATTGACTTTGATACTTGGCATTCTCGTTTAGGACACCTTTCTTAGGCTAGTATAGATCTTTTGTCTAAGACATTACATTTGAAAATTCCAAAATCCAAATATTTTTGTCATTGTAGTGTTTGTCCTCTTGCAAAACAAAAACATTTGTCTTTCCCCATTTCAAAAAAAATCAGTGATGCATCTTTCGATTTATTACACGATGGGGTCCATTTTCTATTTCTACTATAGAAGGTTTCAAATATATTTTTTGGCAATTGTTGATGATCATAGTCGAACAACTTGGGTGTATCTTTTAAGAGCAAAATCAGATGTTTTACATATCTTTCCCCAATCTGTCACATTAGTTGAAAATCAGTACAATAAGAGAGTCAATCAGTTAGGTTTGACAAAGTTCCTGGACTCTCTTTTGTAAAGTTTTACAAAGACAAAGGTATTCTCCCTTATCATTCTTGTCCTAAAACACCAGAACAGAATTCAATTGTTGAAAGGAAGCATTAGTACATCTTGAATGTTGGTAATGTTCCAATCACATATTCTTCTTTCATATTCGGGAGATTGTATCCTCACTACTGTTTTTCTTATAAACAGAATTCCCTCTCTCATCCTTAATAATAAAACTCCTTTTAAAGTCCTTACAACTAATCAACCTGAATACCACCAATTGAAAGCATTTTTTGTCTTTGTTACCAAAGTACATCCCTGAAATCTAGAACAAAGTTTGATCCAAGAGCCAGAGCTTGTGTATTTTTTGGTTATCCTAATGGATACAAATGATATAAGTTATTAGATATTGAGACAAATAGCATCCTCATTTCCAAGCATGTTGTGTTTCATGAAGCAACAAGAGTTTTCTTTCCCAGTCCTGTTAATCCCGATGATTGTTTACATTGTGTAACAACATCATCTTATGATACGATGCCTTATGCAAAGTCATCTTCTAATGAAAGTTTGCCTTTAGCAACTTCATCACAAAGATCACGAAAAAGACCTAAATATTTACAGGACTATCATTTTAATTTCTCCTCTCTTTATCTATTATCAGATTGTTTGTCATATCACAGATTTTCACCATCTCATTTTTCATTCATCAACTCTATTCTTCTCTGTTCTGAACCCCGCAATTTTACTAAGGCAAAGAGATCCAAAGAATGGTGTGATGGGATGTATGTTTAGTTCTTTAGAAAGTCGTGATACTTGGGATGTATGTTCTCTTCCTACGAGGAAAGAAAATGTTGGTTGCAAATGGGTTTTCAAATTGAAATAGAATGCAAATGGCAGTTTAGAGAGAGATAAAACTCGACTAGTTGCCATGGGGTATACACAACATGAACGTATTGATTTTGTGGATACTTTTTCTCCTATAGCAAAGATGGTCACTGTGAAAATTTTACTAGTTGTAGCTGCCAAAAAGAATTGGACATTACATCAGTTAGATATCTCCAATGCTTTTTGAATGGGGAATTATTTGAGAAAATTTATATGGATTTATCTCGTGGATATTCCACAAGAAAGGGGGACTCACTGCCTAATAATGATGTTCTTAAACTCAAAAAGTCTATCTATGGTTTAAAGCAAGCATCTCAGTAATGGTTTGTCAAATTTTCTTCTTATCTTGTCAAGCTTGGTTTACAGAGTAGGAATGGAGATCATACTTGGTTTTTTCAGATTACTTCATCTTTCTCAATCATTATGTTTATGATGATGATATCATCATTGTTAGTGATTATGATTCTCAGATTACTTCGTTTATATACCAACTCAATGGATATTTCCAGTACAAGAAAACAGTCAATTTGCCACTCCAATTTGAGACCACATTTGTGGTCACAAATTTTGCGACTCGGGTGCCACGATTTTGCAGCCAATTTACGACTACATGAATGTAGTTGTATATTGGCCGCACTTTTGGGACTAAAACATGTAGTCGCATATTCGTCGCAATCTACAACCAAATTTTGACCAATATCTGAAAAACTTGCGACCAGGGTCCGTAGTCGCTATTCCGTCGCAGATTTAGGACTAAATAGCGACTGATGTGGTAGACCCATAATGTGGTCACAATTTGGTCACAAAATTTGTGACCAATATGCGACCACTTTGGAAGTGGCACTTAAGTCACAAAGTGGTTGCTAAACGACAACATGAAAAATATGTGCGAAGTAGGTATACATATAAATAATCGACCACACTACTAGGGTTGCAAAATAATCACACAATTAATTGCAAAGTAGTGGCAAAATATTATATATATATGCCCCGTGTCTCTTCTCTCATTTGTAGAATCAAAAGTAAAAATACTCCAAACATGTGGGGGAATTACAATAATTTGAGAGATTGGATGTACAAAAGAATTAATAATCAAACAAAAAATATATCAGCGGAATTTGCACAAGGCATGGAGCAGTTCATGAATTTTACAAGTAGTTAGCCAATAGCTCAAAGTAATGGAGGTAAGTTTTTCTATCCTTGTATTAATTGTAAAATTAATAAAAAATTTCCACGGCGCAAAATTTGGATCGGTATAGTCGAGGATTTATGTCAAACTATTATGTTTGGTATAAACATGGAGAAGAGTTGAATGTTGAGTTAGGCACAAGTAGTCGTTGTGATGATGTCCATAAATATTAGGGTGTTACATGTGGTACTAGTGAAGAAACAGTAGGTGCATCCGGTAATAGATATGTTAAAACGGTGATGGATGCATTTCGTGAGACTACGACTAATGAGTAACATAATCATCACGAGGAAGGCTTTAATAATATTGAAGAACCTAATTCATAAGAACAAATTTTTTACAACATGTTAGAAGCTGCCAAAAATCCATTGTATGATGGTTGTCATGAAGGACACTCACAGTTATCTTTAGCTGCTCGGTTTATGAACATTAAGTCTGATTTTAATCTTGCTGAAAAATGCATGGACTTCTGGGCGAAGCTGTTTACTGAATATTTTTCCAAAGAGAATCAGGCAACGGGTTCATATTACAAAACCAAAAAACTGATACGAAATTTAGGGCTCCCATTTTATATAATTGATATGTGTTCACAGTTGTATGATCTTTTGGAAAAAGATGAAAATAAAAAAAATATTCAAATTTTTGGAAAGAAGATGATTTTTGTTCAAAAATATAAATTTTGCGATTTCCCCCGATATAAGCCAAGAAAGGGTAGGACGAGAATATCTTTCAATCGTATGTAGTATTTACCTATAGACGACAAGCTTAAGAGAATTATCAAAGAAAGAGGTGGCACACAGAGCATGAAGCAGAAGACGGAGAAATGAGTATTTCATCTAATGTTGCGGAATGAAAAAATTTTAAATATCTAAATTCAAGATTTGCTTCTGAATCCTGAAATGTAAATCTTGGCTTATGTACTGATGTGTTTAATCCATTTGGTATCATCTCATAATCATTCATTATGGCCGGTGATTATCACTCCATATAACTTGCCACCTGATATGTGTATGAAAAAAGAGTAATTGTTTCTTACAATTCTGAATTTGGGGTCAAATCATCTGAGCGCTAGTCTGGATATATTCCTCCAACTTTTGATTGATGAGCTGAAAGAATTGTGGTCTATGGGAGTTGAGACATACAATGTGTCTTTGAGTCAAAATTTCAGTTTAAAAGTTGTGTTACTGTTGACGATAAACGATTTTCCAGTGTATGGAATGTTGTCAAGATAGACAACGCATGATACACTGTCTTGTCCAATTTTTATGGATGATACCAAGACATTTCAATTACTAAATGGTAGAAAGACGTATTGATTTGATTGTCACAGAAGTTTTCTTCTTAAAGATCATCCGTTACAGAAAAATAAAATCATTTTTAAAGGGCATACACGCTTTGAATTACTATCCACCACAATCATTCAAAGACGAAAAAATTTTATATGAAAGAATAAAATATGTCAATTCTTTAAGAACATATGAGTGGTGTGGAAACGGTCATGGAACAAAACAGGAAGGGTATGGAAGCTGGCATAACTAGCGCAAAGATAGTATTTTGGGAGTTATGTGGCAGATTTAGCAAATTGTGTGGATATAGATGTACTAAAGTTCTCAAGCATGAAAAGCCATGACTGCCATGTTTTTATGGAGAGACTTCTGCCTTTTATATTGGTAGAACTTTTACTCAAAACGTTCATCTGGCATTTTCAAGTATATACAATTAAACATATTTTATTTTTTACATATATATAATAATAATAATTTCATGTATCAATTAATTGATTCAAATTTGAGTATATAGGGATTGGAGGATTTTTTCGCGATCTATGCTCCAAATCATTGCAACAAAGTCATTTCCAAATTCCAAAAGAAAACATAGTTATAATTTTGTGCCATTTGGAGAAGATCTTTCAACCTGTATTTTTTGACGTCATGAATCATCTACCTATACATCTGTTATATGAAACTGAATTAGGTGGACTTGAAAAGCAAGGCCTAATTTGAAAGATTTTTAAAATAATTGAAAAGCAAAGCGAAGAAAAAACAATATGTTGTACAATCGATTGTTAAATCATATGTGAATGATTTGATATCTTACTACCTGGAATATTATTTTTCTGCCCATATATACACCAAAACCAGGTTGTTACCGTAAATTATTGTATATATTAATTATTTTATTTATATGTTTAATTAATTAATTTTTCGTGTTGAATTCTGTATAATATATATACAAGTCTACTAGATTCGATGAAAGTGACGTCCCTATGTATCCGGATCCTGGAGTGTCGAATATATATTACTCACATGGGTCATCTAAGTGGTAAAAGTAAAGAAATATGGCTCTTTGAAAAATAATACAAATATGCACATGTATATGTGTTGTGAAATTGTGAATATTTTCGTCCATTTGAAAGTTAAGAAGTTATTATGAAAAAAATTAAATTTATTACTTTACAATTCATTATAATTGACCAATTTATATTAAACTTTCATTTAATTTTGTAGCATGTTTGAAAATCAAATTCGTTGTGCATATATGTATCTTTCGAAAGATGATATTTCATTGAAAATAGAGGGATAGTTCTATATATGGATTTGAGATTATGTATGTATATAATTAATATGTATATGTCGTTTATATTTTTTATAATTTTGAATATTAATTAATGAGTATACATATAATATATATATATATATATAATCATAGATCAATGCACACATTTCAACAGATGCATATGCCTTTCTGATATGGGCTCAAGAATTAGTGCAAGGACCGATGAACGAAGCAACAACTTGGCCGATCTATTTTACAAGAGGTTATATATTTCACACGAAGAAACATGAACATACAAGAAAGACATGTAATTACGGAACTTGTGTCAAAGGAGATAATTACTCAGATGCATCAGTGAAGCTGAATTTTACTAGATTTCAATAGACATCGTTTAACTTGAGTATGTTTTACTAAATTTAAATATCCCGCTTTTTAAATGTGAATAGTATGATCCTACGCTTTCAAAAAGAACTCAAAATTCGGAAAATGACATCATTGATGTCTTATCATCAGGAAAATATTACAAATAGGAACAATTTATTCTTGGTACGTAAATAATTTCTAAATAACTAATTATTAAGTAATATTAATTTATATATTATGTAAATTTTTATAATTTTTTTATATAATTAACTAATTTATGTTTCATTATATTATGTACCGCATCCTTTCAAGGAGCTCAAGTTTGTTATATTTCTTATCTACTCACCAAACCATCATCAAAATAAATATGGTTTAGTGTTTTAAAAGTTAATACAAGATCTAATATTTTGGAAAACTAAGAAAACAAAGACAAGATCCTTTCGCAACAAGAAAATTATGAAGAGGTAAAGGTGGTTGACGAGATAGAAGTGGATCATTTGGTTGATAAAGTTAATCAAAGCGAAGAAATTGATTTCGATGTTGGAGATGCAAAAGTAGAAAATAAATTTCAATGTTTTATTTCATTTTAAGATGACGGTAAGTATGAAGAGATGTAATATATTTTATTTACAAAAATAATATTACAAATTTTTGCAAATGTAAAAATGATTTTTTTCTATAAACATTTATGTACAAAAATTCTCAAAACAATATACCGCACGTGTCATTCTCCCGTCCAGTATCCATTTTCACCAAATCTCAAATTCTCAATCCCTACTTTGTCTCTCCAGATCACACCACATGTGACAATGTTGAAAAACTCGGAATCACGTCAACTTGGGGGACTGTTTTTCATTGGCCATTCAGAACTACTTATAGTTCTTACTACCAATTTTTTAGCATGTGGTCGCAAATTTGTTGCTAAATAGCGACCAATTTGCGACCACCTGATAAAATTACGATGCAATCGCAAATTGGTCGCTATATTTGCCTAGTAGTATAAGGCTAAAGAAATGTGGTCGCAAATTTATTGCTAAATAGCGACCAATTTGCGATTGCATCGTAATTTTGTTTACGATGCCATCACAAGTTTTTGTTTACTTAGTAATTGAAGTTTAGACAACTTATATTTTCAATTTTAGGTATGTACAAATTATTATAAATAAAAAAATATAAACAAAACCATAATTATGTTGTCCTAAATTTACTAAACAAATAATGTTTATAATGAATAGTGTAAGATTAAGGAAATCTGTTAAGTGTTTTAGTTAAATGATACATAAATTAGGTAAATATATTAATTATTGTTGTTTACTTGGTAATTCAAATTTATGCAACTCATAATGATATAATTAATCTCATATAATTAATAATTTTAAAAAAAATTCTTATAATTTAGGGTTTGTGGTAATATTTGTGATAAATTTTTCACCACATTGTGACCACATGACAAAATTACATTGTGGTCGATAATTAGTCACTATTTTATGACCAATTTGCGACCATACCGTCTTTTGGATACATGGTCCCAATGTTGTCACATTTTTTAGACCATTTTGTGACCACATGGTACGTTTCACGTGTGGTCGAAAATTGGTCACAAAAAGTGTGACCAAATTGCAACCACCATTAAATTTTGGAGGGACATGAAAGTATCCAAAAATTTTCAACTCTCTCTATTTATTAAGTGGCCGCAAATTGGTCGCACATTTATGACCAATTTGCGAGAACCAATTATTTTGTGGGGGTATTCAAAAATTTTCGCTAATTTTAACTCCCCCGAATTAATATGTGGTAGCAAATATGTGACCACATCTGTGGTCGAAAATATTCCCTATATATATGTGACCTTCTTTCCCTCATTTCACAATTCCTAAACTTTCCAAACATTTTCAAACACTTTCAAACACTTTTCCAAACTCTTCCCAAATTTCCTAACCTTTCCTAATGCCTAGTAGTGGTAGATCGATGATAGGTCGTGGAAGACGATAAATCCCATCGTCTTTTGACCATAACTCATCGGCCTCCTCAAATCAATCACCGACTTTCCTCCCCAATACACATTCACCCCGCATTCGGTGCCTGAAACCAAACCATCTCATCGGTTTGAGGAATCCGAGGATCTTAAGGAGGAAGAGGTTCCACATTCTGAAACGGAAAAAAGAAGAAGTTACAAACCTCGGTGCAGAATCAGTGCTTGACCGTACTATCTCTAGTGCCGACACCAATCACCACCTGGTAAACTTTTTATTTAGTTCAATTATTTATTTCAAATTTATAATATTAAATAATAAATATAAAAATATATACTATAATAATATAAAATTAAAATTAAAATTAAATATTTATAAATATTTATTTTAAAATACTTATATTTAATATATTTAATTTATTAGCTTTGATCATGACAAAGGGCCTATAACCAATCAAATTTCAAATATTTTGAAAAACAAATTTGATAGACCCTTACTATAGTTGCACGATCGTGCCAACTGAAACACAAGAAAAATATTTCATTGGATTTTTGGTAAGTATTTATTTATTTTTTATTATATTTACTTATTATTTTATTAAAAAATTATTTAATTACTAATATTACTAAAATTTAAATTTCGTAAGCAATCGTACACTTGAGATTCTATGATCAATTTGGTGGTACGAAAAGAATTTGAATCCATATGTATTAGACGAATGAAAGGAATGGTGAGTACGGTTCATACAACCGACAAACGTCCGAGGTGGATCTCCTTTAGTCTGTACAAAACAATGACATACTACTGGAAAACAAAAACAACGAATGAGGGGAGTAGCAAATCCTTCAACAATCGGACTGCTCTCGGGATGGCCGTGGACCACACAAAAATTTTTTGGCTCAAAAATCCTATATCCAAATTCAACCAGAAATGGTAAGTAATTTAAAATTACAAATTTAAATTTCATTGTTTATTTATTTACAATATTTAAAAAAAAACTAGGTCAATAATTTAGAACGACTGGTCTCTATTCGAGAAGTCTTTATAAAGATTCACACTCGGAAATATGGAACGCATGTTGATTTGAAGGCCAAACAAATCGGTGAAACATACAAAAGAAACATGCAAAAAAAATTTGACGACCGTTGAAGTGGATCATAATGAAACGTCTGACGGTACTTCGCACCAACTAGATATGACCAAGGATGAATGAAATATTCATTCAAGTATATATAATTTAAATTTGTTAACACTTATTTTATTTTATTTTGATTTTAATTACTAATATATATATATATATATATTAATTTTTTTAGTCTTTTATTCCAGATTATAGAGGCATCCTTACAGTCTTGGTAGCTTAACAGGAATCATGGGTCTGGCAGACGCCGATTCGGATCAACATCTTATGATTTTGTCGCACTTCATGAGAAACTTCTCGCCGTGGAATATCACATCGAAAAACAAGTTACAACAAATGCTCATATGGAAGCAGCAAATGTTCGTATAAAGGAACGAGTTTCGTGCCTGAAAGACAACGAGAATTACGGGATCAGGATCAACAAAGCTGCATACAGAGTTTGGAAATGTTTGTCAGCTACTTCCAACGGACGTATCCTGGATTTGCAACATTTATGCGAGACAATCATGCGCCGAACATTACGCCACACCGACCATCAAACTCGTCGCCATCATTTTTGCCTTTGGATTTTTAATTGCTTCCTTCCGATAACAATTAGTTTTTTATGTAATTACAATTACTATTTTAAATGGAATTTGAATATCTATATTTAATATAATTTTAAAATTTTAAAAAAATTTTTATTTGTATTTTAATTATATAAATTTAATATCAATTAACTAATATTATAAATAAATATTATAAATAACTAATTTAATAAAAAAATATTTAAAAATATATAATTATTAAAATTGTAAATAATCTGTAATCTAATAAAATATTTATTATTGTTATTAATTATTAAATAATTTACTAAAATTTTAAATAATTTTAAAATTATTAATTAATAAAAATAATTAATGTTTTATTAAATTACAGATTATTTAAAATTTTAATAATTTTTATTTTTAAATATTGTTTTATATTATTTTTTAAAAAATATTCATTAGTGATCGCAAATTAGTCACAAATATGTGTGACCAATTTGCAACCATACTGTTTTAGCACATACAAAGCATGGTCGCAAATTGGTCATAATATTTTTGTGACCAAATCAAAAATTATACTGTTGTCGCAAGTTTGTCACAAATTTGTGATCAATTTGCGACCACATTGTTTACTAAAACAAATGTGGTCGTAAATTGGTCAAAAACATTTGTGACCAACTTGCGAGCACAACGTTTGCTAAAACACCCATGGTCTCAAATTGGTCACAGTTTTTATGACCAATTTGTGACCACTTCAAATTGTATGTTATATTTTTTAAATGTAGTCGCAAATTAGTCACAAAATTTTGTGACCAATTTGCGATCACAGATTTTGTGACCAATGCGTGTTCGCAAATTGGTCGCAAAATTTGTAACTCCTTCACAGTAGCAAATTAGTCGCAAAATATGTGACCACGTTGTAGTCGGTAATTGGTCCCCAAATATACAACTGTTATATTGGTTGCAAAATAGTCGTAAATTTACAACCAATATGCGACCGTAATAATTTACGTCCAATATGCGACACAAGTGACCAAAACGTGGTTGCAAATAGGCGATTTACGACCATTTTATGACCATTGTGTGGTTGAAAATTGGCTGTTTTCTTGCAGTGTTCCAACTTTGCAATATGTGAAAATTGAAGTATTTCTTAGGATTAGATGTGGCTCGTTCACGAACTGATATTTAAATATGTTAACACAAAATGTAGGCCTTCTTAACTGTAAACCTTCTTGTGTTCCGATGGATCCAAGCATAAAATTGTCTACTACCTCATGAGATTTAATAGACAGTGTTGAATTGAATCGAATATTGGTTGGCAAATTGATGTATCTCACTATAACTTGTCAGAATATCTCATTTGCTGTGAATAAATTTTGACAATTCTCCTTAGCACCTCATCAACCTCATCTTCAGGCTGCTCATAAGGTTTTACACTATCTGAAAAGTACGATTGGACAAGGTTTGTTCTATCCTACTGATAATGATTTTCAAGTGAAAGGTTTGTGTGATTCTGATTGGGCACAATGCTTATATACTCATCGATTATTTACTGGGTTTTTGTGTTTTCATTGGAAAGAGCCTTGTCTCATGGAAATCGAAAAAGCAACAGGTTGTGTCAAAGTCCTCTACAGAAGCAGAATATCGTGCTTTTACTTTCACTAGTAGTGAAATCATTTGGTTAATGATGTGAACATGGCCAGCAAGGAACCACAACCTAAGGGCAGTTTGAACCAGAGGAGGAACAAACCACTAAAGATGCTAAGGAGCAGATAGCACCAGCAGATATTAGAGATGAAAGCCTACAAATCTTCAATGGCCCCATTACCCGATCCAAGCAAGCCAAACTTAAGATAACACTACAACACCTTCTCAACACCATTCAAGCCAGTTTAGTGTGTGCTAATCCAGTCACATTGGTTGTGATTCAAGCCACCTAAACCTCACCAAGAGAGGTATCTTAGATTGTACTCTTTTTTCCTATTCTTATTTTTGTCCCAATGGGTTTTCTAAAATAGGTTTTTAATGAGGCAAGCCCAAGATACTTTACCACAACTCTTGGTGAATCAAGTTCCATTCTATCTCATCATCCACGAAATAAGAGAGCAAAAATCAAGTCAAAACATTATTTACTTCTTAGTCTTTGTCTTAGTTGTCTTTGTAATTCTCTAAGTATTTCCTTTAATGTTTTGGTAAAATTTTAGGAGTCATTTTCAATTTCCTAGACTACTATAAGTACTCTCTTGTATCATTCTTTTTGAATTGTCAACATTTTAATAGCAAATCTCTTTTTTAAACTCGTTTGATCATCCTCTTGAATAGGGAATTTTAGAACACTTTTTCATTCCTCTCAAGAGCCGAATGTCTAAGAGGTCTTCATCATCATTGAAAGTTTCAATTCGATTCACCCCTTGCCTAATGTGTCCGGCCTTTATTATTCACACAGAGCAAGAAAATAGTGCAAGGATTTTCTACCATCATTGAGAAGTATCATCCATTTCTCCTTGTTCTTGGATCCATCCACCTAAGAACTCACACATCCGCAAGTTACACCATCATTTCATCCATTCTACAACTTCAATCCATTCATCCACTATTCCACGACTAGTTGGAGTTGATAAGGGGCTTGATCCTCATCAAAATCACATTAGTTAACTAGAATGTTAACTGAATTGGGTATTGTATATTCTGTTTCTGTTCTATATTGTGATAGTTCATCTGCGTTACATATTGCAAAAAATCCGGTGTTCTATAGGAAAACAAAGCATATCAAAACATACTGTCATTCGGTGAGAGAGAAGATTGAAGCTGGTGAATTCAAAACTTTCCATGTCCGAAAAATCATCAGCTGGCGGATTCATTTATCAAACCTCTGTATCCTACTCTTTTTCATCGTCTCATGTCCAAAATGGATCTTCATAATTTAATGAGGCCATCTTAAACCGGAATAATAGAAATTGTAAATATAATTTACCTATGATTAATGAGTCATTAATGAGTTAAGTATGATTAATAGTTTGTATATAAAGATACACGAGTCTTATTTTCACAATAAATGAAGAATTCATTTTCCTCAGCTCGTTCTGTTTCTTGTGTTACTTAAAAATAGACGCACCGTACATTAGGCACATAAGCTTCATGCTAGCTGTCATCACCAGTGGCTCGCACCCTCATGAGATACATATATATAAGGCCTGTTCGTTTCGTAGCCGCAGGAACCTGCGGCTGCGTCATGCGGCCAAACGTTGTTTGTTTGACCGCCGCAGGTTCCTGCGGTCAAACGCTGCGGTCGACCGCAGAAAGCTGCGATCAAAATTTTTAATCGCTGCGAAATTATAGCGTTTGCGATCAAAAAATTGCGATACAACCTGCGGCGACAACCTGCGGCGATCAAACGAACAACAATATTGCTGCGTCTAACCGCAGCGTCTGACCGCAGGTCGCTGCCGCAGACGCTGCCGTAGACAAACGAACAGCGCTAATATAGAAAATTGAGCTAACTTAACGCGGGCGTTGGATTAATAACATTTTGAGCTCTAAATCAAAAGTTAAACACGATTTAGTGCAGACATATCAAGTTGATCAACTACTTAAAATAATCATTCTAAATTGATCATTGGTGCTCATTGAGTAAGGCGTATTAATGAAGCCTAATGCATGGCATCACGTAATTTGGGTTTGACTGGATTACTTGGAGGCTTTGTCATAGATATTTTGGTCTTCAATTTTTTCACAATATAGAAACTTACCTAGCTTAACATGGACGTTGGATTCATGTCATTTTGATTTATAAATAAAAAGATACGGACGATTTAGTGCGGACATGTCAAATTGATCTGCTAGTTAAAATGATCATTTTAAATTGATCATTAGTGATCTTTGAGTAAAGGTTTATAAATGAAGCATAATGCATGGTATTACACAGTTTGAGATAAATTGCATTACTTTGAGGCTTTGTCTAGCTCTTTCAGTCTCAAATGTTGTCATAATATGGAAAATTGCTCTAGCTTAACTTGTGCGTTCGATTCATGTCATTCTGAGCTCCAAATCAAAAGTTAAAGACGATTTAGTGCGGACATGTCAAGTTAATCAGCTAGTTAAAATGATCATTCTAAACTAATCATTGGTGCTCATTGAATAAAGGCGTAGAAATGAAGCATAATGCATGGAATCACGCAGTTAGGGATATATTAGATTACTTGAAGGATTTGTCGTATCTCTTTCATTTTCAAATGTTATCACAATATAGAAAATTGAGCTAGATTAACGTGTGCGTTGGATTTTGGTCATTCTGAACTCTAAATAAAAAATTACAGAGGATTTAATGCACACAAGTTAAGTTGATTGGCCAATTAAAACGATCAATATAAACTGATCATTGGTGCTCTTTGAGTAAAAGGTTATAAGTGAAGCATAATGCATGGCATCACACAGTTTGGGATAGATTCGATTACTTAGAGGCTTTGTCATAGCTATTTCGGCCCTAAATTTTGGCACAATATAGAAAATTGAGCTTGCTTTACTTGTGTGTTAGATTCATGTAATCTGAACTTTGAATCAAAATTTACGGATGACTTACTGCTCCGAATCAAAAGCTACGGATGATTTAGTGCAGACATGACAAGTTGACCGGCTAGTTGAAATGATCCTTCTAAACTGATCATTGGTGCTCATTGCACAAAGGATTACAAATGAAGCATAATGCATGGCATCATGCAGTTTAAGATAGATTGGATTACTTAAAAGCTTTGTGGTATCTTTTTCAGTCTCAAATGTTGTCACAATATAGAAAACTGACCTAGGTTAATGTGGGCATGGGATTCATGTTATTCTGAACTCTACATCAAAAGTTACGGATGATTTATTGCGTACATGTCAAGTTGATCGACAAGTTAAATTGATCATATTGAACTAATCATTTGTGCTCCATAGGTAAAAGCCTATAGATGAAGTATAATCCATGACATCACACAATTTGTGATAGATTGGATTATTTGGAGGCTTTTTCGTAGCTCTCTCTGTCTCAAATGTTGTCACGGCTTGGAAAATTCAGCTAGGTTAACGTAGTCGTTGCATTCATATCATTTCGAACTGTAAATCAAAAGTTACAGACGATTTGGTGTAGACATGTCAAGTTGATCGGACAGTTAAAATAATTATTTTAAACTAATCATTGGTGCTACTTGAGTAAAGGTTTATAAATGAACCATAATGCATGGCATCACGTAGTTTGTGATAGATTGGATTACTTAAACATTTTTTCAAAGCTATATCGGCTTTAAATTTTTTCACAATACAGAAAAGCTAGGTTTACTTGGGCGTTAGATTCATGTACTCTGAACTCTGATTGAAAAGTTATGAACAATTTAGTGCGGATATGACAAGTTGATCGGCTAGTTAAAATGATCCTTTTTAAACTTATCATTGGTGCGTATTGAGCAAAGGATTACAAATAAAGCATAATGCATGTTATCACGTAGTTTAGGAAAGATTGGATTACTTAATGGCTTTGTGGTGTCTCTTTCAGTGTCAAATATTGTCACATTATAGAAAACTGAGCTAGTTTAATGTTGGCATTGGATTCGTGTCATTCTGAACTCTACATCAAAAATTGCAGACGATTTAAGGTGGACAAGTCAAGTTGATCGTCTAGTTAAAATAATCATTCTAAATAGATCATTGGTGCTCCTTGAGTAAAAGTTTATAAATGAAAAATAATGCATGGCATCACGCTGTTTGGGATACATTGGATTACTTGGAGATTTTTTCGTAGCTATTTTTGTCTCAAATGTTGTCACAAGATGGAAACTTCTGCTAGCTTAATGTGGGTGTTCGATTCATGTCATTTTAAGCTGTAAATCAAAATTTGCAGAAGATTTAGTGTTGACTTGTCAAGTTGATCTGCCAGTTAAAATGATCATTCTAAACTGATCATTGGTGCTCATTGAGTAAAGGTTTATAAATAAAGCATAATCTATAAGTTATGGTACTCGCCACAACCATCAACATGGTAATGTCTGTTACCTCCACATGAAGTCGTTCTCTCAGCACCAAAATCTATAAGTTGAGTCATCATATAATTCCGTTCAAGCATAGGAGGTGGACCATCAATTTTTTTTGGTTTTTCTTAAACAATGTCGTCCTCCGGCGATATGGATGATCTTGTGATAGAAATCAACGGTGACAATCGAACCAACTAGTCTTTCGTCCGTGTTTTAGTTTCAACGCATCAATATTATCTTGACAATATGGGCATGCTAATCTTCCATGAGTCGACCATCCCGATAATATACCATATGCTAGAAAATCACTTATGGTCCACATAAGTACTGCTCGCATTATTAAGTTATGGTTGTTGGAAACATCGAATGCTTCGACACCATTTTCCCACAACATTTTTAACTCATGAATTAGTGGCTGCAAGAAAATATCAAGCAATCGCTTAGGATGCACTGGACCAGGGACGAGAGTTGTTAGAAACAAAAACTCTCGTTTCATGCACAACGAAGGAGATAAATTATAAGATGTCACGATAACTGGCCACAAAATCCATCTATAGATAACCCGAGGTATACGTTCCTAGGCTCACATTCAAAACTAGGATAAACCTCTTTCAAATGTTTCAATGCTTCTGCATCCGAAGGATTCACAATTTCTCCATTCAAATTATGTTCTGCATGCCATCTCACAGGCTTTGCCGTATGTTCAGATTGACATAACCTCTTTAACCTCTCTGTTAATGGAAAATACCACATCCGTTTGGAATAGATACTCTGCTGCTTGTCTCTTGAAATCGAGGTTTGTGACAAAATCGGCAATTCATGCGGCTTTCATCATTTCTCCAATAGATCATGCAGTTGTCAATACATACATCAGTCATCTGATACAACAATCCAAGACCAGCTACAAGTTTTTGAACCTCGTAATATGAAGCAGGTGCAATATTATCTTTAGGTAATATATCTCTAACAAAATCAGCTACCGCATTCACACAATCTTCAGCCAAGTTGAAATCCGTCTTTATCGTCATCAACCTGCTTGCAACAAATAAAGGCGATAATCCATCTCTACATCCTTTATACAAAGGCTGCATGGATGCATCTAACATATAAAAAAAAATCCGGACTTCCAAATTAGGTTCCTCTATTCTACTCCTATCTTCAATGTACAATGCTTTTTGTTCACCAAACGCATCATTCACCATCTAAACAGTACCTCCATTTATATCAACTTATGATGCCGGTTCCTCTATCCTAACATTAGTACTATCTAACCTTTTTGAAGTACTACCATAATACTGCATCGTTGCATCAGTTTCTCCATGTGAATACCAAATTTTGTAACCCGGCATAAATCCAATCCCATATAAATGATTACGTACTTTTTTAATAGAGATTAATCTATGATTTGGAAATTTAATACATGGACAATTCATTTTACCGTATTCCGATGTCATGCTATATTTTAATGCAAATGTCATGAACTCTTCCACACCTTGCGCAAATTCATCCATCAATTCCCCAGTTGTTGAATCATACCGAACTTTATCCATCCAAGATCGTAAATAATCATAAGAACTTGAAGAAGACATTTTGTTAATAGTTTTTGTTTTGGTGAAATTGTAAAGGATCATAGCGTATTTATATTGAAAATTAGAAAATTATCATGAATTTTTAACAGATAATTACGAATTTTTAACAAATTATTATGAATCTTTTATTGATTATTATGAATTTTAACAGATAATCACAAATTTTTAATAGATTATTCTTAGGAATATTCTGTTTTCCGATGAATATCTGATGGTTGCCAACCACTGCCGGAAATATCCGACGACTAACCGATGACACTCGATTTCGGCCAACCGATATATTCCCAACGAGTTCTAGATGGATAGTAAAAGCAACATTCCGTCGGATAATAGTCGAAAAAAACTGATGGTTCCGATTTCGTCGATAATATGCCACGATTTTGAGAGAATATCCCGACGCCTATGTTTTTCTGAAACCAAACGAAAGTCCGTCAGGTTTTGCCATCGATTTCCCAACAGTAGTGCAAACCTCGGGATTTACTGACGGAACAGCGACGAAATTACACGGAAAGCCATTGCATAGGCGTTGGAAAATTCCGACGGTTTTATTTCTGTCAGAAATGCTATCGGAAATATTAATGTTTTCTTGTAGTGTTAGTGCAGACATGTCAAGTTGATCATCTAGTTAAAATGATCATTCTAATTTGATCGTTGGTGGTCATTGAGTAAAAGCATATAAATGAAGCATAATGCATATCATTGCATTGTTTGGGATAAATTGGATTACTTGGAGCATGTGTCGTACTTATGTTGAGCTTAAATTTCGTCACAATATAGAAAATTGAGCTAGCTTAAGTTGCATGTTAGATTTGTGTCATTTTGAACTTTAAATCAAAAGTTACGGACGACTTTGTGCGGACATGTTAAGTTTATCAGCCAGTTAAAATGATCATTCTAAACTGATCATTGGTGCTCCTTAAGTACAGACTTATAAATGAAGCATAATGCATGCTATCACGCAGTTTGGGATACATTGGATTACTCTGAGGCATTGTCTAGATTTTTCAATCAAATATTGTCACAATATGGAAATTGAGCTTGCTCAAGGTGGGTACTCAATTCATGCCATTTTGAGCTCAAAATCAAAAGTTGAAAACGATTTGGTGTGGACATGTCAAGTTGACCAGCTAGTAAAAATGATCATTGTAAACGGATCATTAGTGCTCCTTGAGTAAATGCTTATAAATGAAGCATAATGCATGGCATCACGAAGTTTAGGATAGATTGGATTACTAGGGGGCTTTGTCGTATCTAATTTGGTCTTAAATTTTGTCACAATATAGAATATTGAGCTAGCTTTCCTTGTGCTTTGGATTCGTGTACTCTAATCTCTAAATCAAAAGTTACGGTCGATTTAACGTGGACATAACAAGTTAATCGGCTAGTTAAAATGATTATTCTAAACTGATCATTGGTACTCATTGAGCAAATGATTAAAAATGAAACATAATGCATGGCATCATGAATTTTGGGATAGATTGGATTACTTGGAGGGTTTGTCATAGCTATTTTGGTTTTAAATTTTGTTACAATATAGAAAATTTAGCTAACATTACTTGGGCGATAGGTTCTTGTACTCTAATCTCTAAATAAAAAGTTACAGACGATTTAGTGCGGACATGACAAGTTGATCGGCTAGTAAAAATGATCATTCTAAACTGATCATTGGTGCTCATTTAGCGAAGGATTTCAATTGAAGGATAATGCATGGTATAAGGCAGTTTAGGATATATTAGATTTTTAAAAGGCTTTAAGGTATCCCTTTAAGTCTCAAATGTTGTCACAATACAGAAAATTGAGGTAGCTTAACGTACGTGTTGGATTCGTGTCATTCTGAACTCTAAGTCAAAAGTTAAGGACGATGTAGTGCGGACATGTCAAGTTGATCAGCCAATTAAAATGATCATTCTAAAGTGATTATTGGTGCTCATGCTTATAAATAAAGCATAATTCATGGCATCACACAATTTCGGATAAATTGCATTACTTTGAGGCTTTGTGTAACTCTTTCAGTCTCAAATGTTGACACAATGTGGAAAATTCAGCTAGGTTAACGTGGGCGTTGGATTGATGTCGTTTTGAGCTCTAAATCAAAAGTTAAAGACGATTCAGCGTGGACATGTCAATTTGACCAGCTACTTATAATGATCATTGTAAACATATCATTGGTGATACTTGAGTAAAGGCTTATAAATGAATCATAATGCATAGCATCAGGCGGTTTAGGGTAGATTAGGTTAGTTGAAGGCTTTTTCGTAACTATTTCAGTCTTAAATTTTGTCACAATATAAAACATTGAGCTAGCATTTCTTGGGCGTTGGATTCGTGTACTCTGAACTCTAAATCTAAAGTTACAGAAGATTTAGTGCGGTTATGGCAAGTTTATTGGCAAATTAAAATGATCATTTGAAACTGATAATTGGTGCTTCTTGCGTAAAGACTTATAAATGAAGCATAATGCATGGCATCACACAGTTTGGGATATATTGCATTCCTTTGGGGCTTTGTCTAGCTCTGTCAGTCTCAAATGTTTTACAATATGGAAATTGAGCTAACTTAATGTGGGCGTTCAATTCATGTCATTTTGGGCTCTAAACCAAAAGGTAAAGACGATTTAGTGTGGACATGTCAAGTTGATCACCTAGGTAAAATGATCATTCCAATCTAATCGTTGGTTCTCATTGAGTAAATACGTATAAATAAAGCATAATGCATAGCATTACACTGTTTGGGATAGATTGGAATACTTGGAGGATGTGTTGTAATTATTTTGAGCTTAAATTTCGTCACAATATTGAAAATTGAGGTAGCTTAACGTGCGCGTTGGATTTGTGTTATTTTGATCTCTAAATCAAAGTTACTGACGATTTGGTGTGGACATATAATGTTGATCGGCCAGTTAAAATGATCATTTTAAACTGATCATTGGTGCTCCTTGACTAAACGCATATAAATGAAGCATAATGCATGCTATCATGGAGTTTGAGTTACATTGGATTACTATGAGGCATTGTCTAGCGTTTAAAGTTAAATATTGTTACAATATGGAAAACTGAGCTAGCTTAAGGTGGGCGTTGAATTCATCTCATTTTGAGCTTGAAATCAACGGTTAAAAATGATTTAGTGCGGACATGTAAAGTTGACCAGTTAGATAAAATGTTCATTCTAAACTGAACATTAGTTCTCTTTGAGTAAAGGCATATAAATGAAGCAAAATTCAAGCCACCACGTAGTTTGGGTTAGACTGGATTATTTGGAGGTTTTATCGTAGCTATTTTGGTCTTAAATTTTGTAACAATAGAGAATATTGAGCTAGCTTTACTTGGGTGTTGGATTCGTGTACTCTGAACTCTAAATCAAAAGTTATGTTGGATTTAGTGTGGACTTGACAAGTTGATCGGCTAGTTAAAATGATCATTGTAAACTGAACATTGGTGCTCATTGTCAAAGGATTACAAATGAAGCATAATGCATGTTATCACACATTTTAGATAAATTGAATTACTTGAAGGCTTTGTGGTACCTCTTTAAATCTCAAATGTTGTCACAATATAGAAAATTGACCTAGCTTAATATGCGCGTTGGATTCGTGTCATCCGGAACTCTAATTCAAAAGGTACAAACGATTTAGTGCGGAAATGACAAGTTGATCAGCTACTTAAAATGATCATTCTAAACTGATCATTGGTGCTCACTGACCAAAGTTTTACAAATGAAGCATAATGCATGACATCACACACTTTTGTGATAGATTTTATTACTTGGAGGCGTTTTTCGCAACTTTTTCAGTCTCAAATTTTGTCACAATATATAAACTTGAGCTAGCTTAACATGGGTGTTGGATTCATGTCGTTCTAAACTCTAAATCAAAAGTTACGGACGATTTAGTGCGGACATGTAAAGTTTATTGGCCAGTTAAAATGATCATTATAAACTGGTCATTGGTGCTCCTAGAGTAAATACTTATAAATGAAGCATAACACATGCTATCACGCAGTTTGGGATACATTAGATTACTTGGGAGGCTTTGTCATAGCTATTTCAGTCCAAATATTTTTCACTGTATAGAAAATTGAGCTACCTTAATGCTTGCGTTGAATTCATGTCATTTTGAGCTCTAACTCAAAAGTTAAAGAAGATTTTGTGCAGGCATGTCAAGTTGATCAGCTATTAAAAATGATCATTGGTGCTCATTGAATAAAGGGGTATAAATGAAGCATAATGCATGGCATCACGCTGTTTGGGTTTGATTAGATTACTTGGAGGCTATTGTCGTAGCTATTTCGGTCTTAAGTTTTGTCACTATATAGAAAACTGAGGTAGCTTTACTTAGGCATCGGATTTGTGTAGTTTCAACTCTAAATAAAAAGTGATGGATGATTTACTGTGGACATGACAAGTTGATCACCTAGTTGAAATGATCATTCTAAACTAATTATTGGTGCTCAATGAGGAAAGAATTACAAATGAAGCATAATGCATGGCATCACACAATTTTGGATAGATTGTATTACGTTGAGGCGTTGTCGCAGCTTTTTCAGTCTCAAACTTTGTCACAATATAGAAAATTGAGCTAGCTTACCGTGGGATTTGGATTCATGTCATTCTAAACTCTAAATATAAAGTTATGGATGATTTAGTGCAGACATGTAAAGTTTATTGGCCACTTAAAATGATCATTCTAAATTGATCATTGGTGCTCCTTGAGTAAAGCTTATAAATGAAGCATAACGCATGCTATCATGCAGTTTGGGATACATTGGATTACTTGGAGGCTTTGTCGTAGCTCTTTCAGTCTAAAATTTGTTCGCAATGTAGAAAATTGAGCTACCTTAATGCGGGCGTTGGATTCATGTCATTTTGAGCTCTAAATCAAAAGTTAAAGATAATTTAGTGGGGACATGTCAAGTTGTTCAGCTACTTAAAATGATTATTCTTAATTGATCATTGGTGCTCATTGAGTAAAGGCGTATAAATGAAGCATAATTCATGGCATCACACAGTTTGGGTTTGATTGGATTACTTACAGCCTTTGTTTTAGCTATTTTGGTCTTAAATTTTGTCACAATATAGAAATTTGAGCTAGCTTTACTTGGGTGTTGGCTTCCTGTACTCTCAACTCTAAATCAAAAGTTACGGACGATTTACTACCAAGATTACAAGTTGATCAGCTAGTTGAAATGATCATTATAAACTATTCATTGGTGCTTATTGAGGGAAGAGTTAGAAATGAATCTTAATGCACGGCATCACATAGTTTGAGATAGATTGTATAACTTGGAGGCATTGTCGTAGCTTTTTATGTCTCAAATTTTATAACAATATAGAAAATTCAGCTACTTAATGTTGGAGTTGGATTCATGTTGTTCTGAACTCTAAATCAAAAGCTACTCATGATTTAGATTGGACATAGAAAGTTTATCGGTCCGTAAAAATGATCATTCTAAAATGATCATTGGTGCTCATTGAGCAAAGGATTACAAATGAATCATAATGCATGATATCACGCAGTTTAGATAAAATTGATTACTTAAAGGCTTTGTGGTATCTCTTTAAGTCTCAAATATTGTTACAATATAGAAAATTGACCTAGCTTAACGTAGTTGTTGCATTCATGCCGTTCTGAACTCCATATCAAAAGTTACAGACGATTTAGTGCAGACATGTAAAGTTTATCAGCTAGTTAAAATGATCATTCTAAACTGGTCATTGGTTCTCCTTGAGTAAATGCTTATAAATGAAGCATAACGCATGCTATCACGCAGTTTGGGATACATTAGATTAGTTAAAGGCTTTGTCATAGCTCTTTCAGTCTAAATTTTTTTAACAATATAGAAAATTGAGCTACCCTAATGCAGGCGTTAGATTCATGTCATTTTGAGCTCTAAATCAAAAGTTAAAGACGATATAGTGCAGAAATGTCAACTTCATCAGCTAAGTAAAATGATAATTCTTAACTGATCATTGTTGTTCATTGAATAAAGGGGTATAAATGAAGCATAATGAACAGCATCACGCAAATTGGGTTTGATTGGATTATAGGCTTTGTCGTAGCTATTTTGATCTTAAGTTTTGTCACAATATAGAAAATTGAGGTAGCTTTACTTAGCCGTTGGATTCTTGTATTCTCAACTCTAAATCAAAAGTTACGGACCATTTACTGCGGACATGACAAGTTGATCACCTAGTTGAAATGATCATTCTAAACTAATCATTGGTGCTCATTAAGGGAAGAGTTACAAATGAAGCATAATGCATGGCATCACTCAGTTTGTGATAGATCGTATTACTTGGAGGCGTTGTCATAGGCTTTTCAGTCTGAAATTTTGTCACAATATAGAAAATTCAACTAGCTTAACATGAGAGTTGGATTCATGTCGTTCGGAACTTTAAATCAAAAGTTATGAACGATTTAATGCGGATATATTAAGTTTAGTGGCCAGTTAAAATGATCATTCTAAATTGATCGTTGGTGCTACTTGAATAAAGGCTTATAAATGAAGCATAAGGCATGCTATCACGCATTTTGGATACATTGGATTACCTTGAGACTTTGTCATAGCTCTTTTAGTCTAAATTGTTTTCACAATATAGAAAATTGAGCAACCTTAACGCGGGTGTTGGATTCATGTCATTTTGAGATCTAAATCAAAAGTTAAAGATAATTTAGTGCGTAGTGTAAGAATATTGAGATTATAGAGGAGAAATGTGAAGAATTGAATCTGAAAACTCAAAGAGAAGTATGAGAAAATGAGAAATGACTTAGACTTATGGAGAAGAATCTCCTAAGAGTATATTTATACATTGAGTCTTTACAGCCCTTTTATAGAGGATTTACAATGTGAACACAAAAGAAAACGAATTCAAACTTGTGGATGAGTTTGAATAGAGGAGGAGCCTGTCAACAACCAATGAGAAGAGAGGAGACAGCATGGGCATGACTGTTTGGTGTGGTTGCCAAGACTGTGTGCAGCATGGGCATGACTGTTTGGTGTGGTTGCCAAGACTGTGTGCAGCATGGGCATGACTGTTTGGTGTGGTTGCCAAGACTGTGTGCAGCATGGGCATGACTTTTCACCTTGATTCTTCTCCCAAGGTAGCTATTTAACCATTTCAACCATGTGGTTAATAATAACCCATCCTTTTTCATTTCCCTTGTTATTCAAACTGAATTTTCGTGCTCACACTTGCCTTGTAGGTCAAGATAGGTCTTATTTGATTTTCCTATGTCAATACTCCCCCTCAAGCTAAAGACTTTGGAATCACCCTAAAGTCTTAAGCTTGGGAACCCAAGGCAACACCTCATTAAAAACCTTATTAAGGAAAACCACTTGGGACAAAACCTTAATAAGGGAAAAAGAGTGTGTTGCTCTTGGATTAGGAGACCTTTGATCATGGGTGTGATAAATCAACAAGCCCAAGTTTGCTAAAGATGTTCTTGCAAACTTTGAGACTTGCTGCCTTTGTGAAGATGTCAGCTAGTTGGTCTTCACTCCTTGTATAACATGGCAGAATGGTTCCATCTTGAACTTTCTCCCTAACCTTATGGCAGTCGATCTCTATGTGCTTGGTCCTCTCGTGAAACACTGAGTTTGAAGCTATGTGAATGGCTGCCTGATTATCACAATGGAAGGTAATTGGCCCTGGTTGTGCAATACCGAAATCTTTCAAGAGTGCTTTGAGCCAAGTTACTTCATTTGTCAGCTTCCTCATAGCCCTATATTCTGCTTCAGCACTAGAACATGATACCACCTTCTGCTTCTTAGTCTTCCAAGTGACTAAGTTCCCACCAACGAAGGTGCAATACCCAGTGGTTGATTTCCTATCCACCCTATCACCAGCCCAATCCGCATCACAATACCCGACAATCTTAGTGTTCCCATTCTTGCCCATCCATATACCTTGACCAGGAGATCCTTTGATGTATCTAAGGATCCTTTCTACCATGCTCCAATGATATACAGTAGGCTTTTGCATATGTTGACTTACTTGATTCACAGCAAAACACAAGTCTGGTCGTGTGAGGGTGAGGTAGATCAGCTTCCCAACTAGTCTCCAATACTGAGAAACATCCTTAAATGACTCATCAGCTTTCTCCCCCTTTCCGTTGACCTTGTAGCCATCTTCAAGAGGAGTTTTGGCCGGTTTAGCCCCAAGCTTTCCCGTGTCTGTCAACAGATCAAGAGCATACTTTCTTTGGGATAGAAAGAGCCCTTCTTGAGACCGACACACTTCAATACCCAAGAAGTACTTCAACTCTCCAAGATCCTTGATGTCAAATGATCTGTTTAAGAAGGCCTTTGTGGACTGAATTCCTTCCTTATCATCTCCTGTGATGATAAGGTCATCCACATAAACCAAGACCGCCATGATTCCTTTGGAGTTTTGACGAGTGAACAAAGTATGATCTGAATGGGATTTCCTAAACCCATTATCAGTAAGTGTGGAGCTTAATTTGTGATACCAGGCCCTTGGTGACTGCTTCAACCCATATATTGCCTTCCTAAGTCTTAGAACCTGTCCCTCTTTGCAAAAATCTTCAAGGCCTGGTGGTGGAGTCATATACACTTCCTCTTCAAGTTCTCCTTGTAGGAATGCGTTCTTGACATCCATTTGCCATAAGTCCCAAGTCAGATTCGTAGCTAGTGAAAGAACAACCCTTATAGTGTGTAGCTTAGCCACCGGTGCAAATGTATCAGTATAGTCCTCTCCATATGTCTGAGTGAAACCTCTTGCAACTAGACGTGCCTTGTACCTTTCTATGTCCCCATTGCTCTTATACTTGATGGTGAACACCCACTTGGAACTCACAGCCTTCTTGCCTTTGGGAAGTTCTTGTATATCCCATGTATGATTCCTTTCCATAGCTCCCTTCTCATCTCTTACTGCATCTAACCATTCTTTCTTGCTCTCAGCTTCTTCATAAGTCCTTGGAATCTGACTTTGTTCAATCTTTCCAAGGAATGCTTGATGACTAGATGGCAAGAGGTCAAGGGAACAAACAGCTTGTATGGGATGAGCCACGGCCTGGTTGTTGTAGAATACCCTAGTGTTCCTAAGTCTAGTACTCCTCCTTAAATGCTGAACAGGTGGTGCAGCCTCCTCTACAACCGTTTCCTCTTCCATTTGGTGAATAGGTTCCTCTATACCCACTTCCAAGTCGTCTTGTTCTTGATTTTGGGCCATAGCTTCTTCTTGGATTGGAGTTGGTTCTTGAGTTACCACCCCTTGTTCATTCTCTTGGGTATCTTGTGAACTACTTAAGGTTCTTGTTTCTTCGTGTCTTGAATCCTTTGGCAGATCATTTCCCAAATGATTCAAGAGAAACCTCAAACTCGTAGCCAAATCAGAAGGTGACCTTGAGAGATCCTTCAATCCTTCCCAATCTTTCTGATCATAATAGCTTTGTTCTTCTATGAACTTGACATCTCTAGACACATATGTCCTGTTGTTGCTCGGATCATAGCACTTATAACCCTTTTGTGTTGTCGAATATCCAAGGAACATACACTTGATGCTCTTTGCCTCCAACTTGTTTCTTAGATCACCTGGAACATACACAAAGCACACACACCCAAATACACGTAAATGATCAATGGAAGGTTTAGTTTTATTGAGTACCTCAAATGGGGATATATCTTGCAAGACTTTGGTTGGAATCCGATTGATGAGGTAGCAAGCAACCAAGACTGCATCTCCCCAAAAACCTTTAGGAACATTGGTATGAAACATCATGGATCTTGCTACTTCCATTAAGTGTCGGTTCTTCCTTTCAGCAACTCCATTTTGTTGTGGTGTGTGTGGACAGCTAGTTTGATGTAGTATTCCATGTTTGTTTAGATGAGCTTTGAATCTTTGACTTGTGTATTCCCTCCATTATCTGATCTTAACACTTTGATCTTGGCATTGAATTGATTAGTAACATAATTATGAAAGTTTATAAATGCCTCATAAACCCTATCTTTAGATGGAAGTAATGTAACCCATGTATATTTCGATTTCTCATCTATAAAGGTCACAAAGTATTTATTCCTATCTCTAGACATGTAAGGTGAGGTCCAAACATCGGAATGTACTAAATCAAAGCAATGCTCATAAATTGTAGACGATTTAGGGAAAACAACACGACAATGTTTGCCAAGGATACAAGCCTCACAAACTGAGTGATCATAAGCGACATTAGGAATTATTAAGCTTAAAGCACGAGCATGAGGATGTCCTAATCTAGCATGCCATAAGACATCTTTATTAGCAAAAACACAGGATTTAAAAGCTAAGGAATCCAAATTGCTTGGAGGGTCTTCAAGAACATAGAGCTCATCTTGAGTTACACCACCTCCAAGTATCTTACCACTCTTAATATCCTGAAAGTAAACATTGTTAGGCCCAAATGTAACATTGCAATTGAGGTCTTTAGTAGCCTTTTGACAGAAACTAGATTAGACTTAAATTTAGGTACAAAGAATGCATTAGTTTCTTTGTCAAATAGTCTTAATTTTCCGGTTCCTTCAATTGGAATACCCTTACCATCAGCTATAGTTACTTGTCCTAGACATGGTTCAATGTTCTTTAACAACCTAGCATTGCTAATCATATGGTGAGAAGCACCTGAATCCACTACCAACTTATGATCTGGTTTATCAAGCGATTTATGGGAGTAGAGTGTGATACCGGAGAGTTTTGAGGCATAGGCCTTGATGAGATCCTCCAAGTCACTCTTCTTAACATACTCCATGGATACATTCATAGCTAGCTCCCCTCCTTGGTTGGATGAACTTGCCGGTTCAGTCGCAACCATTTGAGAGATGTTAGCCTTTGAATCCTTGAACCGGTTTGGCTTGAGATGAGGATGAAGTATCCAGCACTTGTCCTTGATGTGGCCATTCCTCTTACAATGCTCACACATCACACTCTTCCTATCCTCTTGCTTAAACACGCTTTTGTTGGCCATGACTAGTTCTCCTTTACCACCAAACAAACCAATGTTGCCTTGCTCCCTTTGAATCCGTGAGCACACCTCTTCGAAATCAGGGAGTTTTGGCTCTCTCAGGATGGACTTAATCACATCCTTAAAGGCTGGATTTAGGTTGAGAAGGAGCCCAAATATCTTGTCTTGTTCCTTCCTTTCATTAAGCACCTTTGGATCCATAGAACTTGGTCTCAACATGTCAAGCTCGGACCATGTTGACTGGAACTTGCCCAAGAATTTTGTGAACTCCATATCCTCTTGGTGTAGATCATTGAGAGCCTTCTTAACCTCATACACACGGCTGAGGTTTGAAACATCCCCATACACCCTCTTGAGAGTGTCCCAAAGAGACTTGGCAGTTTCACAATGTGAATAAGCTTCAAGAATGGATGGGTCCAATGAATTTTGGAGGAATCCAAGGACTGATTGATCTTCTTGGAACCACCTAGCTTCTTCTTTTCTTGTTGCCTCATCCTTCTTCTCCTTTGGATCATCTATAGATGGAGTATTATCCTCCAAGATGTGATTCCAAAGTCCTTTGCCACAAATGGCTGTCTTGATGGTTCTTGACCATAATGTGTAGTTCAAGCCTTTGAGAACTACTGCTATCACCGTAGGTTTCAGGCTGGAACTAATTTGAACTGTATCCTCCATTGTTAGGCTTTGAAGAGCTCAAAGGAAGCAGCTTTTATGGTTGAATGAAACCGTGAGTTTTTAGTCTAAAGACTGAGAGATTTTTGACAGAATTTTAGATTAGAAACTGAGAGATTTGAGTAGAAAAGATAAGAGAATGATCTTATGCTCTGATACCATGTAAGAATATTGAGATTATAGAGGAGAAATGTGAAGAATTGAATCTGAAAACTCAAAGAGAAGTATGAGAAAATGAGAAATGACTTAGACTTATGGAGAAGAATCTCCTAAGAGTATATTTATACATTGAGTCTTTACAGCCCTTTTATAGAGGATTTACAATGTGAACACAAAAGAAAACGAATTCAAACTTGTGGATGAGTTTGAATAGAGGAGGAGCCTGTCAACAACCAATGAGAAGAGAGGAGACAGCATGGGCATGACTGTTTGGTGTGGTTGCCAAGACTGTGTGCAGCATGGGCATGACTGTTTGGTGTGGTTGCCAAGACTGTGTGCAGCATGGGCATGACTGTTTGGTGTGGTTGCCAAGACTGTGTGCAGCATGGGCATGACTTTTTCACCTTGATTCTTCTCCCAAGGTAGCTATTTAACCATTTCAACCATGTGGTTAATAATAACCCATCCTTTTTCATTTCCCTTGTTATTCAAACTGAATTTTCGTGCTCACACTTGCCTTGTAGGTCAAGATAGGTCTTATTTGATTTTCCTATGTCAATACGTAGATGTCAAGTTGATCAGATACGTAAAATGATCGTTCTAAACTAATCATTGGTGTTCATTGAGTAAAGGGATATAAATGAAGCATAATGAATGACATCACGCAGTTTGTGTTTGATTGGATTAATTGGAGGTTTTGTCGTAGCTATTTTGTTCTTAAATTTTATCACAATATAGAAATTTGAGGTAGTTTTATTTGGGCATTGGATTCGTATACTCTCAACTCAAAATCAAAAGTTACAGACGATTTACTGCAGACATGACTACTTGATCAACTAGTTGAAATGATAATTCTAAACTAATCATTGGTGCTCATTGAGGAAAGAATTAAAAATGAAGCATAATGCATGGCATCACACAGTTTGGGATAGATTGTATTACTTGGAGGCATTCTCTTAGGTTTTTTAGTCTCCAAGTTTTGCACAATATAGAATATTCAGCTAGCTTAACGTGAGAGTTGGACTCATGTCGTTCTGAACTATAAATTAAAAGTTACGAACAATTTAGTGCGGATATATAAAGTTTATCTGCCAGTTAAAATGATCATTCTAAATTGATCGTTGGTGCTCACTGAGTAAAGGCTTATAAATGAAGCATAATGCATGCTATCATGCAGTTTGGGATACATACTTGAAGGCTTCATGGTAGCTCTTTCCATTTTAAATGTTGTCACGATATAGAAAATTGAGCTACCTTTACTTGGGCGTTGGATTTGTGTACTCTCAACTCTACATCAAAACTTACAGACGGTTTACTAGAGACATGTCAAGTTGATCAGTAGTTGAAATGATATTCTAAACTAATGATTTTTGCTCATTGAGGAAAGAATTACAAATGAAGCATAATACATGACATCACGTAGTATGGGATATATTGTATTACTTCGAGGCGTTGTCGCAGCTTTTTTAGTCTCTAATTCTATCTCAATATAGAATATTGAGCTAGCTTAACGTGGGAGTTGGATTCATGTTGTTCTAAATTCTAAATCAAAGTTACGGACGATTTAAGGCGGATATTTAAAGTTGATCGGCTAGTTAAAATGATCATTCTAAACTGATCATTGGTGCTCATTGCGTAAATGCCTATAAATGAAGCCTAACGCATGCTATCACCCAGTTTGGATACTTTGGATTACTTGGCGGCTTTGTCCCTCTTTTAGTATAAATGTTTTTCACAATATAGAAAATTGAGCTACGTTAACGCGGACGTCAGATTTATGTCATTTTGAGCTCTAAATCAAAAGTTAAAATGATCATTCTAAACTGATCATTGTGGACATGTCAAGTTGATCAACTACTTAAAATGATCATTCTAAACTGATCATTGCTGCTCATTGATTAAGGCTTTAATGAAGCATAATGCATGGCATCACACAATTTTGGTTTGATTGGATTCCTTGGAGGTTTTGTCGTACCTATTTTGGTATTAAATTGTATCACAATATAGAAAATTGAGCTAGCTTAACATGAGTGTTGGATTCATGTCATTTTGAATTCCAAATAAAAAGTTATGGACGATTTAGTGCGGATATGTAGAATTGATCAGCTAGTTAAAATGATCATTCTAAACTGATCATTGGTTCTCCTTCAGTAAATGTTTATAAATAAAGCATAATGCATGGTATCACGAAATTTGGGATAAATTTCATTACTTTGAGTCTTTTTCTAGCTCTTTCATTCTCAAATGTCGTCACAATATGGAAAATTGATCTAGGTTAACGTGGACGTTCGATTCATGTTATTTTGAGCTCTAAATCAAAAGTTAAAGAGGATTTAGTGCGGACATGACAAGTTGATCAGCTAGTTAAAATGATCATTATAAAATAATCATTGTTGCTCCTTGCGTAAAGGCTAATAAATGAAGCATAATGCATAGAATCGCGCAATTAAAAATAGATTAGATTACTTGAAGGATTTGTGGTATCTCTTTCAGTCTCAAATTTTTTCACAATATAGAAAATTGAGCTACCTTAACGCGGACATCGGATTTATGTCATTTACGATAGATTAGAATACTTGGATGCTTTTTCATAACTATTTCGCTCTTAAATTTTGTCACAATATTCAAAATTGTTTAAGTGAGTGTTCGATTCGTATACTCTCATCTCTAAATCAGAAGTTACAGACGATTTACTGTAGACATGACAAGTTGATAAACTAGTTGAAATGATCATTCCTAACTTATCATTGGTGCTCATTGAGGAAAGATTTACAAATGGAGCATAATGCATGACATCACGCATTTTGGGCAAGATTGTATTACTTGGAGGTGTTTTCATAGCTTTTCCAGTCTCTAATTTTGTCACAATATAGAAAATTCAGTTAACTTAATATGGGAGTTGGATTCATGTCATTTTAAACTCTAAATCAAAAGTTACTTACGTTTTATTGCGGACATGTAAAATTTATCGGCCAGTTAAAATGATCATTCTAAACTGATCATTGGTGCTCCTTGAAAAAAGGCTTAAAAATGAAACATAACACATCCTATCACGCAGTCTGGGATACATTGGATTAGTTAGTGGTTTTGTCATAGTTCTTTCAATCTAAATTTTTTTCACAATATAGAAAATTGAGCTAACTTAACGTGGGCGGTTCATTAATGTCATTTTGAGCTCTAAATCAAAAGTTAAAAAGGATTTAGTGCGCACATATCAAGTTGATCAACTACTTAAAATAATCATTTTAAATTGATCATTGGTGCTCATTGAGTAAGGCGTATAAATGAAACATAATGCATGGCATCACACAATTAGGGTTTGATTGGATTACTTGGAGGCTTTGTCGTAGATATTTTGGTCTTTAATTTTTCACAATATAGAAAATTTGCTAGCTTAACATGGGCGTTGGATTCATGTAATTTTTAATTATAAATAAAAAGTTACGGACGATTTCGTGCGGACATGTCAAATTGATCTGCTAGTTCAAATGATCATTTTAAATTGATCACTGGTGATCTTTGAGTAAAGGTTTATAAATGAAGTATAATGCATGACATTACATAGTTTGAGATAAATTGCATTACTTTCAGGTTTTGTCTAGCTCTTTCAGTCTCAAATGTTATCACAATATGGAAAATTGATCTAGTTTAACTCGTGCGTTCGATTCATGTCATTGTGAGCTCCAAATCAAAAGTTAAAGACGATTTAGTGCACACATGTCAAGTTAATCAGCTAGTTAAAATGATCATTCTAAACTAATCATTGGTGCTCACTGATTAACGGCGTAGAAATGAAGCATAATGCATGGAATCACGCAGTTAAGGATAGATTAGATTACTTGAAGGATTTGTGGTATCTCTTTCAGTCTCAAATGTTATCACAATATAGAAAATTGAGCTAGATTAACGTGCGCGTTGGATTTTGGTCATTCCGAACTCTAAATCAAAAATTAAGTACGATTAAATGCAGACAAGTTAAGTTGATTGGCCAATTAAAACGATCAATCTAAACTGATCATTGCTGCTCCTTAAGTAAAAGGTTATAAGTGAAGCATAATGCATGGCATCACACAGTTTGGGATAGATTGGATTACTTGGAGGCTTTTTCATAGCTATTTCGGCCTTAAATTTTGTCACAATATAGAAAATTGAGCGAGCTTTACTTGGGCGTTAGATTCATGTAATCTGAACTTTGAATCAAAAATTACGGATGATTTAGTGCTCTGAATCAAAAGCTACGGATGATTTAGTGCATACATGACAAGTTGACCAGCTAGTTGAAATGATCCTTCTAAACTGATCATTGGTGCTCATTGCACAAAAGATTACAAATGAATCATAATGCAGGGCATCATGCAGTTTAGGATGATTACTTAAAAGCTTTGTGGTATCTTTTTAGTCTCAAATGTTATCACAATATAGAAAATTGACCTAGGTTAATATGGGCATGGGATTCGTGTCATTCTGAACTCTACATCAAAAGTTACGGATGATTTATTGTGTACATGTCAAGTTGATCGACAAGTTAAATTGATCATATTGAACTGATCATTTGTGCTCCTTAGGTAAAAGCCTATAAATGAAGTATAATCCATGGCATCACACAATTTGTGATAGATTAGATTATTTGGAGACTTTTTCGTAGCTCTCTCTGTCTCAAATATTGTCACAGCTTGGAAAATTCAGCTAGGTCAACGTGGTCGTTGGATTCATATCATTTGGAGCTGTAAATCAAAAGTTACAGACGATTTTGTGTAGACATGTCAAGTTGATCGGATGGTTAAAATAATCATTTTAAACTAATCATTGGTGCTACTTGAGTAAAGGTTTATAAATGAAGCATAATGCATGGCATCACGCAGTTTTGGATACATTGGATTACTTGGAGACTTTTTCGTAGGTATTTCTAGCTCAAATGTTGTCACAATATGGAAACTTCTGCTAGCTTAATGTGGGTGTTGGATTCATGTCATTTTAAGCTGTAAATCAAAATTTGCAGAAGATTTAATGTTGACTTGTCAAGTTGATCTGCCAGTTAAAATGATCTTTCTAAACTGATCATTGGTGCTCCTTGAGTAAAGGTTTATAAATAAAGCATAATACATGGCATCACGAAGTTTGGGATAGATTGCATTACTTTGAGGATTTGTCTACCTCTTTTAGTCTCAAATATTGTAACAATATGGAAATTGAGATAACTTAACGTGGGCGTTGGGTTCATGTAATTTTGAGTTCTAAATCAAAAGTTAAAGACGATTTAGTGCGAAAATGTCAAGTTGACAAGCTAGTTAAAATGGTCATTCTAAACTGGTCATTGGTGCTCTTTAAGTAAAGGCCTATAAATGATGCATAATCCATGGCATCACGTAGTTTGGGACATATTGGATTTTTTGGAGGCTTTGTCATAGCTATTTCGGTTTTCAATTTTGTCACAATATAGAAAATTGAGCTAGATTTACTTTGGCGTTAGATTCGTGTACTCTGAACTCTAACTCAAAAGTTACAGATGATATAGTGCGGACATGACAAGTTGATCGGTTAGTTAAAATGATCATTCTAAACTAATCATTGGTGCTCATTGAGGAAAGAACTACAAATAAAGCATAATGCATGGCATCATGTTGTTAGGGATAGATTGGTTTACTTGGAGATTTTGTCATATCTATTTGGGTCTTCAATTTTGTCACAATATAGAAAATAGAGCTAGCTTTACTTGAGCGTTGGATTCGTGTACTTTGAACTGTAAATCAAAAGTTACGAACGATTTAGTGCGGATATGACAAGTTGATTGGCTAGTTAAAATGATCATTCTAAACTGGGCATTGGTGCTCCTTAAGTAAAGGCTTATAAATAAAGCATAATGCATGGAATCATGCACTTTGGGATAGATTGGATTATTTGCATGCTTTGTCGTAGCTATTTCGGTCTTAAACTTTGTCGCAATATAGAAAACTGAGCTAGCTTAACATGGGCACGTGATTCGTGTCATTCTAAACTCTAATTCAAAAGTTATGGTTCATTTAGTGCCGTCATGTCAAGTTTATTGGCTATTTAAATTGATCATGCTAAACTAATCATTAATGCTCATTGAGTAAAGGTTTACAATAAAAGCATAATGCAATGTATCACACAATTTGGGATAGATTGGATAACTTGGAGGCTTTTCATAGTTATTTTGGTCATAAATTTTGTCACAAAATAGAACATTGAGCGAGCTTAATGTGGTCGTTTTACAGATGTCAAGTAGAACGGCAAGTTAAAGTGATCATTTTAAGTTGATCATTAGTGCTCTTTGAGTAAAGGTTTAGAAATGAAGTAAAACGCATGGCATCACACAGTTTAGGATAGATTGTATTATTTGAAGGATTTATGGTATCTTTTTTAGTTTCAAATGGTGTTACAATATTGAAAACTGAGCTAGCTTAACGTGGGCGTTGGATTCGTGCAAAACTGAACTCTTAATCAAAAGTTATAGACGATTTAGTGTGTATATGTAAAGTTGATCACCCAGTTAAAATGATCATTCTAATCTGACCATTGGTGCTCCTTGAGTAAAGTCTTATAAATTCTGATTAATGCATAGCATCACATAGTTTGGGATAGCATGGAGTACTTGGAGGCTTCATTATAGCCCTTTCAGTCTCTAATATTGTCACAAGATGGAAAATTGAGCTACCTTAATGTGGGTATGGGATTCATGTCATTTTGAGCTCTAAATCAAAAGTTAAAGACGATTTAGTGCAGACATGTAGAGTTGATCAGCTAGTTAAAATGATCATTTTCAATTGGTCATTGGTGCTCATTGAGTAAAGGCATATAAATGAAGCTCGATGCATACCATCAAGCAGTTTGGGATAGATTGGAATACTTGGAGGATTTGTCGTACCTATTTTTTCTTAAATTTTGTCACAAGATAGAAAATTGAGCTAGTTTAACATGGGCATTGGATTTGTGTCATTTTAAATTCTAAATCAAAAGTTACAAACGATTTGGTGCAAACATGTCAAGTTGATCATCTAGTTAAAATGATCATTCTAAATTGATCATTGGTCCTACTTGAGTAAAGGTTTATAAAAGAAGCATAATGCATGACATCACGCAGTTTGGGATAGACTGCATTACATTAAAGCTTTGTCTAGCTCTTTCAGTATCAAATGTTGTCACAATATCGAAAATTGATGTAACTTAATGTGGGCGTTGGATTCATGTCATTTGAGCTCTAAATCAAAACTTAAAGATGATTTAGTGCGGACATGTCAAGTTAACCACCTAGTTAAAATATTCATTCTAAACTGATCATTGGTGCTGCTTGAGTAAAAGCTTATTAATGAAACATAATACATGGGATCACGCAGTTTGGGATATATTGGCTTACTTGGAGACTTTGTCATAGCTATTTCGGTGTTAAATTTTGTCACAATATAGAAAATTGAGCTCGCTTAACATGCACGTTGGATTCGTGTAATCATGTACTCTAAATCAAAAGTTACAGACGGTTTTGTGTGGACATGACAAGTTGATCGGATAGTTAAAATGATCATTCTGAACTGATCATTAGTGCTCATCGAGCAAAAGATTACAAATGAAGCATAATGTATGGCATCACACAGTTTATGATAGATTAGATTACTTGAATGGTTTGTGGTATCTCTTTCAGTCTCAAATTTTGTAATAATATGGAAATTGGGCTAGCTTAACGTGGGCGTTGGATTCGTGTTATTCTGCACTTTACATTAAAAGTTACGAACGATTTAGTGGGTACATGTCAAGTTGATCGGGCATTTAAAATGATTATTCCAAATTGATCATTAGTGCTCTTTGAGTAAAAGGTTATAAATCAAGTATAATACATGATATCACGTAGTTTGGATAGATTGGATTATTTGGAGACTTTGTTGTAGCTCTTTCAGTTTTGAATGTTGTCACAAAATGAAAAATTGAGCTAGATTGACGTGGGCATTGGATTCATGTCATTTTGAGCTGTAACTCAAAAGTGAAAGACGATTTAGTGTGCACATGTAAAGTTGATCAGCTAGTTAAAATGATCATTCTCAGCTGACCGTTGGTGCTAATTGAGTAGAGGTGTATAAATGAAGTACAATACATACCATCACGCAGTTTGGGATAGATTGGAATACTTGGAGGATTTGTGGTACCTATTTTGTCTTAACTTTTGTTACAAGATAGAAAATTGAGCTAGTTTAAGATGGACATTCGATTCGTGTCATTTTGAATTCTAAATCAAAAGGTACAGACGATTTAGTGCATACATGTCAAGTTGATCGTCCAGTTAAAACGGTCATTCTAAACTGATCATTGGTCTTCCTTGAGTAAAGGTTTATAAATGAAATATAATGCATGGCATCACGCAGTTTGGTATAGATTGCATTACTTTGAAGCTTTGTCTAGATCTTTTAGTCTCAAATGTTGTCACAATATGAAAAATTGATCTACCTTAACGTGGGTGTTGGATTCATGTCATTTGAGCTCTAAATCAAAAGTTAAAGATGATTTGGTGTATACATGTCAAGTTGACAAAATAGCTAAAGTATTCATTCTATAGTGATGAGTGATGAAAAGTCATGATTGTCATGTTGTCATGCAAAAACTATTCCCATTTGCCTTTAGCGATCTTCTGCCTAAAAATGTCAACGGAGCAATTGTAGGTACGTTTACATTATTTTATATATAAATAATCATAATTTCAAATATTATATGATATTAAATTTTTTTATGTAGGGATTGGTGCTTTTTCTGAGATTTATGTACAATATCACTTAGTGCAGACGATATCCAAAATTTGGAGGAAAAAAATACCGATTCTCATTTGTAACCTAGAGAAAATATTTCCACCAGCATTTTTTGATGTTATGGAGTATCTTCCTATTCACCTCTATAGAGAAGCAGCGCTTGGAGGACCTGTTCAGTACCGCTAGATTTATCATTTTGAGAGATATATGTTCCACCTAAAGAAAAAAGTTAAAAATCTTGCCAGGCTTGAAGGTTCAATCGTCGCACAAAGTATTAGTGAAGAAATATCTAACTTCGCTAGCTACTATTTTCTATCGCATGTCCAAACAAAAAATAGACGACCTACACGACATGATGATGGAGGAGAAAAACTAAGCTATACAGTGTATGCAACAGAAATATTTGCACAAATTGGACATTTAAGTGGAAAAGGAAAGGCGCGACGCCTATCAGAGGAGCAACACAATCACTTGCATTTATATATATTGACAAATTGCGATGACGTTTTGGAATATGAAATGTATATTCAATTAAATTTTATTTTAAATTGTTATTATAATTTATTGTTAATTATTTTGTTCATAATTAACAGAATATATATGGAACAAATACGTGTTCATTATTCAGATTACATAGAGAATGAGTTGGTCGAACTTAAAAAAAAAGTGAATTTGCAATATGGTTGCATTTTTATGTTAGTGTTACTACAATTATTTAATTTTCAATAATAGTTTCCTATATATATATATAATTGACTACATTCAATTATTTTATAGGTTACTACAGGTCCTTCAAGGGGGATAACGTCTCCCATGTGGTTAGTTGAGTTGGTGAGTGGTTCTACATTTACTGCAAAATCTTATCCAATGTACTATACTCATTGATATGATTTTAAGAGTCATCACGAAATAAACTCACAAACAACTTGTAATTATGATGTATCATCTCAATTGGGAGAAATTATATATAACGGTGTTTTTCGTGAAATATTAGAAGTTCACTATCCAGAAATGATTGATTTGAGGTGTATTGTATTCTATTGTGACTGCTATGACCCTGTCATGGGTCAACGCGAAGATGAATTCGGTGTTACATCTGTCCACTCTCGTAAGCGACATCAAAAATATCATCCTTTTATACTTGCATCACAAGCGGACCAGGTTTGTTACATTCGATATCATCGTGTGAGGAACAAGCAAGATACTTAGATTACAGTGACCTAAATACATTCTAAAGTAATGGTATGTGGTATTACCAATGCGGGCTTTCGCGAAAATATTTATTAAATTACCGACGGATTTTCGATGAAAATCACCGTCGGAAATATCTTATATAACCTACGACCGTTTCTTTTTCTTTTTCTCTTTTGGGTTTCTCTCCTTCTCTGCCTCTTTGCCTCCCCCGCCGCTGTCATCGCCGGAAATCGCCTTTCCTCTTCACCTCGCTTGCTGTCGTCGCAAATCATGTAAGTTTAATTATAAACGTGTCCCTCTTCAACCCTCGACGCCTTTTGTCTCCAATTTCAACGTATTTTTCTCCTCCTAAGAGTCCTAAGTATTAGCTAGGGTGAATGTTCTGTATATACGTTGTTTTCTGCATGTTGTCGTATATACTGATTGTTGCTTGTGAAATTGAGTGACTGTTCTTGATAGCTATAAAACATGGTCGACATCATTACTGAAATACCAATGTAACTAACTAATCATATTAGCAGTTTTTCTCTCTCTTTTCTGCTAATGAAAATGGAAAATACAAATTTAGAATAGCAACTATTGTTTGATTCAAGTTTCTTCAATCATGTGTATTTCACGGTTTAAATGTTAATTCGCACTCATATGGTTTACATAACAACATTTCAAAGAAGAAAACACAATTTTAGCACAAAGTTCTGACAAATAAAGATTTGGGAGTTTGACTTTTATGTTTTGTTTGGTTTTTCTCCCCAATTTTTGTTGTTGATATACCAAAAAATTATAAAAAATAAAGTTCTGGATTTCAAAGGCTTCATCTTGCAAAAAGAAACAATGGATTAAAAATCGAAGGGATATCGAATTGAATAGTAATCGTGATAAGGCATCCTATCCTTCACTTTAGCTTTCCAAAAGTGATGATACCTTTTGTTCCATTATGTTTAGTGGATAAGATCAAACATTCATTTAAATAGTTCAATTGACATAATCCAATTAAATAGTTGAACTTCTATAAATTTAAATATTTATTGTTATTTAACGAAGAGAATAATGTACTAGATATAAATAAAAATTTATCAGGTATATTTAATTTTCTCCGATCACTTAAACCATACCAACATCTCATAATTTATTTTATCTAATGAATGATTATGACAATGCAAAAAGATATAGTTATAATTTAGTTTTAATTATAATCTTTTTGTTAACATCGTCCAAATTGTAATCTCTAAACAGTAACCAACCTATATATGTATTTGTATAACTACTACCATATATAGACGAACAGTATACCTTTATGTAACATTTTTCAATTGTGGAGTTATTCATAAATTAAAATATCACGTTGACCGTTTCTACTATGTTACACTACACATATTATTAAACAATAGTATGATATATTACTCCAAATAATAGATTTTTATTTTGTCAAAAGTATGAAAATAAAAATAATTGATTATTATTTAAAAAAATTTAATATTTTGAAGAAAAAATAGTAAATAGTAAATGTAAATAAATTGATAAAATATCACAATCATATGTCGTATCAAGAGTACCAAATACATAGTGAGTCGTGTACTCCGAGTTGTATACCAACTCAAATTCCAAAATTTGCAAATGATTATTTCTGTCTAATGACAATTGAAGAATTGTTTCAACATCCTGGTCGTAAACTTATTACTTTTCTCGATCCGAGATATCAAGAAAATTCAACATGGTAAAATAAATTTTTTATAATTATATTTAAAATAATTATTTTAATGCTATTCTAATAAAAATTCGTAAGTTTGATATTTCAAACAACGTAATAAGCAAATCTGTATTAAAGATGTTTCATTCTCTTTTGAACAAACCCTATACCAAATTTAGAGATATTCCGTACGAAGAACGTCATATTTAATTCAAGACATTTATGGTACGTTAATTTATTTTTAAATATATAATTGTTTCAAATAGTTTTTAATAATAATTTTATGCAATACAATTTTTCTGCCACATGAACGAGTGGAAACAAAAATAGAAAAAGTGAAACGATAAACAAAGAGGGTTGAATGAGTCGGTTTGGAACGACTTTATTCGTTATTGGGAATTTTCCAGTGCTGAGTTCATCTCGAGGACTAATTCGGGAAACCGGAAGAGCGACCCACAAGGCAAAGGCATTTACATTCACAATGCCGGATGGACTAGTTTTCTGAGACGAGCCGATCAATTGGTAAATTAATTATTATATTAATTTTATTTATTATTATTTGAAAATATTTAAATTATTAATTTAGAATTATTTTACTTTTATGCATAAGAATTTGGAGCGTATCTTGCAACTTCTCGAGTCCGTCTACATGAACAAAAAGATTGATCGCATCCAAGATGGTCTCGTTAGTGAGATCATCGAAAAGGTAAAAAAAAGTGATTTTTTAACTCAGGAGTCTCAAGTTGGTTCTTCATCTACGGTCGCCGAATTGCCTCGTTTTGAGATTAACTGTCTCGTTCTTGATGTAAATTTGATTTTTCTTTTTATTTATTTTTATATTTAATATTATAATACTTTTTAATAATATTTTTTGTTTTGACAAGAAATACCATTTTCTAAATATCGTTATCCAGTACTCGGGAGAGTTGCAGATATCGGTGGTACAACATCTGCGGCTAGAAACGAGGAAAATGAAGAGGTAAAATAACAAATGGCGGCTATGATGGTACAGATGAAGAATTTTAAAAATATTGTAGAAATGATGAGAACCAAGTTTCCTGATCAATTTTTTTCTCCTCCTTCTGGACCTGCTCCTCCGATGTAATTTGTAAATTTAAAACAATTAAATAATTATTATATTTATAATTAGAAATAATATTTTTATTAATTTTATTAATATTTTTTAAATATTTAAAAATATTAATTAAATCTAATATAAAGATGAATTTTTTAATATTTTTAATAAATATATTTTAAAACTATTTAATGAATAACTTTTAAAAACTAAATATTCTATTTTTTTAATTATTTGTTTATTTCCGATGGATGCCGTCGTCAGAAATTACCGACGGACGGTTCCATCGGATATATGTCGGTTAACTCCCGACGGGTGAAAACTGTCGGGATACACCATCGGTTCACATTCCTGATGGTAATGGTCATCGGAAAACATCAACGGCCCGACAGACTAAATCCATCGCAAATACTTCAGGAATTTCCAACGGAACAAATCTGTCGAATATATGTCGTTATTTGCCGACGGCATGAACCCATTGTTTATCCTTCAGAAGTTTCCGACAGTAACATTTATCGCCAAACCGTCGGTAATTCCCGATCTGTTCCCGATGAAATAGTTCTGATGGACATTTGTTGTCGGAAAGTAGACGGGAATTGCTTTTTCCGACGGATTGCCGATGAAATTGTCCGTCGGAAATTTGATGTTTTCTTGTAGTGTAACTCTAAGTTTCAAAGCAAAAATTTCCTCTAAGAAAGTAAGCAAGCAAGGAAAAAACCTAGATTGATTATCAAGAATAAAGGAGAAAAAAAGAAAAGAACTACAAAAGAAGAGTGATTCAAATGAGCCCGATTAATCACTACCATCAAGTGCCAAAATAGAATTTCAAAGTGAGAGAAGAAGAAAAGATAACCAAAGAAAAACTCAAAAGGGTAGATCACTTAGGATGGGATTTACTTGAGTTTGAGATAGAGAGTTTTATGCTAGAACAATGGCAGATGAAAGTTTTGCTTTGTATGCATCATTGTTTTTTACTCTTACTGATACAAATTTGGGATCTCGGTCGTGATGTTCTCGGACCGGTACAAGGAGCATGGACGAGAAATTCAGCCTTAGGTTTCTTAGGGCAGTTTAGAACGTGTGTTTGGGGTGGTGGGGTGATTCCTTTAATTGAATGTTAAAGGGTTAGGAGATTTGATTGCACATAGCATGACTTGGGATTGACATTGTAGTATATGCAAAAAGTATTGGGAAGTAGGCTCGATTCAAGCATTATAATACCTTTGGATAAAGTATTTTGGGATTTGATCTTTGTACATACTTTCGGTTAGGGCATCCAGTCTTTAATTCTCTTTTTTGGTTTGTTTTTGCTTATTTTCCTCAAGTACGAGTAAAGGTAGGTCTGGGGCAGTTAATAACCATGGTTTTTGCCATGCATTTCACCACCTTTTTCTTGTCTTCATTACTATTCTAGGCATTCTATACACCCATTCACATTGATTTGCATTTGATACTGCATTCTGTAGGTAAGAGCATGCACTTTTCATCTTGCATATTTTCTAGATTTTTCCAGGTACAACGAGAAGTTAGATGGAATCAAGCGACAAGAACTCACCAGGAGTCTCTTAGAAGCCACGAGATCGGCCATCATGCCGATCTCAGCTCGCCGATCTCAAGCCTACTACCTGCGCATCACGAGATCGGCCATCAAGCCGATCTCAGCTGACTCATGTCAAGCAAAATTCCAGCCCATCCTGAGATCGACCATCACGACGATCTCAGCTGGCCAATCTCAGGCCAATCTGAGTCAACTCACTAACCATCAAGAGATCAGCCATCAGGCCGATCTCAGCTAGCGAATCTCGGGCCAACCCAAGCCCAAACTCTCCTAAACCTATTTTAAGTTAATAGGTTTGTCTCGGGATTAAATCTATTTGTAATGGATACTATATAAACGCTTCGAAAAACAAATTTAACCTAAGTTTTATTCTAGTTTTTTTGCTGTGAGCATTTTTAGAGAGAAGAGATTTTGGTCTCAATCTTTGTTCTTGCACTCTTGGTTTCTAGTGAAGAAATTTTTACCATATCTCTTCTCTTATATTTCATTGCTTCTATTTCATTGTGGCTGCTATATATTTGAATATGTCTGAGTAATTGTTTTGGTATGGATCGTGGGTAAAGTCGATTAGGAAAATTTGATGTCAACTTAGGGTTGTTTAGGTAGATTAAATGAGAAATCCCTGAAGTTTAGGGTATTCTTAATTTTAGGAATTGAAGTAGCTAATCAATGCCTAGATCGAAATGTTTTGCTCCTGATAAGTGTAGACAAAACCTGTAGGTAGGCCTCAACATGCTTATTGCATCTTAGCCAGCAAGCGTTGATGTCTAAGGTGATAGGTGGACTAGATTAGACTCGAACTCAATGATTGTTAGTCTATAGATTGCTGTGCAAAATACTTGTAGTTTATAGGCTAGTGAATGGGCTGTTACCACGAGAGTGGATCAGTCTACTAGATAGTGTTCTAAGTTTTAGGAATTTATCTAGTTGAACCTGTAGAATCGTTAGTCAATGGAAGATTTCTCCAAATCGAATGCCTTGTCCACAATCCATATCTTATTTATCGATTTTAATTTATCTTTATTTTCTTTGCAATTAGATTATTAGACAACCAATCGAAAACCTAAATAGTATCTATCTAGATTTAAGTGTTTCATCTATTCTTACTTTCTTGAAGATTCAATATCCAACTACTACTCAATTTTCTCTACACTTGGTGTTCTATAACGAATTAAAACTTAAAACCCATCAATGGGCTTTGTTTGTCCAATAAAAAGACACAACTTCACGGACTGGTCGCAAAAACATTCACACACATATGACTTGGTAAACCAATACTATCTCCCAAACGACTAAAGCAAACGGAATGATATTTTACAGAAAATTAGATATATCTGTCATGGAGATCCTCACCATAATTCAGATTGATCCCAATCCGTTTGGATCTCCTTTTCCTGCTTTCACCTAAATTGGTCGCATATACGCATTATGTAGAATGTGTTTGGGAAAACATCTATAGCTTTCACAAGACAACTCGAAAATGACAAACTGTTTGCGGAAGTAGTGAAAGAGTCAAGAACATTTAACAAGTTTGAGATTGTTTGGATCGGTTGTGGTTAGTCGTTTCTACTTTCTAAAAGAAGTAGTGTAATGTGCTTTCTACCTTCTTCTAAGTGGCTCGGGTGGCTTCTCCATCGAGGTCGCTGATCGACGGCTGGTCTTGCGATACTCTGGCAGGACTTCACCACTTAGAATCCTCTCCTCTTTTCTTTTTCGTGGCTCCCCTTTATATAGAGGAGAAGGGGCACACTAGGATTATTTGTAGAAAGACTGTTATGCCCTTAATAAAAGTTTTTGGGCTTTCAGCATTGGATTTTACTTGTCTTTACTCTTAGGTGATGAGGTCATCGTCCCAACCTCCAGCTGACTGGCTGGCCTGGCCGACCTGAGGAATACTTAGCTGGCCAAACAAGTGCAAAAGGATACATAGGCGTATCTTCACAAATTCAAACCTAACCAAGAAGCCACCAGCCAAGAATGAAACTGGTCTATAATCCTGACTCACAGAGGACACCTAACGACATGGAGCTCACCCCAAACCAGGCCAGACCAAGTCATGCACAATTTATCAAGTTGATGTTGCTGGAACTTACTATATTTGGAACTTTTCTTAATGAAAGTCTTTAAACATTTCTTTGGAGACCAAGAGACTTGTGGTACTTCTGGGAGATCTCTTAAGAATTTCTAGAAATCCAAACATGCCTTGGACTAGGTGGATCCATCAGCACTTTCAAATGAACCGATTGGAGTTATTTATGTCAAGTGAGATGACCAACCGCTTTAATTACTTTCAAACCAAAACATTGCGTCTAGGAGAGCCCTAAAGAAGCCCAAAACTAACCTACCATGCACCAGCCAGGATCACACGGATCTCTCTTCTAAAAGAGTGGTCTTATATGGACCGAAGTATATTTAATGTGTTCAGATTGCAATATCTCTATTCCTTACAACTTTAGCACGTATTGAAGATTTTCGAAAGCATCCAGGATATATGTAGACATCTTAAATTCGCTCCAAACTTGATACAAGCATCTACATTTTCCATGTTTATCAAACAAGACATAAATGGCCAACGGCCATATAGTTTAAATGTAAGATTTCGTTTTCTCTTTTTACACTTTAGTACAGTTGCTATGAGTACTATATAAGATCAGCACGAACTCATTATAATGACATACCACCATTCAAATAAAAAGTTGAATACAAAGTATTTTCTTCAAATCTTTGTATTTGAATCTTGTTTTTTCTTTAGAAACTAAGTGTGGGATTCCTTTCTTTTCTATTAAAGGAAAGGTCAAGTTAGTGTGAGAGATTCAAAATCCTTGGTTCACCTTTGATGGTGTGATTCGATCAAAACTCTGTCTTTTTAATTCACTTTCCCGATTTAACCAAGAGAGATTCTCGGTCTTACGAGTTATGGTCATACCGCTTATTAGATTGATGCTCAATCTTACATCATTTGATAACTGAGCTAAAACACCAATCCCAGGTTGTGTTCATCCAACCTTTATCCTTTATGTTTTTGTTTTGCATTTTATTTACAACTTGTCAAAAAAGCAAATAAAAAAACTTTGTTCTTAATTCTTCATTTGCATTATTTTTTGTTTTTTCTTTTCATTTAAATCTAAAACCAAAATAAAAATTTGCCTATCATGTTATTTAGTTTTGTGCATATTAAGAAAAAAATCAAAAAATATAAACATTCATTTTGTTATTTTTGATTTGTGGAATGTAGTTGGTAGTTAAGTTTTAGAAAAAAAGTTAAATAATATTGTTCATGTTTTTTCTGTCATAATTTAATATCAAAACCAAAAAAATATTGTCTTTTTATTTTTTTTTTAAGTTGTTGCCAAAAACAATATCACAAACCCTTAAAAAGTATTCATTTTAGTCAATTTTCTTTTACTATTAAAATGGAGTATTACGAGGAAGAAAATTCTTACAAGTACTTTGAAGATAATTGTTATGATGAATGACACCAAGTCATGTCCGATGTAGATGATACCAATGAAGCTGAGGCACGACATGAAGGGTGTTGAAAATCTGATTTTGACAATGAATCAGGAGATGAAGAACTCAAACCCGAGCCACCAGACTATTACTCCACCTATAGAAGCTGCCCAAAGACAATTACCAAGTTGCCACTACGTTGTGTCAAGCCGAGTGCCAACCTATTCCATTCCAATTACATCAAGAAATCAGACCAAAAAGGTATGTACTTATTATAAAGGTATAACAAGGACCCAGAAGAATATCTGTGATGGGAAACCAATATAAAACAATGGCTGCACGTAAACAACGTTCCCAAAGAAGAGAAGCTATCATGTGTGGTTGATATGCTTGTTGGAGAAGCCTACAATTGGTGGTTGAAGGAAAATGCACGGACCTTCTACAACCAACAACTCCTTTATTGGGGAGATCTCAAGGCACGAATTTTTATGGAGTTTGTGAAGAAGCACCAAACACGCAGTAACACACAACACAACCTATGTACCCAACAAAATCGAGGAGTGACATGTCTATACCAAACTTGCACCTTTCCATAAGTCCAAACTTGTCTACTGCTCTGAGCATAGAAACGTGTTTTCATACACCTTAGAAGGACAAAAAGTAGCTAAGCCAATGGTCCCACCCAAAAGTGACCCGAAAGTTCCAAATCCTCAAGCCGTAGCACACATGCAACCATCAAAGCTATTGCTTGAACTATACGGCAAAAAAACCAGGTAAGTCCTCTAACTATTTGAAATTATATGAAATTATATGTTATAGATGTCAAGAAAGAGAACACTTTGCTAACACATTCCCAACTAGACAAGTAATAAAAACCTTGCTAGTAGAACCCACAAATATTAAGCGTAAAAGCGTTAAGGCAATAAAGGAGCATGAATTTGAAATTTCTAGTACTATTATAATGCAATTGTTTTTGCCAAAAGTTGTTGAAACAGGTCTAGGAACGCAAAGATTTAACAAAGACCAAGAAGATACAACTGCTACACTAAACCAATGTAAGGAACAAAGAGGAGACCATGAATAATTCAACACCTTGAACGCCAAGAAAAAAAAACCAGCTGCCATGGAAAGGAATAATTTCTTCCTTTCTGATCAAGGAGCAACCACCAAATTAAAAATAGACACCCGAACCATATAAGGGCCATAAACCGATCTAATGCCCTAAACCCTCAAGTAAATCAAAGTACTAACTTGTCTTCTCTATTTGTAGGCTAAATTTTTTGAAGGAAAACATTTCAATGGGGGAGGGTATGATGAGGTCATCAGCCCAATCCCTGGACAACTGGCCAACCTGGCCGACCCGAAAAACACAAAGACGGCCAAACACGTGCAAAAAGATATATGGGTGTATCTTCATGAATTCAAACTTTATCACGAAGCGGCCAGCCAAGACCAAACCTTGCCTTTAATCCTGACTCACACATTACATGTGCTAACATGGATTTCACCCCAATCCATGCCAAACCAAGGCATACAGCATTCATCAAGTTGGTGTTGGTGGAACTTACCATATTTGGAACTTTCCTCATTTGAAATTCTCCAAACATTTATTTGAAGTTGAGGAGTCTTTTTTGTACTTCTAGAATTTCCCTTAAGAACTTCTAGAAGACCAATCATGCCTTGGACTAGGCAGGTCCGTCAGTGCTTTCAAATGAATCGATTGGAACCGTTTCTGACAAGTGAGATGACCAACCGGTTTAATCACTTTTAAACCAAAATATGGCGTACATGAGAGATTATTAAGGACCTAAGGAAGCCCAAAATCAATATACTATGCACCAGCCAGCATAGGAGAAGAGGGATCCCTCTTCTCATATACTTGCCATATATGAACCGAAAACCACTTAATGTGTTCAGATCGCAGCATCTCTATTCCTTGAAACTTTGGCACGTATTGAACACTTTCGAAAGCATCCAGGATGTACCTAGACACATTGCATTGGCCCCTAAGTTTTCAAGATACAAGCATCTAAACTTTCCATGTTTACCAAACAAGACATTAATGGCAACGGCCATATATTTTAAATGTACGATTTGATTTCTCTATTCAGAATTTAGGAATGTTGCTATGAGCACTATATAAGCTTAGCACAACTCATTGTAAAGATAGACCACCATTGAAATAAAAAGTTCAATACAAAGTATTTTCTTCAAAACTTTGTATTTGAATCTTGTTCTTGTTCTTTAGAAGCTAAGTATGTGATTTGCTTCCTTTCTATTGAAGCAACATGCAAGTTAGTTTGAGAGATTTTAACTCCTTTGGTTCACCTTTGATCTTTTGATTCGATCAAAATCCCCTCGTTTAGTTTTCATGTCCATTTAAGCCAAGAGAGATTCTCGACCTTACGAGCCACGACCGTACCACTTGTGAGGTTGATTCTCAATCTTACATCATTAGGCCACGAGAGCAGGCTCATAATACTCCATGATCCTTTTAACATATGGCTTATTTATCCCGTCAAAATTTCTTTAGATGAATACCAAAGTTTTGAAAACGTTGATTTGTTTGCAAGTTAGACTTTTAAAAGACCCAAAATTTGGGATGTTACAATTCTCCCCGACTTGAAATGAATTCCTCCTAGAATTTGTAGGAATACTTCCCCCCCGAGGAATTTCTTTTGTGTTCACATTGTAAATCCTCTATAAAAGGGCTGTAAAGACTCAATGTATGATTATACTCTTAGGAGATTCTTCTCCATAAGTCTAAGACATTTCTCATTTTCTCATACTTCTCTTTAAGTTTCCAGATTCAATTGTTGATTTCTTTGCAAGTTAGACTTTTAAAAGACCCAAAATTTGGGATGTTACAATTCTCCCCGACTTGAAATGAATTCCTCCTAGAATTTGTAGGAATACTTCCCCCCCCCCCTACTCTTAGGAGATTCTTTTCCATAAGTCTAAGACATTTCTCATTTTCTCATACTTCTCTTTAAGTTTCCAGATTCAATTGTTGATTTCTTTGCAAGTTAGACTTTTAAAAGACCCAAAATTTGGGATGTTACAATTCTCCCCGACTTGAAATGAATTCCTCCTAGAATTTGTAGGAATTCCTCTTTAAGTTAGTTTGAGAGATTCTAACTCCTTTGGTTCACCTTTGATCTTTTGATTCGATCAAAATCGAGCCACGACCGTACCACTTGTGAGGTTGATTCTCAATCCTACATCATTAGGCCACGAGAGCAGGCTCATAATACTCCATGATCCTTTTAACATATGGCTTATTTATCCCGTCAAAATTTCTTTAGATGAATACCAAAGTTTTGAAAACGTTGATTTCTTTGCAAGTTAGACTTTTAAAAGACCCAAAATTTGGGATGTTACAATTCTCCCCGACTTGAAATGAATTCCTCCTAAAATTTGTAGGAATACTTCCCCCCCCCCCTACTCTTAGGAGATTCTTTTCCATAAGTCTAAGACATTTCTCATTTTCTCATACTTCTCTTTAAGTTTCCAGATTCAATTGTTGATTTCTTTGCAAGTTAGACTTTTAAAAGACCCAAAATTTGGGATGTTACAAGTCTCCCCGACTTGAAATGAATTCCTCCTAGAATTTGTAGGAATTCCTCTTTAAGTTAGTTTGAGAGATTCTAACTCCTTTGGTTCACCTTTGATCTTTTGATTCGATCAAAACCCCCTCGTTTAGTTTTCATGTCCATTTAAGCCAAGAGAGATTCTCGACCTTACGAGCCACGACCGTACCACTTGTGAGGTTGATTCTCAATCCTACATCATTAGGCCACGAGAGCAGGCTCATAATACTCCATGATCCTTTTAACATATGGCTTATTTATCCCGTCAAAATTTCTTTAGATGAATACCAAAGTTTTGAAAACGTTGATTTCTTTGCAAGTTAGACTTTTAAAAGACCCAAAATTTGGGATGTTACAATTCTCCCCGACTTGAAATGAATTCCTCCTAAAATTTGTAGGAATACTTCCCCCCCCCCCTACTCTTAGGAGATTCTTTTCCATAAGTCTAAGACATTTCTCATTTTCTCATACTTCTCTTTAAGTTTCCAGATTCAATTGTTGATTTCTTTGCAAGTTAGACTTTTAAAAGACCCAAAATTTGGGATGTTACAATTCTCCCCGACTTGAAATGAATTCCTCCTAGAATTTGTAGGAATTCCTCTTTAAGTTAGTTTGAGAGATTCTAACTCCTTTGGTTCACCTTTGATCTTTTGATTCGATCAAAATCCCCTCGTTTAGTTTTCATGTCCATTTAAGCCAAGAGAGATTCTCGACCTTACGAGCCACGACCGTACCACTTGTGAGGTTGATTCTCAATCCTACATCATTAGGCCACGAGAGCAGGCTCATAATACTCCATGATCCTTTTAACATATGGCTTATTTATCCCGTCAAAATTTCTTTAGATGAATACCAAAGTTTTGAAAACGTTGATTTCTTTGCAAGTTAGACTTTTAAAAGACCCAAAATTTGGGATGTTACAATTCTCCCCGACTTGAAATGAATTCCTCCTAGAATTTGTAGGAATACTTCCCCCCCCCCCCTACTCTTAGGAGATACTTTTCCATAAGTCTAAGACATTTCTCATTTTCTCATACTTCTCTTTAAGTTTCCAGATTCAATTGTTGATTTCTTTGCAAGTTAGACTTTTAAAAGACCCAAAATTTGGGATGTTACAATTCTCCCCGACTTGAAATGAATTCCTCCTAGAATTTGTAGGAATTCCTCTTTAAGTTAGTTTGAGAGATTCTAACTCCTTTGGTTCACCTTGGATCTTTTGATTCGATCAAAATCCCCTCGTTTTGTTTTCATGTCCATTTAAGCCAAGAGAGATTCTCGACCTTACGAGCCACGACCGTACCACTTGTGAGGTTGATTCTCAATCTTACATCATTAGGCCACGAGAGCAGGCTCATAATACTCCATGATCCTTTTAACATATGGCTTATTTATCCCGTCAAAATTTCTTTTGATGAATACCAAAGTTTTGAAAACGTTGATTTCTTTGCAAGTTAGACTTTTAAAAGACCCAAAATTTGGGATGTTACAATTCTCCCCGACTTGAAATGAATTCCTCCTAGAATTTGTAGGAATACTTCCCCCCCCCCCTACTCTTAGGAGATTCTTTTCCATAAGTCCAAGACATTTCTCATTTTCTCATACTTCTCTTTAAGTTTCCAGATTCAATTGTTGATTTCTTTGCAAGTTAGACTTTTAAAAGACCCAAAATTTGGGATGTTACAATTCTCCCCGACTTGAAATGAATTCCTCCTAGAATTTGTAGGAATACCTTCTACCCGACTTAACCATTGAAGTGTTCTCATGCTCGCCATCATGTATTTTCTAGCATGATATATTTAACAATGAATATGTTCCCTCCATAACAATCAATTGGTACCGCCCATTGTCCAATTTGGGTTATTTTGTACTGGTTTTGAATTGAATTCCAGCTACCATTTTAAGGGTTCACTTAACATCTCATTTACAGCTTATGATTGCGTAGAATACCATGAAAAGTCAAGTCTCATAGTTGCTAATTCTGAGAGCTTATATGAACGATTATCCTTCGAGTTGTTTTAAAGCATAATACCGTATTTTTTGTTGGTATCCTCCAATCATTATCTCATTACATATCATGGCAGATAAATAATTGACGTACCAGTATACATCCTTTTTTAGCAACAGGTTTAGGAGACAATAGCCAATTTCTTTATAGCTTCCTCAGCTTATATAAGTAATTCGCCCTTCGAATAGCTCTCAAGTTTTGATTTGGAATTTTCCACATCCAATTAGACCTTTTAATATTTCTCATGTAGTTGTGTGATCATAGTGACGTCTATCGTAGTGACGTCTATCGCAAAAACATACATTCTAAACTTTACAACATACTAGAGAAAGCTGACAACGATGACCTTTATGGCTTCACCAAACCTATGGGTTATGTCTCACTTGTGTTGTGCTCACTCTGATTCCATAGTTGATTTCCATGATAGTTATCCAACTTGTCAATCCATCATAGTGTTTTCCTAACACTCTTTTTGGGGTCTCCGTTTCTATTAGAGATTATGTTTCCATGTTTTCCCTTTGGAGATACTTTTCCAAAATCCTTAAAAAGTTATTTTATTATTAAATAGATCTCTAAATGTCAATAATGTTTCCTCATGATGCTTTCCAAAAAAATTTTCATTATCGTATGATATCCTTTCCACCATTATTACTAAGATCTTAACTTTTCATTGTGTTTTAGTGAATTCCCTTATTCATTCTCATCAATGAATTTGTGATTAACCATCCCCAACGAGTTTTTTGTTTATCGCCTACCACTCCCTCAACAAGTGTTTTTTTCACTTCGGGAGATTCTTTATCTACCATTAATCCATAATGAAGATGTTTTATTTTCTTTACAAGAAGTGTATTGCTAACACCCTCTTGATCAAAAGGCCGTGTATTGTCCACGAGTAATCAAATCCATATATAAGTCTTTTTGTTTATGGTAAATGATCCGTTCATGTTTTCCAACCACATTATATGATAACATCACATGAACATGTCTTAACTCATGAGCCAACTCCAACTTATAAGTCACATGGATCTTCATTATTCGGTAAGGTCTTCTAAACCCAGCCTGAACTCCCTCAATTACCGCCTTATACCACTCTATTTGTACTAGCGCTTCATCTCTTGATACAAGTTCAGCGTTGCAAGATGAATTACAAAATATGATTGTGTGTCAATGCCAAATCTCATTCCAAAGATACTTGATATTGCCTATGCATATTTAGTTCAAAAAAAATATGCATTATGATCCCTGATGTGTTTGCCTTCCTCACTACTTCCTTCTTAGATCACCATTTACATGCTCCTAATATGTAAGTAAAAATGTGGCTAGTGTACTTGCTAAAAGATCTCATCCTTTAGATTTTCCCTCTTTAGAACACACAACCAAAAGGAACATTTCATTGTTTCCCTAAGTGATACCTTATCACTCGTTTGCCACATCTCTCTACACCGATAGACCCTCAGACATGTAAAAGCACATATTTTTTGAAGCTCACATTTGCTCAATCTTTAGAGTTGGTCTTGTGTAATATGCACCCAAGATTTTAGACTTGCCTTTGAATACTTAATAACTTTGGTATAACTGCACGAAATCTATTTTGTGACATCTCCTCATAAAAAAAGACAAGGATCAACCTTGCTTTTAAACCTCACTCTCTGCACATTACAAATTTTTGAAGTAATTCTAACCTAGTGGTAGTTTACGATTTTAAAACTGTTTACTTATACCCGAGTTTGAAAACATTTTCCCTCAAGACTGTGTCCCGGGACAAAATCGGTTTGCGAAACCTAGGCTTTGATACCAAAACTATAACATTAATTACGCCTTTGAGACAGGAAGTTATCGATTATAACACATAAAAATATTTTTCTTAAAAAAACCAAATAAAAGCCAAGGATTGGTTGTGAAACACGCTAACCTGTACACATTGAAAAAGAGAAAAAATAAAGGTGAGTAACAAGTTACTCAATGAAACGCTCACGCCTGTCCACATATTGTAAATTAACAGGCACATCAACTAATAACGAAATTATACTTAATCTAAAAATAAAACTATATAGTTAACGATGAAGTAAACCATTAACAAATAATATCACAAAGAATGATCTATAGTTCATTAGACACAAACACTTTTTGTTGTAGACCAATAAAGCACTAACACACCCTCACTACATAAGTCGAAAAAATCTCAATCTACATCTCAATAGAGACATGCACTTTTGTTGTAGACAAACACACTACTAACACAACCTCATGGCATACGTCAAGAAAATCTCTATCTACGGCTCACCAGACACGAATAAATTTGCTTAGATTAACACACCACTAATACAGTTTCATTATCTATGTCAAAAAAGTCTTGATCTACAACTCACCATATACTGGTATTTTGTTGTAAACCAACATACCACTAATTCATCCTCATGACATACATCAGGAAAAATCATTGTCTACCGCTTACCAGACACATACACTTTTTCTGTAGACCAACACACCACTAACGCAGTCTCACCGCATATGTTGGGACAATTTAACAATTCTTTTTAATATAAAATTAGTCAAGTATTAAGTTAACATGTACTATTAACATAATAAATATCAAATCACCCAAACAATTTTCTCAATTGCAAGAAATTATTAACCACATGATTATCTAATTCTATAGCAAGCATAATTATGAAATTTGTTTATGTATCTGTACTTAAAATCCACATGTCACCCCTCACCTTAGCCACTAGTTTACAAAGACGAACAATTTTTTCTTGTCTTGCAGCTTAATTGCCTCCATTTCGACAACATACATTTTTATGTTAATCATCCTCAAATGGCTTTTCTGTCAACAAAGAGTTAGATATATGTGTCCTGAATGTCCATGAAAAGATTTAGGTCAAATGGACTTCGTTTGTCTAGTCCAAAGACACAACTTCATGGAATGGTCGCAGAAACATTCTACAGACATCACGATTGGTAAAAAAATAATATCTCCCAAACAGCTAATGCAAACGAAATTATTTTTTTACAGAAAATTAGATATATCTATCTTGGAGAAATTCATCAAATTTCAGATTAATCCAAATCCATTTGGGTGTCTCCTTTTCCTGCTTTCATCCAAACTGGTCGCATATATGCATTCTGTAATGCTCAGAAAAATATCTAAAACTTTCACAAGATAACTCGGAATGACAAACCGTTAACAGAATTAGGAAAATGAAAGAGTCAAGAACATTCCTACTAAGTTTCAGATTGTTTGAATTGGTTTTGCTTAGTTGTTTCTCCTTTCTACCAGAAGTGGTCTAATTTGTCTTCTACCTTATTCTAAGTGGCTAGGGTGGCTTTTCCATCGAGGTGGCTGATCGACGGCTGCTTTAGCAACACTCTTGCAGGATTTTACAACTTGGAATCCTCTTTTTTTATATTTCGTGGCTCCCTTTTATATAGAGGAGAAAGGAAACTCTATGTTTATTTGTAGAAAGATTGTTATGCCATTAATAAACAATTTTGGGTTTCCACATTGGGTATTACTTGTATTTAAATAAATCTTATTTATCCCATCAAATTTTTTTAGACGAACACTAAAATTTTCGAGACATTGTCTTTTTTACAAATTAGGTTTTTAAAAGACCCAAAATTTGTAATGTTACAGTTATGATCATATCATATGTGTTTGTTGAATTGAATTTATATGGGTTTATATGGATTTAAATCCATTGAAATCTATTTAAATCCATATAAACCCATATAACTCATATAATCCATATGAATCATGTGTTTGCGGAATTGCTTACTCAAACAAGTCTTCCAAATTGTCACTAGAATGAAATATTTTGTCATAATTTTCTACTGGTTTTACAATCAATAAACAAAAATAAAAATGGTTCCAAATAAAATATGTTACTCTAACTGAAGAACACATAAAAGAGGAAAATAAAATGTCGTTTAGTAAAGATAGACATCCTCCTCCATATTTATTACACACTGTGCCAGTGTGAATAAATCAAAGGAAAAGATGCAAATAAAATTAAAGCCTTGAAAATAGAGATAGAGATAGTGGTAGTGATGATCGAAATTGATGCATAACCAGGACAAATTGAAACCTGAACTAGGTCCAGAGGATGGGCGAGTGCACTTAGGCCTGCACCTAGGTATAAATGGAGCTATACCTCATCCTCAACTGCACCTCCATATATCTTATTTGAAGTGATAAATAAGTCATTATGACCTGGGCCGAAGTAATGGCATGTCTGCTCAAACGGTTGAAGCATGGGCTGGAACTACCATCATCACAATACTCACTTACTTGGTTATCATCCTATCCTTTTGGGTGAAACGTTGTCTCAATGCCAATCTCATCTCCCGTTCTACTATAGCGATGTTTGTTTCCATATTGTGACGACATTTGAGAATGAAAGAGCTAGAAAAAGACTCAAAGTAATGCAATTTATCCCAAATTTCGTGATACCATGCATTATGCTTTATTTATAAATATTTACTCAAGGAGCACCAATGATCACTTTAGAATGATCTTTTTAACTAGCTGATCAATTCTACATATCCGCACTAAATTGTCCGTATCTTTTTTAAAAGAATTCAAAATGACACGAATCCAATGTTCATGTTAAGTTAGCTCAATGTTCTATATTGTGATACAATTTAAGACCAAAATAGGTACGAGAAAGCCTCCAAGTAATCCAATCAAACTAAAATTGTGTGATGCCATGCATTATGCTTCTTTATACGCCTTACTCAATGCACAACAATGATCAGTTTAGAATCATCATTTTAAGTAGTTGATCAACTTGACATGTCCGCACTAAATCGTCTTTAACTTTTGATTTAGAGCACAAAATGACATTAATCAGACGTCTGCGTTAAGGTAGCTCAATTTTGTATATTGTGAAAAACATTTAGACTAAAAGAGGGACAAAGCCTCCAAGTAATCCAAAGTATCCAAACTGGGTGATAACATGCGTTAGGCTTTATTTATAAGCCTTTACTCAAGGAGCACCAATGATCAGTTTAGAATGATCATTTTAACATGCCGATCAACTTTAAATGTCCACCTTAAATCGTCCGTAACTCTTGATTTAGAGTTTAGAACGACATGAATCCAATTCCCACGTTAAGCTAGCTCAATATTCTATATTGGGATAGAATTAGAGACTAAAAAAGCTGCGATAATGCCTCCAAGTAATACAAGCTGCGTGATGTCATGCCTTATGCTTCATTTTTAATTCTTCCCTCAATGACCACCAATGATTAGTTTAGAATTATCATTTCAACTAGTTGATCAACTTGTCATGTCCGCAGTAAATCGTCTGTAACTTTTGATTTAGAGTTGAGAGTACACGAATCCAATGCCCAAGTAAAACTATCTCAAATTTCTATATTGTGACAAAATTTAAGAACAAAATAGCTACGACAAAACCTCCAATTAATCCAGTCAAACCCAAACTGCGTGATGTCATTCATTATGCTTCATTTATACCCATTTACTCAATGAACACTAATGATCAGTTTAGAATAATCATTTTACGTAGCTGATCAACTTGCCATCTACGAACTAAATCATCTTTAACTTTTGATTTAGATCTCAAAATGACATGAATCCAACACCTGCGTTAAGGTTGCTCAATTTCCTATATTGTGAAAACAATTTAGACTAAAAGAGCTATGACAAAGTCTCCAGGTAATCCAATGTATCCAAACTGGGTGATAGCATGCCTTATGCTTCATTTATAAGCCTTTATTCAAGGAGCACCAACGATCAATTTAGAATGATCATTTTAACTGGCCGATAAACTTTATATTTCCGCACTAAATCGTCCGTAACTTTTGATTTAGAGTTCCGGACGACATGAATCCAACTCTCATGTTAAGCTAGTTGAATTTTCTATATTGTGACAAAATTTCAGACTGAAAAGCCTATGACAACGCCTCCAAGTAATACAATCTATCACAAACTGAGTGATGCCATGCATTATGCTTCATTTGTAACTCTTCCCTTAATGAGCACCAATGATTAGTTTAGAATGATCATTTCAACTAGGTGATCAACTTGTCATGTCCACAGTAAATGGTTCATAACTTTTGATTTAGAGTTGAGAATACAAGAATCCAACGCCTAAGTAAAGCTACCTCAATTTTCTATATTGTGACAACACTTAAGACCAAAATAGTTACGACAAAGCCTACAAGTAATCCAATCAAACCCAATTTGCGTGATGATGTTCATTATGCTTCATTTATACCCCTTTACTCAATGAACAACAATGATCAGTTAAGAATGATCATTTTACGTAGGTGATGAACTTGACATTTCCGCACTAGATCGTCTTTAATTTTTTATTTAGAACTCAAAATGACATGAATCTAATGCCCGCATTAAGGTAGCTCAAATTTCTATATTGTGAAAAAAATTTAGACTGAAAGAGCTATGAAAAAGCCTTCAAGTAATCCAATGTATCCCAAACTGCGTGATAGCATGCGTTATGCTGCATTTATAAGCATTTACTCAAGGAGAACCAATGAGTGTTTAGAATTATCATTTTAACTGGCTGATAAACTTTACATGTCCGTAACTTTTGATATAGAGTTCAGAACGACATGAATCCAACACCCACGTTAAGATAGCTCAATTTTCTAAATTGTGATAAAATTTGAGACTGAAAAAGCTGCGACAACGCCTCCAAGTAATAAAATCTATCCCAAAGTGCGTGATGTCATCTATTATGCTTCATTTGTAAACCTTTGGTCAGTGAGAACCAATGATCAGTTTAGAATGATCATTTTAAGTAGCTGATCAACTTGTGATATCCGTACTAAATTGTTTGTACCTTTTAAATTGGAATTCAGAATGACACGAATCCAATGCGCACGTTAATCTAGGTCAATTTTCTATATTGTGACAACATTTGAGACTTAAATAGATACCACAAAGCCTTTAAGTAATCAATTTTATCTAAACTGCATGATACCATGCATAATGCTTCATTTGTAATTCTTTCTTCATTGAGCACCAATGATTAGTTTAGAATGATCATTTCAACTAGGTGATCAACTTGTCATGTCCGCAGTAAATCATCCGTCACTTTTGATTTAGAGTTGAAAGTACAAAAATTCGATGCCTAAGTAAAGCTACCTCAGTTTTCTATATAGTGACAAAATTTAAGACCAAAATAGCTACGAAAAAGCCTCCAAGTAATCTAATCAAACCCAAACAGCGTGATGCCATGCATTATGTTTCATTTATACCCCCTTTACTCAATGAGCACCAATGATCATTTTAAGTAGCTGATCAACTTGACATGAATCCAATGTACTTTTGAGTTAGAGCTCAAAATTTTCTTTAACTTTTGAGTTAGAGCTCAAAATGACATGAATCCAATGCACGCATTAAGGTAGCTCAATTTTCTATATAGTGAAAGATATTTGGACTGAAATAGCTATGACAAAGCCTCCAAGTAATCTAATGTATCCCAAACTGCGTGATAGCATGTGTTATGCTTCATTTATAAGTACTTACTTTAGGAGCACCAATGACACAGTTTAGAATGATCATTTTAACTGGCCAATAAACTCTACATGGTCGCACTAAATCGTCTGTAACTTTTGATTTAGAGTTTAGGACGACATGAATCCAACACCCACATTAAGCTAGCTCAATTTTCTATATTGTGACAAAATTTGAAACTGAAAAAGTTGCGACAACGCCTCCAAGTAATAAAATCTATCACAAAGTGCGAGATGCCATGCATTATGCTTCATTTCTAAACCTTTGGTCAGTGAACACCAATGATTAGTTTAGAATGATCATTTTAAGTAGCTGATCAACTTGTCATTTCCGCACTAAATTGTTTGTACCTTTTGAATTAGAGTTCCGGATGACACGAATCCAACGCATGTTAAGCTAGGTTAATTTTCTATATTGTGACAACATTTGAGATTTAAAGAGGTACCACAAAGCCTTCAAGTAATTCAATTTATCTAAAATGTGTGATACCATGAATTATGCTTCATTTCTAATCCTTTGACAATGATCACCAATGTTCAGTTTACAATGATCATTTTAACTAGCCGATCAACTTGTCATGTCCACACTAAATCCACCATAACTTTTGATTTAGAGTTCAGAGAACATGAATCCAATGCCCAAGTAAAGCTACCTCATATTTCTCAGATGTTGTCACAATATGGATAATTTTGCTAGCTTAACGTGGGCATTAGACTCATGTCATTTTGAGCTCTAAATCAAAAGTGAAAAGACGATTTAGTGCAGACACGTCAAGTTGATCAGCTTTTTAAAATGATCATTCTAAGCTGATCATTGGTGCTCATTCAGTAAAGGCTTATAAGTGAGGCTTAATGCATGACATCACAGAGTTTGAGATAGATTCGATTACTTGGAGGCTTTTTCGTAGCTATTTTGGTCTTAAATTTGGTCACATAATAGAAAATTGAACTAGATTAACGTGGGTGTTGGATTCGTGTCATTTTGAATTCTAAATCAGAAGTTATGAACAATTTAGTGCGCACATGTGAAGTTAATCGGCCATTTAAAATTATCATTCTTAACTGATCAATGGTGCTCATTCAGTAAATGCTTATCAATGAAGCATAATACAAGGCATCATGCAGTTTGGATACATTGGATTACTTGGAGGTTTTTTCGTAGCTCTTTCAATCTCTAATGTTGTCACAATATAGAAATACGAGCTAGATTAACATGGGCGTTGGATTCATGTCATTCTGAACTCTATATCAAAAGTTACGGATGATTATGTGTTGACATGTCAAGTTCATTGGCTAGTTCAAATGATCATTCTAAACTGATTATTGGTTCTCCTTGAGTAAAGACTTATAATTGAAGCATAACACATGGCATCCCACAGTTTGGGATAATTGGATTACTTGGAGGCTTTTTAGTAGCTTTTTTAGTCTCAAATGTTGTCACAGTATGGAAAATTGAGCTAGGTTAACGTGGACGTTGGACTAATGTAATTTTGAGCTATAAAAAAATTAAAGAAGATTTAGTGCAGACATGTCAAGTTGACCAGCTAGTTAAAAGGATTATTCTAAATTGATCATTGGTTCTCCTTGAGTAAAGACTTATAAATGAAGTATGCATGGCATTACGCATTTTGGGATATATTGGATTAACTAGAGGGTTTGTCGTAGCTATTTCGGTCACAATGTTGTTACGATATAGAAAATTTAGCTACCTTAATGTGGTCATTGGATCTGTGTCATTCTGAACTGTAACTCAAAAGTTACGGACGATTTAATACGTAAATGTCAATTTTATCATCCAGTTAAAATGATCATTCTGAACTTATCATTGGTGCTCCTTTAGTAAAGGCTTATAAATGAAGCATATGCAAGGCATCATGCAGTTTGGGATATATTGAATTACTTAGAAGCTTTTTTTTAGCGATTTTGGTGTTCAATTTTGTCACAATATTGAAAATTAAGCTAGCTAAATGTGGGCGTTTGATTCGTTTCATTTTGAACTCTAAATCAAAAGTTACGGACGATTTAGTGCGCACATGTCAAGTTAATCGACTAGTAAAAATGATCATTCTAAACTGATCATTGGTGCTCATTCAGTAAAGGCTTATAAATGAAGCATAATACATGGCATCACCCAGTTTGCGATACATTGGATTATTTGGATGTTTTGTCGTAGCTCTTTCAATCTCAAATACTGTCATAATATAGAAATACGAGCTAGCTTAACGTGGGCGTTGGGTTCGTGTCATTCTGAACTCTATATTAAAAGTTACAGACGATTTAGTGTAGACATGTCAAGTTCATCGGCCTGTTAAAACGATCATTCTAAACTTATTATTGGTTCTCCTTGAGTAAGGCTTATAAATGAAGCATAAGGCATTGCATCACGCACTTTGGGATACATTGGATTACTTGGAGGCTTTTTCGTAGCTCTTTCAATCTCAAATCTTGTAACAATATTGAAAATCATGCTAGCTTGACACGGGCGTTGGACTCATGTCATTTTGAGCTCTAAATCAAGAGTAAAAGATGGTTTATTGCGGACATGTCAAGTTGATCATCTAGTTAAAATTATCATTCTAAACCTTTACTCAAGGAGAACTAATGATCAATTTAGAAAAATCATTTTATCTAACTGGTCAACTTGACATGTCCGCACTAAATCTTGGATTGCCGTATTAGATGATCGATGTATGTATTGACAACTGCATGATCTATTGGAGAAATGATGAAAGCCGCATTAAGTGCCAATTTTGTCACAAACCTCGATTTCAAGAGACAAGCGGCAGAGTATCTATTACAAATGGATGTGGTATTTTCCATTAACATAGAGGTTAAAGAGGTTATATCAATCTAAACACACGGGAAAGCCTATGAGATGGCATGAAGAACATAATTCGAATGGAGAAATTGTGAATCCTTCGGATGCAGAAGCATAGAAACATTTGAAAGAGGTTTATCCTAGTTTTGCATGTAAGCCTAGGAATGTATACCTCGGGTTATCTATAGATGGATTATGTGGCCAGTTATCATGACATCTTATAATTTGTCTCCTTCGTTGTGCATGAAACGAGAGTTTTTGTTTCTAACAACTTTCGTCCCTGGTCCAGAGCATCCTAAGCGATTGCTTGATATTTTTTTGCAGCCACTAATTCATGAGTTAAAAATGTTGTGGGAAAATGGTGTCGAAGCATTCGATGTTTCCAACCAACAGAACTTCTTGATGCGAGTAGTACTTATGTGGACCATAAGTGATTTTCCAGCATATGGTATATTATCGGGATGGTCGACGCATGGAATATTAGCATGCCCATATTGTCAAGATAATACTGATGCGTTCCAACTAAAACACGGACGAAAGACTAGTTGGTTCGATTGTCATCTTCGATTTCTATCACAAGATCATCCATATCGCCGGAGCACGAAATTGTTTAAGAAAAACAAAAAAAATTGATGGTCCACCTCCTATGCTTGACGGGAATTATATGATGACTTAACTTATAGATTTTGGTGCTGAGAGAACGACTTCATATGGAGGTAGCTGACATTATCCTGTTGATGGTTGTGGTGAATACCATAATTGGTACAAGAAGAGCATTTTTGTGGGATTTACCATATTGGAAGGACCATTTGTTGTGCCAAAATCTAGTTGTTATGCACATTGAGAAGATTGTTTTTGACAACATAATGAATACCGTTCGAAATGTACAAGGAAAAATAAAAGATAATTTGAAAGCTAGATTGGATTTGCTGAATATTTGTTCCCGGAAAGAACTACATGTAATGTCAAATGGAAAATCATTGTCTCCCGCATTCCGGTTGGATGCGCATGCAAAAGACGAGTTCTTTGATTGGATTGAGCATAATGTCAAATTTCCAAATGGATACACATCTAATCTTCGTAATTGTGTCGATACTATTGAAGGCAAATTTTCAGGGATGAAAAGTCATGATTGTCATGTTGTCATGCAAAGACTATTTCCATTTGCCTTTAGCGATCTTCTGCCTAAAAATGTCCACGCAACAATTGCAGGTACGTTTACAATATTTTATGTATAAATAATCATAATTTTATATATTATATGATATTATCTTTTTTTATGTAGGGATTGGTGTTTTTTCTCCGAGATTTATGTAAAAGATCACTTACTGGAGAAGATATCCAAAATTTGGAGGAAACAATACTGGTTCTCATTTGTAATTTGGAGAAAATATTTCCATGAGCATTTTTTTGATGTTATGGAACATCTTCCTATTCACCTCTCTAGAGAAGCAGCGCTTGGAGGACCTGTTCATTACCGATGGATGTATCCTCTTGAGAGATATATGTTCCGCCTAAAGAAAAAAGTTCAAAATCTTGCCAAGGTTGAAGGTTCAATTGTCGCACAAAGTATTAATGAAGAAACATCTAACTTCGCCAGCTACTATTTTCCATCGCAAGTCCAAACAAAAAATAGACAACCAGCACGACATGATGATGGAGGAGAAAAACCAAGGTATGCAGTGTATGTGCCAGAAGTATTTGCACAAATTGGACGTTTAAGTGGAAAAGGTAAGACGTGACGCCTATCAGAGGAGGAACACAACCACTTACATCTGTATATTTTGACATATTGCGATGATTTTTTGGAATACGAAAGGTACATTCAATTAAATTTTGTTTCTAATTGTTATTATAATATATTTTTAATTATTTTGTTCATAATTAACAGGATATACATGGAACAAATACGTGTTCATTATTCAAATTAGACAGAAAATGAGTTGGTCGAATTTAAAAAGAGCGAATTTGCAAGATGGTTGAACTTTATGTGAGTGTTACCACAATTATGTAATTTTCAATAATAGTTTCCAATATACATATATAATTGATTGCATTCAATTATTTTGTACATTACTACATGTCCTTCTAGAGGATAACGTTTCCTACGTGGTTAGTTGAGTTGGTGAGTGGTCCTATATTAATTGAAAAGTCTTATCCAATGTACTGCACTAGTGGATATTCTTTTAAAATTCATCGCGAAGAAAACTCACAAACAACTTGTAATTATGGTATATCATCTCAATCTAGAGAAATTGTATACAACGGTGTTATTCGTGAAATATTAGAAGTTCACTATCCAGGAATGATTGGTTTGAGGTGTATTGTGTTCTACTGTGACTGGTATGACCGTTTCATGGGTCAACCTCAAGGCGAATTCGGTGTTACATCTATACACTCTCGTAAGCGACATCAAAAATATGATCCTTTTATACTTGCATCACAAGCGAACCAGAATTGTTACATTCGATATCTTCGTGTGAGAAACAAGCAAGATCTTTGGATTACAATGAACTCAATACATCCTAGAGGAATTGTATGTAGTATTACCGAGCAAGACCCTATGCAACAAAGCACAATTGGTAACTTAGGTTCCATAGAGACTTTTCTTAAAGTTAACCTTGTTGTTGATGACAACATGAACGGAGATTACAACATGTTTCAAGATTCAGAAGAAGAGATTCGTGAGTTTGACGATGAAAATTCAGTTATTTCAGAATATTCAGATTAAATATGTGATAATATTGTTTTATTTTTTGCAATGCTTTATTTTTAAAGATAAATTAGGTTTTCTAAAATTTTAAATGACTGTCCGACGGATTTCCGATGGTGTCCCGAGAATTCTGATTGAAAAGCAATGGAACGGCAAAAATCCATCGTTATTTCGTCGGTTAATACTGTTGGATTCCCCATGACTTAGGGTCTTGATGCTATACCCTATCTTCTCGGAAATTTTTTGAAATATCGGTCTCTCTATCCGATGGAGTTCCAACGGAGTTTCAACGGAGTTTCAAAATATCCATCAGAAATCATCGCTATTCCGTCGGAGACTACAATTGGACTCGCGACGACTTAGGGTATTGATGCTATATCCTATCTTCTTGGATATGTTTCAAAATATCGATTTCCTCTACTGACGGATTTCCGACGCCGTTGTTATGTCTGTCGGAATGCAATCCAAAAACCATCAAAAAATGATTTAAAACTTGGCCAGACTATTTGGCGAACATGCACGGTTTTTCAACGGCCCGTCAGAAATCCAGCGGTAACTACCGATGGATTTCCATCGGAATTTAATTATACGCGAAAAACGTAATTATCAACGTGGGCTTTTGTAAAAATATTTATTAGTAGCTTGACGGATATTTCCGTCGGAAATATCGAATATAACCTACGACCCCACTTCTCGTCTTTGTCTCTTGCGTTTTGTCTTCCTCTCTGCCTCTTCGCCTTCCGCCGCTATCGTCGCCGTAAACCATCGAGCTCTGTAAGTCTTGTCGCCTATCATGTAAGTTTTCTCCCTTTACCTAATGATGAGGACACCAATACTAGCTCACTAGAAGCTGAGGAAGAGGCCATTAATATACCTATTATGAGACAAGCTCCAAAAATAAGATCAGGCACAAGAAACCTTAGTAAGATGTTCAACAAGTCTGTCGAAAGTCTCATAACAATCATAGTCTCATATGAAAGGTACATTCAATTAAATTTTGTTTCTAATTGTTATTATAATATATTTTTAATTATTTTGTTCATAATTAACAGGATATACATGGAATAAATACGTGTTCATTATTCAAATTACACAGAAATGAGTTGGTCGAATTTAAAAAGAACGAATTTGCAAGATGGTTGAACTTTATGTGAGTGTTATCACAATTATGTAATTTTCAATAATATTTTCCTATATACATATATATATATATATATAAATATATATATATATATATATAATTGATTGCATTCAATTATTTTGTACGTTACTACATGTCCTTCTAGGGGATAACGTTTCCCATGTGGTTAGTTGAGTTGGTGAGTGGTCCAACATTTATTGAAAAATCTTATCCAATGTACTGCACTCGTGGATATTCTTTTAAAAGTCATCGCAAAGAAAACTCACAAACAACTTGTAATTATGGTATATCATCTCAATCTAGAGAAATTGTATACAACGATGTTATTCATAAAATATTTGAAATTCACTATCCAGGAATGATTGATTTGAGGTGTATTGTGTTCTACTGTGACTGGTATGACCGTTTCATGGGTCAACGTCAAGGCGAATTCGGTGTTACATCTATACACTCTCGTAAGCGACATCAAAAATATGATCCTTTTATACTTACATCACAAGCGAACCAGGTTTGTTACATTCGATATCCTCGTGTGAGAAACAAGCAAGATCTTTGGATTACAGTGAACTCAATACATCCTAGAGGAATGGTATGTGGTATTACCGAGCAAGACCCTATGCAACAAAGCACAATTGGTAACTTAGGTTCCATAGAGACTTCTCTTAAAGTTAACCTTGTTGTTGATAACAACATGAACGGAGATTACAACATCTTTCAAGATTCAAAAGAAGAGATTCGTGAGTTTGACGATGAAAATTCATTTATTTCAGAATATTCAGATTAAATCTGTTATAATAATGTTTTATTTTTTGCAATGCTTTATTTTTTAAGATAAACTAGGTTTTCTAAAATTTTAAATAACTGTCCGACGGATTTCCGACAGTGTCCCGAGAATTATGATTGAAAAGCAATGGAACGGCAAAAATCCATCATTATTCCGTCAGTTAATACTGTTGGATTCCCCATGACTTAGGGTCTTGATGCTATACCCTATCTTCTCGGAAATGTTTTGAAATATCAGTTTCTCTATCCGATGGAGTTCCAACGGAGTTTCAAAATATCCATCAGAAATCATCGCTATTCCGTCAGAGACTACAGTTGGACTCCCGACGACTTAGGGTATTGATGCTATATCCTATCTTCTTGGATATGTTTCAAAATATCGATTTCCTCTACTGACGGATTTCCGACGCCGTTGTTATGTCTGTCGGAATGCCATCGCTAAACCATAAAAAAATGATTTAAAACTTGGTCAGACTATTTGGCGAACATGCATGGTTTTTCAACAGCCCGTGAGAAATCCAGCGGTAACTACCGATGGATTTCCATCGGAATTTAATTATACATGGAAAACGTAATTATCAACGTGGGCTCTTGTAAAAATATTTATTAGTAGCTTGACGGATATTTCCGTCGGAAATATCGAATATAACCTACGACCCCACTTCTCGTCTTTGTCTCTTGGGTTTTGTCTTCCTCTCTGCGTCTTCGCCTTCCACCGCTATCGTCGCCGTAAACCATCGAGCTCTGTAAGTCTTGTCGCCTATCATGTAAGTTTTCTCCCTTTACCTAATGATGAGGACACCAATACTAGCTCACTAGAAGCTGAGGAAGAGGCCATTAATATACCTATTGTGAGACAAGCTCCAAAAACAAGATCATGCACAAGAAACCTTAGTAAGATGTTCAACAAGTCTGTCGAGAGTCTCATAACAATCATAGTCTCATACGAAAGGTACATTCAATTACATTTTGTTTCTAATTGTTATTATTATATATTTTTAATTATTTTGTTCATAATTAACAGGATATACATAGAACAAATACGTGTTCATTATTCAAATTACACAGAAAATGAGTTGGTCGAATTTGAAAAGAGCAAATTTGCAAGATGGTTGAACTTTATGTGAGGGTTACCACAATTATGTAATTTTCAATAATAGTTTCCTATATACATATATATATATGTAATTGATTGCATTCAATTATTTTGTAGGTTACATGTCCTTCTAGGGGATAACGTTTTCCACGTGTTAGTTGAGTTGGTGACTGATCCTACATTTATTGAAAAATCTTATCCAATATACTGCACTCGTGGATATTTTTTCAAAAGTCATCGGGAAGAAAACTCACAAAAAACTTGTAATTATGGTATATCATCTCAATCTAGAGAAATTGTATACAACGGTGTTATTCTTGAAATATTAGAAATTTACTATCCAGGAATGATTGATTTGAGGTGTATTGTGTTCTACTGTGACTGGTATGACTGTTTCATGGGTCAACGTCAAGGCGAATTCGGTGTTACATCTATACACTCTCGTAAGCGACATAAAAAATATGATCCTTTTATACTTGCATCACAAGCGAACCAGGTTTGTTACATTCGATATCCTCGTGTGAGAAACCAGCAAGATCTTTGGATTACAGTGAACTCAATACATCCTAGAGGAATGGTATGTGGTATTACCGAGCAAGACCCTATGCAACAATGCACAATTGGTAACTTAGGTTCCATAAAGACTTCTCTTGAAGTTAACCTTGTTGTTGATGACAACATGAACGAAAATTACAACGTGATTCAAGATTCATAAGAAGAGATTCGCGAGTTTGACGATGAAAATTCAATTATTTCAGAATATTCATCAGCTTCAGATTAAATTTGTGATAATAATGTTTAATTCTTTGCAATGCTTTATTTTTAAAGATAAATTAGGTTTTCTAAAATTTTAAATGACTGTGCGATGGATTTCCGACGGTGTCCCGAGAATTCTGATTGAAAAGCAATAGAACGGCAAAAATCCATCGTTATTCCGTCGGTTAATATTGTTGGATTCCCGACGACTTAGGGTCTTGATGCTATCCCTATCTTCTCGGAAATTTTTTGAAATATCGGTTTCTCTATCCGATGGAGTTCCAACGGAGTTTCAAAATATCGATCAGAAATCATCGATATTCCGTCGGAGACTATAGTTGGACTCCCGACGAATTAGGGTATTGATGCTATATCCTATCTTCTCGGATATGTTTCAAAATATCGATTTCCTCTACTGAAGGATTTCTGACGGCATTGTTATGTCTGTCGGAATGCCATTGGAAAACCATCAAAAAATGATTTAAAACTTGGCCAGACTATTTGGCGAACATGCACGGTTTTTCAACAGCCCATCAGAAATCCAGTGGTAACTACCGATGGCTTTCTGTCAGAATTTAATTATACGCGGAAAACGTAATTATCAACGTGGGCTTTTGCAAAAATATTTATTAGTAGCCCGATGGATTACTGATGGATATTTCCATCGGAAATATCGAATATAACCTACGACCCCACTTCTCCTCTTTCTCTCTTGCGTTTTGTCTTCCTCTCTGCCTCTTCGCCTTCCGCTGCTATCGTCGCCGTAAACCATCGAGCTTTGTAAGTCTTGTCGCCTTTCATGTAAGTTTTCTCCCTTTACCTAATGATGAGGACATCAATACTAGCTCACTAGTAGCTGAGGAAGAGCCCATTAATATACCTATTATGAGACAAGCTACAAAAACAAGATCAGACACAAGCAACCTTAGTAAGATGTTCAACAAGTCTGTCGAGAGTCTAATAACAATCATAGAAGATGGAGGATTCCATGAAGCTGAACTTACTAAAGAATTACAAGAAGGAGACTATGAACAACAATTTCACTCCTTCCAGTTTTACAAGGCTTCAAAGATACAACCTTGTTCATCATTGCTAAACAAACTTAAGAAGGCATTATAAGGAGCTACAAGAGACCAAGGTGCGTATTTAAAATTCTTATGTTTGAATGAACAAGTTTATTTGCTTGTTTTTTGCAGAAATGTGACTGTTAAGTTTAATAGTCTTTTATTTATCATTAGGTCCTAATGTCTTGTTGTTATTTTTGCTTTAGTCCTTTCATTATAATGTATTTTCAGCCCTAGACGGCACCAGCTGCTGGACTAGTATATAAAGTCCCTTCTCAGCATGTAATCACTTAAGTTTTATAAAATAAAAACCTAGTTTTGGTTCCTTTGAAAGGAGCTGACGCCTCCAGCTTTCTTGTGTGAGAATCCTTGAAACTTGAGTGCTCTAGACTTATCACAGACCTTCCATAATCTGTGTGGAGTCTCTCGATCCACCTCTCTACTCAATCCTCACTTAAATCCTTCAGAAAGTGCTCTACAGCCAGCTGAATGGTCACCATCAACCCATCACTCTTGAGTCTCTAGAAAGTGTTGTACAGCCAGCTAGAGTCTCTCCAGCAGTTCTCCTTGCTCGAACAAGTCCTCTCATTCCTGCATCACCTAATCTATTTCTTTTAGATGTGTAGAGGACGTGAGAGAGAGAGAGAGATGATATATGTACTGAGATTGGATGTATTGGTATGGCTTATGGGAGCACAAAACCATGTGAACCTACTGATTGAGTACATGTTAAATTAAACGACGAACAAAAATATATTTGATTTTAATTAAATTTAAGACGAAAAGAAAAGGTATGTATTTGATGTTAAGCAATGTGAGCTTTTGCCTCGTTTTCTTTAACACATACAAGTAATTTTTTTATGTCTATAACTTCTGAAGCTTGTTCATTGGATCTGTAGCTCAATCTGGAAGTTTGGTGCATTTGTTTGCTACATTTGTCCTACTTCTGGATAAATTTGCGCTAATTGCTAGCTTTTCGTGCTAATGCCGTGGGTTTGGCTTCTATCTGTTAGAATCTCATCAGTTGTATTAGTGGGGTTGAATAATGGGTTTTCGAAAGGATAGATCTGAATGAGTTATTCACCTTGGTGGCTGTTTCCTTTCACAATTTAGATGAGTTATTCATCATCTGTGAATATATTTCTTTCATATTGTTTCTTAAATCAACGCTAAGTTATTGTGTTGTCAAGTGTGTACATATATCTTTAACATATTTTTATATTTCCAATTCGTGTCATAGATAATCATCCCTAATCATTTAGTTAACCATGTTTAGGCATACACATACCACCTAACACAAATATCAGGCTAAGTCACAAATAAGTTTAAATCAATTTGGAAAATGGTCAATTGTGCAGTGAGTAATTAGATTAAAACAAAAACTAACTTAAGGACCAACTTACGATTATTTTAGATACTAAGTCAACAAAATTCTTATGTTTTTAAATTTTGATTTTTTATATTTTTTGCTTATTTTTTTGAGAAATTTTATATTTGATTAATATATTAATAGATTAATTTGATTAATAGATTAATTTGAGAAAGTTTTTTTGATATTTTAAAATTGATTTTCGAAAAGAAAATGGCAAATAGTAAATGTAGATAGACTATTAAAATGTTATAATCACAATGTTTTAAAGTCGTATCAAAACTATCAAAGACATGGGGAGTCGTATACTGCGAGTTTTATACTAAGTCAAGTTTCAGAATCTGGAAATGATTCTTTTCGACCAATTGGTTCAACAGCCTGGTCGTGAACTTCTTACTTTTCTCGATCCGAGGCATCAAGAAAATCAACATGGTATATTAAATTTTCTATAATTAGATTTCAAATTATTATTTCAACGTTATTCTAATAAAAATTGTAGGTTTGGTATTTCAAACAATGGAATAAGCAAATATATATTAAAGATGCTTCATTCTCTTTTAAACAAACCGTATACAAAATTTAGAGATATTTCGTACAAAGAACATCAGATTTAGTTTAGAACGTTTGCGATACGTTAATTTATTTTTAAATATGTAATTGTTTAAAATAACTTTTAATAATATATAAGTAAATTTTGCACCAAGAATTTACATGGGATCCCATGAACATAAAATTGGTGGAACAAGCTTTTCAAAAATAGGTCACTGTAAAATTTTCCTGCCACATGAACGAGTGAAAACAAAAATAGAAAAAGGGAAATGACAAACCAAGAGGGTTGAATGAGTTGGTTTGGAATGACTTTATTCGTTATTGGGAATCTTTCAGCGTGAGGTCATCTCGAGGACTAATTCGGAAAACCGGAAGAGTGACCAAGGAGGCAAAGGTATTTACATTCATAACGCCGGATCGACTAGTTTTCGAAGACAAGCCGATCAATTGGTAAATAAATTATTATATTAATTTTATTTAATCTTATTTAAAATTTTTTAATTATTAATTTAATATTTTTTTTACTTTTAGACACAAGAATTTGGAGCGCCTCCAAATCACTTGCAACTTCTCGAGGCCATCCACATGAACAAAAACAATGGTCGCATCCAATATGGTCTCGTTAGTGAGATCAATGAAAAAGTGAAAAAGTGATATTTTAACTCAGCAATCTCAAGTTAGTTTTTCATCTTCGGGCGCCGAATTACGTCGTTCTGAGATTAACCGTCTGATTTTTGATGTAAGTTTAATTTTTCTTTTTATTTATTTTTATATTTAATATTAAAATACCTTTTTAATAATACTTTTTGTTTTTACAAGAAATAATACTTTTTGTTCGTCATCCAGGACTCAGGAGACTTGCACATATTGGTGGTGCAATATCTGCGGCTGGAAATAAGGAGAATGCACAACTCAAAGAAAAAATGACGGTCATGGAGATAGAGATGATGAAGCATAAAAATATTGTAAATATGATGAAAACAAAATTTCCTGATGATTTTTTTCTGCTCTTTCTCCTCCTAATCCTCCGATGTAATTAATAGATTTAAAAACAATTAAAGTTTATATATTATTATATTTATAATTAGAAATATTATTTTTATTTAATTGTATTAATATTTTATTAAATATTTTAAAAATATTAATTAAATTTAATATTTCAAAAATTTATTTTTTGAAAAATAAATTTTTTAAAAGATTTAATGAATAAATTTTAAAAATAATTACTCAAAATTTTTTTCAATTGTTCGGTTATTTTCGATGGATGAAGTCGTCAGAAACTACCGACGGAATCGTGTCCGTCAAAAATACTATTGCAATGTCGTCAGTTGACTCTCGACGGGTGAAAACTGCTGGGATATACCATCGGTTGTCATTCCCAATGACAATAGTCATCGGAAGTCGTCGATGGCCTGGCTGACTAAATCCATCGCAAATACGTCCGGAATTTCTGACGGAATAAATCCAACAAATAACCATGGTCTTGTACCCATCGAATATCCGTCGGTATTTACCTACGGCTAATATTATTGAAAAACTATCGGTAATTTCTGACGGAAGTGCCCCATCGTATATGCATTGGAATTTTCACATGGCTTTGTTTATCAAAAATCCATCGAGAATTTATTGGGAATTCCCGATGGATATTGGTTTCCGACGAAATTGTTTTGTTGGAAAGTAGAGGGGAATGGTTATTTCCGACGGATTGCCAAGGAATTTTGCCGTCGGGAAATAGATGTTTTCTTTTAGTGTAAATTATCTTTACCTTTTGATTTAGAGCTCCATATGGCATGAATGCAATACCGATGTTAAGCTACCTCAATTTTTTATATTATGACAAAATTTGTGACTAAAAGAGCTAGACAAAGCTTCAAAGAAATGCAGTCTATTCCAAACTGCGTGATGACATGCATTATGCTTCATTTATAGGCATTTATACAAGGAGCACCAATGATCAGTTTAGAAAGAACATTTTAACTGGCTGATTAATTGAACATATCCGCACTAAATCGTCTATTAGTTTTGATTTAGAGTTCATAATGATACGAATCCAACGCCCATGTTAAACTAGCTGAATTTTTTATATGGTGACATAATTTAAGACTAAAATAGCTACGACAAATCCTCCAAGTAATCCTATCTATCCCTTACTCAGGATCTAATGATCAGATTAGAATGATCATTTTAACTAGCTGATCAACATCACATGTCCGCACTAAATCGACTTTAAATTTTGATTTAGATCTTAAAATGACCTGATTCCAACCCCCACGTTAACCTCGCTTAATTTTCGATATTGTGACAACATTTAAGACTGAAAGAGCAAGACAAAGCTTCAAAGTAATGCAATATATCCCAAACCGCGTGATGCCATTCATTATGCTTCATTTATAAGCCTTAACTCAAGGATCACCAATGATCAGTTTAGAATGATCATTGTAACTAGCCGATCAACTTGACATGTCTGCACTAAATCGTCAATAAGTTTTGATTTAAAGTTCAGAATTACACGACTCTGATGCCCACGTTAATTTAGCTCAACCTTATATATTGTGACAAAATTTAAGACTGAAATAGCTAAGACAATGCCTACAATTAATCCAATCTATGCCTAACTGTGTGATGTTATGCATTATGCTTCATTTGTAATCCTTTGCTCAATGAACACCAATGATGAGTTCAGAATGATCATTTTAACTAGCCGATCAACTTCTCATGTCCGCACTAAATCATCTGTAACTTTTGATTTAGGGTTCAGAGTACGCTCAATTTTCAATATTGTGACAAAATTTAACACCAAAATAGCTATGACAAATCCTCCAAGAAATCCAATTGATCCCAAACTGTGTGATGTCATGTATTATGTTTCATTTATAAAGCTTTACTCAAGGGGCACCAATTATTAGTTTAGAATGATCATTTTAACTATCTGCTCAACTTGATATGTCCAAAATAAATCATTTTAAACTTTTGATTTTGAGCTCAAAATGACATGAATCAAACGCCCACGTTAAGATTGCAAAATTTTCCATATTGTGACAACATTTTACTGAAAAAGCTAGACAATGACTTAGAGTAATCGAATGTATCCCAAACAGTGTGATAGCATGTATTATGCTTCATTTATAAGCCTTTAGTGAAAGAGAACCAATGATCAATTTAGAATGATCATTTTAACTAGCAGCTCAACTTTTCATGTCCTCACTAAATCGTTTGTAAATTTTGATTTAGAGTTCTGATTACACGAATCCAACGCCCAACTAAAGCTAGCTCAATTTTCTATATTGTGACAAAATGTTAAGACCAAAATAGCTACAACACATCCTCCAAGTAATCCAATCTATCCCAAGTTGCGTGATTCTATGCATTATGCTTCATTTATATGCCTTTACTCAATGAGCACCAACGATCAATTTAGAATAATCATTTTCTAGATGGTCAACTTGAAATGTCCGCACTAAATCATTTTTAACTTTGATTTAGAGCTCAAAATGACATGAACCCAACGTCCACATTAAGCTAACTCAATTTTCTATACTGTGACAACATTTGATACTGAAAGAGCTGAGACAAAACCGTCATGTAATCCAATCTATCCCAAACTATGTGATGCCATGCATTACGCTTCTTTTATAAGCCTTTACCCAAGGAGCACCAATGATAAGTTTAGAATGATCATTTTAACCGGCCGATCAACTTGACATGTATGCACTAAATCGTCTATAAGTTTTGATTTAGAGTTCATAATGACACAAATCCAACGCCCACGTTAAGCTAGCTCAATTTTCTATAGTTTGACAAAATTTAAGACTGAAATAGCTACATCAAAGCTTCCAGGTAATCCAACGAATCCCGAACTGTGTGATGCTATGAATTATGCGTCATTTATAAGCCTTTACTCAAGGAGCACCAATGATAAGTTTAGAATGATCATTTTAACTAGCTGGTCAGCTTTACATGCCCGCACTGAATCGTTTTTAACTTTTGATTTAGTGCTCAAAATGACATGAATCCAACACCCACGTTAAGCTAGCTGAACTTTCCATATTGTAACAACATTTGAGACTGAAAGAGTTACACAAAGCCTCAAAGTAATGCCATCTTTCCCAAACTGTGTGATGGCATGCATTATGTTTCATTTATAAGCCTTTACTCAAAGAGTCCCACTGATTAGTTTAGAATGATCATTTTAACTGGTCGATCAACTTACATTGTCCGTAACTTTTGAATTAGAGTTCAGAATGACACAAATCTAATGTGCACGTTAAGCTAGCTCAATTTTTTATATTGCGAAAACATTTGAGACTTAATGAGATACCAAAAATCGTTCAAGTAATCCAATATATCCTAAACTACATGATACCATGAATTGTGCTTCATGTGTAATCCTTTGCGCAATGAGCACCAATGATAAGTTTAGAATGATCATTTTAACTAGCCGATCAACTCGTCATGTCCGCACTAAATCCTTTGTAGATTTTTTTTTAGAGTTTAAAGTACACGAATCCAACACCCAAGTAAAGCTAGCTAAATGTTCTATATTGTAACAAACTTTAAGACCAAAATAGCTACGACAAACTTCCCAAGTTATCCAATCTATCCCAAAATTCGCGATGCCATTCATCATGCTTCATTTGTAATCCTTTACTCAATGAGCACCAATGATCAGTTTGAAAAGATTATTTTAACTACCCGATCAATTGTCATGTCCGCACTAAATCGTCCGTAAATTTTGATATAGAGTTCTGAGTACACGAATCCAATGTCCCAGTAAAGCAAGCTCAATTTTCTATATTGTGACAAAATTTAAGAGCAAAATAGTTACGACAATGCCTCCAAGTAATCGAGTCGAAGCCAAACTGCGTGATGGCATGCATTATTCTTCATTTATAAGCCTTTACTCGAGGGGCACCAACAATCAGATTAGAATGATCATTTTAACTAGCTGATCAACTCCACACTAAATCGTCTTTAACATTTGATTTAGAGCTAAAAAAGACATGAATCCAACGCCCACATTAAGCTAGCTCAAGTTTTCATATTGTGAAAACATTTGAGACTGAAAGAGTTGCGACAATGCCTTTAACTAATCCAATATATCCCGAACTACATGATATCATGCATTATTCTTCATTTATAAGCCTTTACCCAAGGAGCACCAATGATAAGTTAAGAATGATCATTTTAACTGGCCGATCAACTTGACATGTACGCACTAAATCGTTTGTGACTTTTTATGTAGAGTTAAGAATGACACGAATCCAACGGCCACGTTAAGCTAGCCCAATTTTCTAAATTGTGACAACATTTAAGACTGAAAGAGATACCACAAATCTTTCAAGTAATGCAATCTATCATAAACTGCGCGATGCCATGCATTAAGATTCATTTATAAGCCTTTACGCAAGGAGCACCAATGATCAGTTTAGAATGATCATTTTAAATGGCTTCTTAATTTGACATGTCCGCACTAAATCGTTTGTAAGTTTTGATTTAGAGTTCATAATGACACGAATCTAACGCCCATATTAAGGTAGCTCAATTTTCTATACGGTGACAAAATTTAGGACTGAAATAGCAATGCAAAGCCTCCATGTAATCTAATATATCCCAAACTGACTAATGCCATGCATTATGCTCCATTTATATGCGCATAGTCAAGGAGCACCAATGATCAGTTTAAAATGATCATTTTAACTAGCTGGTCAACTTGACATGTGTGCACTGAATCGTCTTTAACTTTTGATTTAGAGCTCAAAATGACATGAATCCAACGACCATATTAAGCTAGCTCAATTTTCCATATTGTGACAACATTTGAAACTAAAAGAGGTATGACAAAGCCTTTGAGTAATCCAATTTATCCCAAGCTGCGTGATGCCATAGAGTATGTTTCATTTATATGTCTTTACTCAAAGAGAACCTATGATCAGTTTAAAATGGTCATTTTAACTTTCTGTTCAACTTGATATGTGCACACTAAATCGTACGTAACTTTTGATGTGGAGTTCAGAATGACACGAATCCAACACAAACTTTCTATATTGTGACAAAATTTCAGGCTGAAAGAGATACCAGAAAGCGTTCAAGTAACCAAATCTATCATAAACTGCGTGATGCCATGCATTATGCTTCATTTGTAATCACTTGCTCAATGAGCACCAATGATCTATTTAGAATGATCATTTTAACTAGCCGATCAACTTGTCATTTCCGCATTAAATCATCTGTAACTTTTAATTCCGAGGTGAGAGTACACGAATCCAGTGCCCAAGTAAAACTAGCTCAACTTTCTATAGTGTAATAAAATTAAAAACTGAAATAGCTACGAAAAAGCCTCCAAGTAATCCAATCTATCCCAAACTGCGTGATGCCATGCATTATGTTTCATTTCTAATCCTTTGCTCAATGAGCACCAATGATAACTTTAGAATGATCATTTTAACTAGCCGATCAACTTTTCATGTCCGCACTAAATCATCCATAACTTTTGATCTAGATTTCAGAGTACACGATTCCAACACCCAAGTAAAACTAGCTCAATTTTCTATATTGTGACAAAATTTAAGACCGAAATACCTACGACAAAGCCTAAATCTATCCCAAACTGCGTGCTGACATGCATAATGCTTCATTTAGAAGCCTTTACACAAGGAGCACCAATGATCATTTTAGAATGATCATTTTAACTAGCTCATCAACTTGATATGTCCGCACCGAATCGTCCTTACCTTTAGATTTAGAGCTCAAAATGACATGAATCCAACGCCCACGTCAAGCTAGCTCAATTTTCCATATTGTGACAACATTTAAGACTGAAAGACCTAGATTGCGTGATGTCATGCATTATGCTTCATTTATAAGCCTTAACTCTAGGAGCACCAATGATCAGTTTAGAATAATCATTTTAACTAGCCGATCAATTTGACATTTCCACACTAAATCGTCCCTAAGTCTTGATTTAGAGTTCAGATTGACACGAATCCAACATGCACGTTAAGCTAGCTCAATCTTTCTATATTGTGACAAAATTTATGAGGGAAATAGATACAAAAAATCCTCCAAGTAATCCAATATATCCCAAGTTTCGAGATGACATGCATTATGTTTCATTTATACGCCTTTACTCAATAAGCACTAATGAGAATTTAGTACCGAAATAGTTACGACAAAGCATTCAAGTAATCTAATATATCTCAAACTACGTGCTGCCATGCATTATGCTTCATTTGTAAAGCTTTGCTCAATTACCACCAATGATCATTTTAGAATGATCAATTTAACTAACCGATAAACTTGATATGTCCACATTAAATTGTGCGTAACTTTTGATTTATTGTTCCGAGTGACATGAATCTAATGCCCACGTTAAGCTAGCTCAATTTTCAATATTTGGACAAAATTTAAGCCGAAATAGCTACGACAAAGCCTACAAGTAATGCAATCTACCTCAAACTGAATGGTGCCATGCATTACGTTTCATTTGTAAACATGTGCGCAATGAGCATGAATGATCAGTTTAGAATGATCAATTTAACTAGGCGATAAACTTGATATGTACACAATAAATTGTCTAAAACTTTTTATTTATAGTTCGGAATGAAACAAATCCAACGTCCACGTTAAGCTAACTCAATTTTATATATTCAAAGAAAATTTAAGACCGAAATAGATACGACAAAGCATCCAAGTAATCAAATCTCTCCCAAACTGCGTGATGCCATGTATTATGATTTATTTATAATCCTTTGATCAAGGCGCACTAGTGATCTATTTAGAATGATCATTGTAACTACCTGATCAACTTGACATGTCTGCACTAAATCGTCTGTAACTTTTTATGTAGTGTTAAAAATGATCCGAATCCAATGCCCACGTTAAACTAGCTCAATTTTCTATATATTGACAACATTTAAAACTTAAAAACCTACCAGAAAGCCTTCAAGTTATCTAATCTATCCTAAACAACGTGATGCCATGCATTATGCTTCATTTATAAGCCTTTACTTAAGGAACACTAATGATCAGTTTAGAATTATCAGTTTAGAATGATCACTTTAACTGGTCGACCATTTTTACATGTACACACTAAATGGTCCATAACTTTTAATTTAGAGCTCAGAATGACACGAATCGAACGCCCACATTAAACTAGCTCAATTTGCTATATTGTGAAAACATTTAGGACCAAAATAGCTATGAAAAAGCCTCCAAGTAATCCAGTTTATCTCAAACTGCGTTGTGCCATGCAATGAGCACCAATGATCAATTTAACTAGCCGATAAACTTGAAATGTCCATACTAAATTGTGCGTAACTATATATTTAGAGTTCCGAATGAAACGAATCCAACGCCCACATTAAGCTAGCTCAATTTTCTATATTGGGCAAAATTTAAGACTAATATAGCTACGACGAAGCGTCCATGTAATCCATTCTATCCCAAACTACGTGATTTCATGCATTATTCTTCATTTGTAAATTTTTGCTCAGTGAGCACCAATGATAAGCATAAACAGATCAATTTAAATAGCCGATACACTTGACATGTACATATTAAATCATTTGTAACTTTTGATTAAGAGTGTAGAATGACACGAATCAAACGCTCACACTAAGCTAACTCAATTTTCTATATTAGGACAAAATTTAAGACCGAAATAGCTACTACAAAGCCTCAAAGTAATCTAAGCTATCCTAAACTGCGTGATGTGATAACCATGGTTTTTGCATTGTTTCACCATGCATTTCATCACCTTTTCATGTCTTCATTAGCATTTTAGGCATTATATATTCCCATTTACATTCATTGCCATTTGGCGTCGCATTCTATAGGTTAGTGCATACATTCTGCATCTTGCATACCTTATCGATGTTTTCATGTACAACAAAAAGTTAGACGGGATCAAGCATGCAAATATGACCAAGGGATCTCAGCATGGGCGATCTTAGGACGAACACAATGATTTTACTCCCCAATCTCACCTTGGGCGATCTCAGGCCCAACACAATGAGTTTACTGCCCAGTCTCACCGTGGCCAAACTAATTGGCCAATCTCATCCCAACTTAATCCCAAAATGTGTTAAACCTATTTTTACTTAACAGGTTTGACCCAGGATTAAACGTAATTATTAGGGATACTATATAAACCCTTTTAAAACACTTTTAATCTAACTTTTGTTTAAGTTTCTTCTAGTTTTTTTTGCCTCTAGACGTTTTTAGAGAGAGAGAGGAGATTGGTTTCAACCTTTGTTCTTGAACTCTTGGTTTTTAGTAAAGGATTTCTCTACCCTTTCTCTTTCTTATGTTTAATTGCTTTTACTTCTTTATGCTTACTGTTTTTTTTAATATGTTTGAGTAGTTTTCTGTATGGATTGTGGGTAAGGAAGATTACGGGAATCTGATATTGACCTATGGTTGTTTAGGTAGACAAGATTAGATTCGAATCCAATGATCACTAGGCGATAGATTGCTGTGCAAAAGACTTGTAGTCTATAGGCTAGTGAATGGGCTGTCGCCACGAGAGTGAAACAGAATACTAGACAGTGTTCTAAGTCTTAAAGAATTATCTAATCGTATCTGTAGAATTGTTAGTCAAAGGAAGATTGCCTTGAATCGAATGCCTTGCCCACTGTCCATATTTCTTCTCTATTGAATTAACTCGTGTTTACTTTCTTTGCAATTAGATTATTATACAATCCAATCAAAAACCCAATTAGTATATGTCTAGATTTTAAGTGTTTCGTGTATTTCTAGTGTGTTATTCTACTTCCCTGAGGATTCGATACCCATTTACTACTCGATTTTCTCTGCACTTGGAGTTGTACTCGGGATTATAACTTATAACCCCATCAAGTATTGGCACTGTTGCCGGGGAAGTTAGCAATAGCCATTAGGATTTTGATTCATTTAGAGACTAGGCTTTGTTTCTCTTTTTTTATTTTACTGATCTTGACCATTATCTGTTTGCTTTATAGATGTATGAACACGAGGAGTAGAGGGCAACTAGATCTACAACTGAGTTAAATCGACGTACAACAGTTGGAAAGAGATGCAGCACGAGCGAAGAGAGAACGTTTGAACCAGCAAAGGAGGCTTAAAGAGATGGAATATCACGACCAGAATGTGCCACAGAATGCTGAGAATGAAGCTCAAGGAGCTGGATTTTCTTAGGCCCAATGCACCCACAAAGGCCTCAGTCCGTGATCGGGACTTTTGATGAACCAACTGTTTATGGAGGTAGGACTGGGATTCGACCCCCCCCCCCCCTGTAGAGAACAACAAGTTTGAGATGAAGGCAAGCTTGATCAACATGGTGCAGGGAAGAAAGTTCCATGGTTTAGCAATGGAAGACCCGCTGGATCAGTTGGACCAGTTTGACAGATTTTTTGGAACCGTGAAGATCAATGGGATCTCGGAAGATGCATTTAAGCTAATGCTATTCCCTTTCTCTCTGGGAGACAAGGTACACAAGTGGGAGAAGATCTTGCCACATGATGCCATTACCTCATGGGATCAATGCAAGAGATTCTTCCTCGCCAAATTCTTCTCAACCTCCCGAACTGCGAGGTTAAGGAACATGCTTTCCACCTCTGTGTAGCAAGGTGCTGAGAGCTTCTCCGAGCATGGGAGCGCTTCAGGGGCTATACAGCACAGTGTCCCCATAATGGCTTCTCAACTAAGTCACTCCTACCCTATACAGAGAAGTACTCCCTAGAATCCGTATGCTCCTAGACACAGCAAGTAATGGGAACTTCCTTGGGCAGGCAGCTGAAAGTGGAATGATATTTGTGGAGAATCTTGATCAAAGTGATGGAAACTATGGAGAGGACTATGAAAGAGCATCACGTGGAAGCATAAGGGTATGAAGATGAGCATCTAAGAGAGATGAAGGAACTGAATGAGAAGCTGGATAGAGTGCTGCAAGTGTCTCAACGAGCAGTGAACTTTGTAAGAGAGTTTGATGGGTACTGAGGAGGATATCATGCAGTAGGGAAATAATTCCAGCAAGGTCATGAGGAGGAGATGAACTACATTGGGGAGGCCTCAGAGTATCAGAAAGGTTTCAATCAGTACACCCAAAGCCAGCAAAATTTCTCCTACAGGAGTACCAACGTGGAGGACCCTCAACCCTTAATGTGTCTTCCTTACAAACCTCAAGAGCAAAGCTACCAGCCCTACATGCCTCCAACTCAGGGTTTCCAGCAAGAGTATGTGCCAATACCCAAGTATCAGCCTCCTGGACTTGAACCCAAGATGGGAAACAATCAGCAGCAACCCCTTTCACTCAGTGCACCACCTGTAACTAAAGCTGTCCAAGAAGATGACACGAATGAACTATTCCAAAAGATCTTGGAAGGTCAGGGAAATGGAGCTATAGAGATGAACAAGAAGATGGCTGAGGTGAAAAACAAGGTAGACAATGCCTTTGGGGAGCTCAACACCAAGTATGAGCACCTCTCGTCTAATCTTATGGTGCTGGAGAGCCAGGTTGCACAGATAGCTTCTTCTTCTTCTGCACCAAAAGGTAAACTCCCTGGTAAACTTGAAGAAAACCCAAGGGAGTAAAGTCAAGCTATCACACTGAGAAGTGGGAAAGAGCTCCCACCTAGAGAGGGACCATATAAGCTTGAAGAGGACGATCCCAATGAAGAAATCAAAACCCCACAGGTTGCTGATCTAAAAATGTATGAAACGAAGAACAAGGTGGATGAGGAGACACCTCCTAAGACTAGTGCAGGAACAGGAGGAGAGGAAGCAGCATTCATACCACCCCCTTACAAGCTCAAGCTCCCTTTTCCAGGAAGGTTTAAGATGCAGATTCTAGACACGCAGTACGAGATGTACAAGCGCTTGATAAGCTCGATTTCAGTAACTTTTCCTTTCATGGACTTGGTGTACAGCAAGAAGTTAGACGGACCAAGCACGGAAAACTGACCAAGGGATCTCACCATGGGCGATCTCAGGCCCAACACCATGATTTTACTGCCCAATCTCACCATGGACGAACTAATGGGCCAATCTCGGGCCAACTTAAGCCCAAAATATCTTAAACCTATTTTTATTTAACTGGTTTGTCCCGGGATTAAACGTAACTATTAGGGATACTATATAAACCCTTTTAAAAAACTTTTAACCTAAGTCCTGTTTAAGTTTCTTCTAGTTTTTTTGCCTCTGGACGTTTTAAGAGAGAGAGAGAAGATTGGTTTCAACCTTTGGGCTTGAACTCTTGGTTTTTAGTGAAAGATTTCTCTACCATATCTCTTATCTTATGTTTACTGCTTTTACTTCTTTATGCTTACTGTTTTAATGAATATGTTTGAGTAGTTTTCTGCATGGATTGTGGATAAGGTAGATTAGGGGAATCTGATATTGACTTAGAGTTGTTTAGGTTGATTAGATGACACATCCCTGATGTTTAGGGTGCGCTTAATGGTAGGGATTGAAGTAGCTAATCAATGCTTAGATCGATGATGTTCTTCTTCCGAGAGGTGTAGACAGAATGTGTAGGTAGGCCTAAATATCTTTATTTCATATTAGCCAATGAGAGTTGATGTCTAAGGCGATATGTAGACATGATTAGATTGAACCCAATGATCACTAGACGATACATTGTTTTGCAAAAGACTTGTAGTCTACAGGCTAGTGAATGGGATATTGCCTTGAGAGTGGATCAATCTAATAGATAGTGTTCTAAGTGTTAGGGAATTATCTAATTGAACCTCTAGAATCATGAGTCAAAGGAAGATTGCCCCGAATCGAATGCCTTGCCCACTGTCCATATTTCTTATCTATTGAATTAACTCGTGTTTTTTTTCTTTGCAATTATATTATTATACAACCCAATCAAAAACCCAAATAGTATTTGCCTACATTTAAGTGTTTCGTGTATTCCTAGTGTGTTATTCTACTTCCCTGACGATTCGATACCCATTTACTACTCGATTTGCTCTACATTTGGAGTTTTACTAGGGATTAAAACTTAAAACCCCATCATGATGCCATGCATTATGCTTCATTTATAAGCCTTTACTCAAGAAACACCAATGATCAGTTTAGAATTATAAGTTTAGAATGATCACTTTAACTGGCCGATCAACTTGATATGTCCGCATTACATCGTCCGTTTTGATTTAGAGTTCAGAATGACACGAATCCAACGGCCACGTTAAGCTAGATCAAATTTCTATATTGTAAAAAAATTTAGGACTCAAATAGCTACGATAAAGCCTCGAAGTAATCCAATATATCTCAAAATACCTGCTACCATGCATTACGCTTCATTTGTAAACCTTTCCTCAATGAGCACTAATGGCCACCAATGATCATTTTAGAATGATCAATTTAACTAGCCGACAAACTTGACATGTACGCACTAAATCGTGCATAACTTTTGATTTCAAGTTCGAATGACACAAATCCAACACTCATGTTAATTAGCAAGATCAATTTTCTATATAGGGGAAACATTTAAGACGAAAATAGCTACGAAGAAGCCTCCAAATAATCCAATCTATCCCAAACTGCGTGATGCCATGCATTATGCTTCATTTGTAAACCATTGCTTAGTGAGCAGCTATGATAAGATTAAAATGATCAATTTAACTAGCCAATACACTTGACATGTATGGACTAAATCGTTTGTAAATTTTGATTTAGAATTCAGAATGACACGAATCCAACGCCCACATTAAGCTAGCTAAATTTTCTATATTAAGACAAAATTTAAGACTAAAATGGCTATTACAAAGCCTCCAAGTAATCTAAACTTTCCCAAACTGCGTGATGCCATGCATTATGCTTCATTTATAAGCCTTTACTCAAAGAACACCAATGATCAGTTTATAATTATAAGTTTAGAAAGACCACTTTAACTTGCCGATCAACTTGACATGTCCGCACTAAATCATGGGTATCTTATGATTTAGAGTTCAAAATAACACGAATCTAAAGCCCACGTTAATGACTAAAATAGCTATGATAAATCCTTCAAGTAATCCAATCTATCTTAAACTGTGTGCTGCCATGCATTATGCTTCATTTGTAAACCTTTACTTAATGAGAGCCAATGATCACTTTAGAATGATCAATTTAAATAGCCATCAAACTTGACTTGGCTGCACTAAATAGTACATACCTTTTGATTTAGAGTTCAGAATGGAACGAATCCAATGCCCACGCTAAGCTACCTCCATTTTCTATATTGGGGCAAAATTTAATACCGAAATAGCTGCAATAAAACCTCCAGGTAATCAAATCTATCCCGAAATGCATGATGTCATGCATTATGCTGCATTTATAAGCCTTTATTCAAGGAACACCAATGATCAGTTTAGAGTGATCATTTTAACTAGTTGATCAACTTGACATGTCCGCACTAAATCGTCCATTACTTTTCATGTAAGGTTAAAAATGACACGAATCAAAATCTCACGTTAAGCTAACTCAATTTTCTATATTATGACAACATTTAAGAATGAAAAACCAAACCCAAAGCCATCAAGTAATCTAATCTATCCCAAACTGCGTGATGGCATGCATTATGATTCATTTGTAAACCTTTGCACAGTGACCACCTATGATAAGCTTAAAGTGATCAATTTAACTAGCCGACACACTTGACATGTATGGACTAAATCATCTTTAACTTTTGATTTATAGTTCATAATGACACAAATCCAACGTCCGCATTAAGCTAGCTGAATTTTCTATATTAAGACAAAATTTAATACCAAAATAGCTCTGACAAAGCCTCTAAGTAATCAAGACTATCCCAAATTGCGTGATGTCATGCATTTTGCTTCATTTATAAGTCTTAACTCAAGAAACATCAATGATAAGTTTAGAATTATCAGTTTAAAATGATCACTTTAACTCGCCGATCAACTTGAAATGTCCGTACTAAATCATCCCTAACTTTTGATTTAGAGTTTAGAATGACACGAATCCCACGTCCACGTTAAGCTAGCTCAACTTTCTATATTGTAATTTGGACTGAAATAGCTACGACAAAACCTCCAAGTAATCCAATCTATCTCAAACAGCGAGTTGCCATGCATTATGCTTCATTTTTAAACTTTTGCTCAATGACCACAACTCATCATTTTAGAATGATCAATTTAACTAGTCGATAAACTTGACATGTCCGCACTAAATCTTGTGTAAATTTTAATTTAGAGTTCCAAATGATGCAAATATACTGCCCACGTTAAGCTAGATCAATTTTCTATATTGGTGCAAAATTTAAGACCAAAATAGCTACGACGAAGCCTCCAAGTAATCTAATCTATCCCAAATTACGTGATGCCATGCATTATGTTTCATTTGTAAACCTTTGCTCAGTGAGCACCAATGATAAGTTTAAAATGATCAATTTAACTAACTGATACACATGACATGTACGGACTAAATCGTTTGTAACTTTTGATTTAGGGTTCAGAATGACACGAATCCAGCAGCCACATTAATCTAGCTATATTTTTTATATTACGACAAAATTTAAACCTTAAATATCTACGAAAAAGCCTCCAAATAATCCAAACTATCAAAAATTGCGTAATGCCATGCATTGTGATTCATTTATAAGCCTTTACTCAAGAAACACCAATGGTAAGTTTAGAATTATAAGTTTAGAATATCACTTTAATTGGCCAATAAATTTGACATGTTCATACTAATTCATCCTTGACTTTTGATTTAGAATTCAGAATGACACAAATCCAACGCCCCCGTTAAGCTAGATCACTTTTCTACATTGTGAAAACATTTAGGACCGAAATAGCTATGAAAAAGATTCCAAATAATCTAATATATTTCAAACTGCGTGCTGCCATGCATTATACTTCATTTGTGAACCTTTGCTCAATGACCACAAATCATCATTTTAGAATGATCAATTTAACTAGCTGATAAACTTGCCGCACTAAATCGTGCCTAACTTTAGATTTAGAGTTTTGAATGACACGAATCCCACGCTCACGTTAAGCTATATCAATTTTCTATATAGGAGCAAAATTTAAGATCAAAATAGCAATGACGAAGCCTCCAAGTAATCCAATATATCAAAAGCTGTGTGATGCCATACATTATACTTCATTTGTACACCTTTCCTTAGTGAGCACCAATGATCAATTTAACTAGCCGATACACTTGACATGTACATACCAAATCGTCCGTAAATTTTGATTTTGAGTTCAGAATGACACGAATCCAACACCCACATTAAACTAGCTAAATTTTGTATATTAATACAAAATTGAAGAATAAAATAGCTTCGACAAAGCCTCCAAGTAATCCAAACTATCCCAAACTACGTGATGCCATGCATTATGTTTCATTTGTAAACCTTTTCTAAGTGAACACCAATGATCAGTTTAAAATAATCAATTTAACTAGCCGATACACTTGAAATGTATGGACTAAATCGTATATAACTTTTGATTTAGAGTTTAGAATGACACGAATCCAACACCCACATTAACCTAGCTCAATTTTCTATATTAAGACAAAATTTAAGACTGAAATAGCTACGACAAAGCCTTTAAGTAATCCAAACTATCCCAAATTGCGTAATGCCATGTATTATGCTTCATTTATAAGCCTTTACTCAAGAAACACCAATGATCAATTTAGAATTATCAGTTTAGAATGATCACTTTAACTGGCAATAAACTTGACATGTCCGCACTAAATCATCCGTGACTTCTGATTTAGAGTTCAGAATGACAAGAATCCAACGCCCACGTTAAGCTACCGCAATCTTCTATATTGTGAAACAATTTAGAACCTAAATAGCTACGAGAAATCCTCCAAGTAATCCAATCTATCTCAAACTATGTGCTCCATGCATTATGCTTCCTTTGTAAACCTTTGTTCAATGACCACAAATCATCATTTTAGAATGATCAATTAACTAGGCGATAAACTTGACATGTCCGCACTAAATAGTGTGTAAGTTTTGATTTAGAGTTCCTAATGACACGAATCCAACGCTCACGTTAAGCTAGTTAAATTTTCTACGTTGGGGCAAAATTTAAAGCTAAAATAGCTATAACGAAGCCTCCAAGTAATCCAATCAATCGCAAACTGCATGATGTCATGCATAATGCTTCATTTGTAAACCTTCGCTCAGTGAAAATCAATGGTAAGCTTAAAATGTTCAATTTAAGTAGCCGATACACTTGACATGTACACACTAAATTGTCTATAACTATATATTTAGAGTTCAGATTGACTTGAATCCAACCCCCACAGCAGGCTAGCTCACTTTTCTATATTAAGACAAACTTTAAGCCCAAAATAGCTACGACAAAGCCTCCAACTAAACAAAACAATCCCAAATTGCGTGATGTCATGCATTATGATTCATTTATAAGCATTTACTCAAGAAATACAAATGATCAATTTAGAATTATCAGTTTAGAATGATCACTTTAACTGGCTGATCAACTTGATATGTACGCACTAAATCGTCCGTAACTTTTGGTTTCGAGTTCAGAATGACAAGAATCCAACCCCCAGATAAGCTAGCTCAATTTTCTATATTGTGAAAAAATTTATGACAAAAATATATACGACAAAGCCTCCAAGTAAACCAATCTATCTCAGTCTGCGTGCTGCCATGCATTATGCTTCATTTTTAAACCTTTGCTCGATGACCACAAATCATCATTTTAGAATGATCAATTTAACTAGCCGATAAACTTAACATGTACGCACTAAATTGTGCGAAACTTTTGATTTTGAGTTCCGAATTACACGAATCCAACGCCCACATTAAGCTAGATAGATTTTCTATATTGGGGAAAAATTAAGCACCAATGATAGGCTTAAAATGATCAATTTAACTAGCCGATACACTGAACATAACAGACTAAATTGTCTGTAAATTTTGATTTTTTATATTGGGGAAAAATTTAAGACCAAAATAGCTACGACGAAGCCTCCAAGTAATCCAATCTATCCCAAACTGTGTGGTGCCATGCATTATCTTTCATTTCTAAACCATTGCTCAGTGAGCACCAATGATAAGCTTAAAATTATTAATTTAACTACCCGATTCACTTGACATGTACGCACTAAATCGTCGGTAAATTTTGATTAGAGTTCAGAATGACAAGAATCCAGCGCCCACATTAAGCAGCTCAATTTTCTATATTGAGACAAAATTTTAGACCGAAAAAGCTACGACAAAGCCTCCAGGTAATTTAAAATATCCCAAATTGTGTGATGCCATGCATTATGGTTCATTTATAAGCCTTTACTCAAGAAACACCAATGATTAGACTAGAATTATCTGTTTAGAATAATCACTTTAACTGGCCGATCAACTTGAAATGTCCGCACTAAATCGTCCGTAACATTTGATTGAAAGTTGAAAATGACACGAATCTAACGCCCAAGTAAGCTAGGTCAATTTTCTATATTGTAAAAAAACTTATGACCTAAATAGCTACAACAAAGCCTCCAAGTAATCCAATCTTTCTCAAACTATGTGCTCCATGCATTATGCTTCCTTTGTCAACCTTTGTTCAATGACCACAAATCATCATTTTAGAATGATCATTGACCTAGCCGATATACTTGACATGTCAGCACTCAATCCGGCGTAGCCTTTCATTTAGACTTCCGAATGATGCGAATCCAACGCCCACATTAAGCTAGACCAATTTTTTTTTTGGAAAAATTTAAGACCAAAATAGCTACGACAAAGCCTCCAAGTAATCCAATATATCCTAAACTCCGTGATGACATACAATATGCTTCATTTATAAACCTTTCCTCAATGAGCCTCAATGATAACTTAAAATGATCAATTTAACTATCTGATACACTGGACATGTATGGAATAAATCGTCCGTAACTTTTTATTTAAAGTTTAGAATGACACAAATCCAACACCCATGTAAGCTTGCTCAATTTTCAATATTTTGAAAAAAATTAGGACCAAAATAGCTATGACAAAGACTCGAAGTAATCCAATCTATCTCAAACTGCGTGCTCCCATGCATTATGCTATATTTTTAAACCATTGCTCAATGACCAAAAATCTCATTTTAGAATGATCAATTTAAAGTGGCCGATAAAGTTGACATGTCCGCATTAAATCATGCATAACTTTTGATTTAGAATTCCGAATGACACGAATCCAATTCTCACGTTAAGCTAGATCAATTTTTTATATTGGGGCAAAATTGAAATCCAAAATACCTACAACGAAGCCTCCAAGTAATCCAATCTATCGCAAACTGCGTGATGCCATGAATAATCCTTCATTTGTAAACCTTTGCTTAGTGAGCACCAATGACAAGCTTAAATTGATCATTTGACATGTACAGACTAAATCGTCTGTAACTTTATATGAAGATTTCAGAATGACACGAATCCAACCCCCACATTAGGCTAGCTCAAGTTTCTATATTAAGATAAAATTTAGGCCCGAAATAACTACGACAAAGCCTCCAAGTAATCAAAATTATCCGAATTGCGTGATGCCATGTGTTATGCTTTATTTATATGCCTTTACTCAAGAAACACCAATGATCAGTTTAAAATTATAAGTTTAGAATGATTACTTTAACTAGCCGATAAACTTGACATGTCCGCATCAAATCGTGCGTAACTTTTGATTTATAGTTCCGAATGACACGAATCCAACGCCCACATAAACTAGATATATTTTCTATATTGGGGAAATATTTAGGACCAAAATAGCTTTGACGAAGCCTCCAAGTAATCCAATCTATCCCAAACTGCGTGGTGCCATTCATTATGCTTCATTTGTAAACTTTTGCTCAGTGAGAACCAATGATAAGCTTAAAATGATCAATTTAACTAGCAGATACACTTGACATGTATGGACTAAATCATCTGTAACTTTTGATTTAGAGTTCTGAATAGCAAGAATCAAACACCCACATTAAGCAGCTCAATTTTCTATATTAAACTGCATGCTGCCATGCATTATGCTTCATTTTTAAACCTTTGCTCAATGACCACAAATCATCATTTTAGAATGATCAATTTAACTTGCCCATAAACTTGACATGCACGCACAAAATCGTACGTAACTTTTGATTTAGAGTTCCGAATGACACGAATCCAACGCCCACATTAAGCTAGATAGATTTTCTATATTAGGGAAAAATTTAAGACCAAAATAGCTACGACGAATTTTCAAATTAATCCAATCTATCCCAAACTGCTAGATACTGTGCATTTTGCTTCATTTTTAATCCTTTGCTAAGTGAAAACCAATGATAAGCTTAAAATGATCAATTTAACTAGCCGATACACTTGACATGTATGGACTAAATCTTCAGAATCTTTTGGTTTAGAGTTCATAATGACACGAATCCAATGTCCACCTTAAGCAACTCAATTTTCTATATTAAGAAAAAATTTATAACAGAAATAGCTACGACAAAGCTTCCAAGTAATCCAAACTGTCCCAAATTGCGTGATATCATTCATTATGCTTCATTTATAAGCCTTTCCTCAAGAAACACCAATGTGATGTTTATAATTATCAGTTTAGAATGATCACTTTAATTGGCCAATCAACTTGACATGTGCGCACTAAACTTTCCCTAACTTTTGATTTAGAGTTCAGAATGACACGAATCCAACGCCCACGTTAAGCTAGCTCAATTTCTATATTGTAAAAACTATTGGACCGAAATAGCTACAAAAAGCCTTAAAGTAATCCAATCTATCTCAAACTGCGTGCTGCCATGCATTATGCTTTATTTTTAAACCTTTCCTCAATGACCACAAATGACACAAATCTAACACCCATGCAAATTAGCTCAATTTTCTATATTGTGAAAAAATTTAGGACCAAAATAGCTACGACAAAGCCTCCAAGTAATCCAATCTATCTGAAACTGCGTGCTCCATGCATTATGCTTCCTTTGTAAACCTTTGCGCAATGACAATAAATCATCATTTTAGAATGATAAATTTAAATAGATGATAAACTTGACAAGTCCGCACTAAATTGTGCGTAACTTTTGATTTAGAGTTCCGAATGACATGAATCCAATGCTCACGTTAAGCTAGATCAATTTTCTATATTGGGGCAAAATTAAAAACCAAAATAGCTACAACGAAGCCTCCAAGTAATCCAATCAATCAAAAAATATGTGATGTCATGAATAATGCTTCATTTGTAAACATTTGCTCAGCGAGCACCAATGATAAGCTTAAAACGATCAATTTAACTAGCCGATACACTTGACATGTTCATACTAAATCGTCTATAACTTTAAATTTAGAGTTCAGAATGACACGAATCTAACCCCCACATTAGACTAACTCAATTTTCTATATTAAGACAAAATTTAAGCCCGAAGTAGCTATGACAAAGCCTCCAAGTAATCAAAACTATCCCAAATTGCGTGATGCCATGCGTTATGCTTAATTTATAAGCCTTTACTCAAACAACACCAATGATCAGTTTAAAATTATCAGTTTAGAATGATCACTTTAACTGGCTGATCAACTTGACATGAGCGCACTAAATCATCTATAATTGTTGATTTAGAATTCCGAATGACACGAATCAAATCCCCAAATTAGACTAACTCAATTTTATATATTAAGACAAAATTTAAGCACGAAATAGCTACGACAAAGCCTCCAAGTAATCAAAACTATCCCAAATTGCGTGATGCCATGCGTTATGCTTAATTTATAAGCCTTTACTCAAACAACACCAATTATCAGTTTAAAATTATCAGTTTAGAATGATCACTTTAACTAGCTGATCAACTTGACATGAGCGCACTAAATCGTCCTTAACTTTTGATTTAGAATTCCGAATGACACGAATCAAACGCCCATGTAAGCTAGCTCAATTTTCTATATTGTGAAAAAAATTTAGGACGAAATAGCTAAGACAAATCCTCCAAGTAATCCAATCTATCCCAAACTGCGTGATGCCATGCATTATGCTCCATTTGTAAGCCTTTTCTCAATGAACACCAATGATAAGCTTAAAATGATCAATTTAACTAGCTGATACACTTGAAATGTACGGATTAAATCGTTTGTAACTTTTGATTTAGAGTTGATAATGACACGTATGCAACGCCCACATTAAGCAGCTCAATTTTCTATATTAAGATAAAATTTCAGACTCATCTATATCAAACTGCGTGCTGCCATGCATTATGCTTCATTTTTGAACCTTTTGCTCAATGACCACAAATCATCATTTTAGAATGATTAGTTTAAGTGGCCGATAAACTTGGAATGTCCGCACTAAATCCTGCGTAAATTTTGATTTAGAGCTCCGAATGACATGAATCCGACGCCCACGTTAAGCTAGATCAATTTTTGACATTGGGGAAAATTTAAGGCCCAAAATAGCTACAATGAAGCCTCCAAGTAATCCAATCTATCACAAACTGCGTGATGCCATGCATTATGCTTCATTTGTAAACCTTTGTTCAGTGAGCACCGATGATAAACTTAAAATGATCAATTGAACTAGCCTTTACTCAAGAAACACCAATGATCAGTTTAGAATTATCAGTTTAGAATGATCACTATAACTGGCCGATCAACTTCACATATCCGCACTAAATCGTCCTTAACTTTTTATTTAGAGTTCAGAATGATACAAATTCAACGCCCACGTTAAGGTAGCTCAATTTTCTATATTCTGAAAATTTTAGGACCAAAATAGCTACGACAAGCCTACAAGTAATATAATCTATCTCAAACTATGCGCTGTCAGGCATTATGCTTCATTTAAAACCTTTGCTCAATGATCACAAATCATCATTTTAGATTAATCAATTTAACAAGCCGATATACTTGACATTTCCACACTAAATCCTATGTAACTTTTCATTTAGATTTCTGAATGACACGATTTCAAGCCCAAATTAAGCTAGATTAATTTTTCATATTGGCACAAAATTTAAGACCAAAATAGATATGACGAAGCCTCCAAGTAATCCAATCCATCCCAAACTGCTTGATGCAATGCATTATGCTTC